>VDFB02000008.1:288062091-288440574 GCA_007258455.2 Sequoia sempervirens
TTGATTCTACTTCTCCATTTGTTGTTGTCTTTGCTCTTGCATCTCTTTCTCTTGTTCCTATCTAGGAGTCACTCCCTCTGTTGGCAATAGTTGTGATGGACACTCCAATGACTGGACAAGAGCCTTCCGCTCCTCAAGCTATAGCCTCTAGCTCTAGGAGCTAAAGGAACTGCCTTGCACATGAGTCTAAGCATTAGAGGAAGGCTCTAGTCATTGAGCAAGTTGCTTTGCAAGAGGAAGGGGAGCCAACAACTCCTATTTCAGTGTCTTTTGCTATGTCCTCTTTTGTCCCTTCTGCTTTAGTTCCCGCTGCCTCAATCTTACTTTTGGCTTCCCTTGTGAGTGTGGATGACCCTCACCCTAAGAGGGTGCAAGTGTTCATTGATCCTTTGGCTGAGCCTCCTCTCTTGATATCCCTTCTGGACATCCTGCCTTTTCCCAAGCTCGTGGATATGTTGAATACCTCGGTGGTGTCTGCTGTTATTTTTTTGCTTCTTCCTCACCTTTTGCTTTGTTTGTGGGGATCTCGCATCCTCCGACAAAGTGCAAGTTGGAGGACGACACTGCTTCTAATGGGGGTTGAAAGAAGGGCTCACCTTCTTTGGAAGCTGGTTCTACTTTGGCTTGCGTCGTCTTAGTGATAGAGGTAGCCTTGGCGTCCCTAGAGTTTGTCACTTCCCCCGAGTCTTTCAGTGAGCCTAACAGTGGATTTCAGGTGCCTCCTTCATTGCCTACTTAGTTGACACATGACACTCCCATCAAGTTCATGTTCAACTTGGTAGATGATGTCCCAACTCTTTCAGTGATTTTTGTAAAATCAATGATGTTTACCACACAAGAGTTGAACGAAGAAGACCTCGAAGGGCCCTCTTCCTTGGCTCTTGTCGTAGGAGAGTTAGAGGGTGCTCCTCTTCCTATCCCGCCCTTGTAGGCTCGTCCACCTTCCCCTTATAATGATCTAGATGTAAAAAAAATTCTAATACATGAGAAAATTATAGAGCATATTTAACACATAAAATCATATTATATTTTCTCTCACCCCTCATAATACGAATTACAAATATATATATAGGATTTTTCATATCCTATATTATAGGAGAGCTATTATACCTCCTATAAAACTACCTTTACATAGATGAGTTGTTCTAACAACCCATAATTAAATAAACCAAATTATAACAAATCTAATACCTATAATAATTACGCGAGTTGTAGTAACAACTCACACATTATTATTTTTACCCATGTGAACACTAACATAATTCCTAACATCCCCCCTTAGTGTGAACATGACACGAACTCACACCCTTCATCTGTAGTATGCTCATGTCCCTGTGACATGTCCAACTGACTCATGACCTTGATCCAAAGAAAGGCTCTCTCCTCCCATGGTTTTAAACAGGCTTACCACAAACCTTGATGTGAATAGGAACCTATCAATTGTCCACTTCGTGTGGTTTTCTGGATCCTCCAACAAACCCTTTCAAGATCCATGAACTACATTACACTGGTGATTTTATTTGCCACTATGCTTGTACATCAAGGAAGTATATAGGAATCAACATACCTATCACAAATATGAAAAACTCACACTGGAAAAGTTTTCACATTACATTCTATAAGAACACAATGTTCTTAATTGCAGTCACTGTTATCGATCGCTTGCCACTCGATCTCGAACAACATAGACAATTGCCATTACCACTGGAAGCTGCCCTTGACTTTAGCCAGTTTGGTGCCAAAATGGGAATGGAAAATTGGTTATTATTCCCCCCCACAATGTGAAATTTCCACTTATTCACACAACCAGGAACACTGAAAAAGAATCATATCATGTTGCATACTACTGTCTGGATCTTGCTGTACATGATCACCATTGCCAATGAACATATTCACTGATCGATGATCTTCTAACGAAGTACGATAGTCAAAGGATCACCGTAGTCAGAGGACCTCTGTAGTTATTTTCTCTCCAATACAATCATTTTTTAGCAGTCACATACCACATTGAAAAACTGAAAAAAAAAAAAAAAACACACTGCATATTTATTTGTCACCATATCATGCGTGCAACCTCATCGTTGGTGACTGACGAGAGGTCACTAAGTATCCTCCAGCCTCCGGTGCCTCCATTGTCTAGTATGTTTTCTACTTAGCAGATTTGGCTTTTGGGATCAATTTCTAGAATGCCCCCTTAAAATGGACGTCTCATACAAGTGATAATGCATTTGATTACAATTGAAGCAAATTTTTTTTTATTATTATTATTTTTTGACACTTTTGGACTTTGAATTTTAGACTATATACAAAATGTCTCAAAACAATCTATTATTATAAAACTATTAAAACTTAACTTTCTAATATAATTAGATGCTATTACCCAACTTAGACTACATCACATTTTCTTCCATCCATGACACAACATTGTACACAACATAAAAAAACTCTAAGTTGATGAAGTTGTATGCCATATGTTGACTCAATAATGCAAACATCAAGGGAGAACTATGGAATCTTAGTAGTACAAAGGTGATGAGCTTCCTATTGTGTAACACCAGAATCAAATGCCATTCACCAATAAATCACATGTGACTAGCTACGCTTTATATACTTCACCTAGAAAAGTAGTCGAAGGAGCAACAACAAGTGTATGAATCAGAATCTGATCCTTTAATCTTTTGTAAAACAAACCTATCTACATTGCATTAGTAAGGCAAGTAGATGATACAAATTTATGAATTTTCACCGAGTGATTTCTCTCTATAGTGAAGAATCAAGATGCAGTTTCTAAAGAAGAGATATGAAATTAGATCCTCCCATATTCACCACACTTCAGAATGAAAGAAAACAAGAGCAATGGTATTCAGAATTCATTAGGAAATTTTAATGCCTACTTTTGATAAAGAATGCACTCACATTTAGCTTCACAAGCACTCCAATCACAATAAATTACGTCAAAACTCACAGTGCTATTTTCTACTTCAAATTGCTCGTGAACTGTTGTGAATTTCTTCAAATAAGTTCCAAGTTTTGTTTCTCTATCATCCCCTTTCTGAAACATATTGAATTTTGAAATTTTGTTGAGAAATGAATGAGATATCACCATTTTACTGAGATTGCATTATACTGATTTAAAAAAATGTGATTTTAAAATTAAAACTATATACCAGTACTCTTACCAACTCGCCTATGCATTATTTGATTCAAATAATATATTCATTCTTCCATTGGCATTTAATCTTCATCTCTATGGATTTTGACAAGCAACAAGATGATTATGGCTCTGATACCATGTAAAAAAATTCTAATACGAGAGAAAATTTTGGAGCATATTTAACACATAAAATCAAGTTATATTTTCTCTCACCCCTCATAATACGAATTACAAACATATATATAGGATTTTTCATATCTTATATTATAGGAGAGTTGTTATACCTCCTATAACAACTCCCTTTACATAGATGAGTTGTTCTAACAACTCATAATTAAATAAACCAAACTATAACAAATCTAATACCTATAATAATTACGTGAGTTGTAGTAACAACTCACACACATTATTATTTTTACCCATGTGAACACTAACATAATTCCTAACAATAGATTGGGAGAACGACAACCTCTTGGTTGATGAAGACTAGGAGGGCACCTCTTTTTTACTTGTAGATTAGATTTGTGTGTGTGTTGTGTTTCCCCCATGCTTATTTTATATGTTCCTGGAGGACCCTTGTCACCCTCGTAGGTGCTTGGATACATGAGTGCTTTGTGTCATAAACTTCTTCTATTTGTGACATCATTCTTCTTTTTGTTGTGCCTTGATTTTCAACAATTGGGGACAATGCAAAGTGTTTGGGGAATTTAGGCCTCCCTTCCATGTTGATCCAATTTTTTATTTTTATTTTGTTTGCATGTAACTTTCTTCTTCATGATATGATATAGTAGGGGGTTGATGATAGTCCATTTATATATTATATATTACACCTATCTACCTATATTTATGAGTAGTTATGACTTCGAATTATCAGATTCCCCTATCTTTTGTTCGTTATGTCGTTTGTCCTTTCTTTTCTCTCTTCTTTTCTTGCTTCATGATGTTGTGTTTCTTATGTGTTGTCCCTCGCGTGTGTGACAACATTACCACAGTTACATCTTGTCATGTTTCATGGGCTACAACATCACTTTCATTCTTGCTTTTCATTCCTTAGGATGTCATGTGCCTTTGAGTTCAACACACACCATCCTAAGGGGGGCTATCATACAACTTCGATTTTCAAAAAGGTGTATTCGGTGGCAAAAAAATCCCTCGTTGAAAATCTTATATTATTTTTCAAAAAAACTATATTCTTCAACAAGGACCCCTAGCATAATCTTTCTTTCATCACAGATTCATAAGATAGAATTTGAAAACTTTTCTTTGTGAAGGGAGTACTTTTTTTGATGAAGAAGTCTGAAAATTTTCCCTTGCGAGGGAGTATTTTTTCTTTCAAATTCCTTGATGAAGGAAATATTTCAAAAGGATTCCTTGATGTTAGAATTGTTGGCTAAAAATGTTATCGCTTTTCAAACAAAGTGTCCCTTGAGTGGACCCCTTTTCTCTTGAATGGTTCTTGAGGGACCCCTTTGAAAGCTTCTCCTTCAATTGTTGACTATCTGCATGACTATCCGTTTTCCTATGTGTCTGTTTGCTATCTAACATATTTTGTCTGTGGATTAACATGTTGCTTTGCAGGAGCACCTATGAAGCTAATTTTCAACAACCTTGTAGGACTGAGTACCTGTAAAGGCCCATCATACTCTATGGATCCTCTCACATCAGGCTTCCCTCAGGACTGAGCACTTGGGGCACCTCCTTTGCAAGTCTGAGGACCTATAAAGCACTTTCATCCTGCGGGATCTCTTTGTTCAACTCTATAGGACCGAGCACCCACAGAGCCTTTTATTCACCTTTTCATAAGTTTGTGAACCTGCAGTGCATTTGATCAACTCTCCTCTAGACTGACTACCTATGGAGCCATCTCCTCTTCTTGTACTTTCAGGTGTGTCAAATTGCGATCTGCTTCCTTGATGGTTCAGGTATACTTTCTTTAAACTCTTTCAATCTACTTTACCTCTTATTGGGTAGCACATATGCTTACTAAATGGGAGAAAAATGTAATGGCATAAATTTGCACCCCTTGTAAATTCCCCATTTACACCCCTTAGAAAAATCAAACCTAATGATGCTATTCTGCATCCTTCGTTTGCTCTCCATCCATTTGACAATTGTCTGTAGTGTCGGTGGGGGAATTTCTATTGAGGACATCTACGTGGTGTGCAAACATCTACGTGGCATGTTGTTGTCTGACTAGATTCCTGCCTTTGAAATTTATAGAGGTGTTACAATTCTCCATTAGTGCCGAAGTGTAACATCTCTACTCACTTGATCGACCTTGAACGACTCCTTTGGCCTCCCTTTCATCTTCAAAACACTATCTTATTCATCTAATTCATTTTCTACACACTTCTTGATCTTCTTGAGCATTCTACACACTTCATTCACAACACTTTCACCATCTTTGAAGCTCCAAGTTGACACTATTGGTTTTACTCCTCTCATTGTTGCGACAATGTTGGCATCCACAAGTTTGTGAGCTCACATCTTACTTCATGTGCCTTGAGAGCATCTGGTTGGGGAGGTGATATCCATTCATTTAGCATCATCGTATTGATTTTGGAACATTATTGTTGTTAGCATAGCACATACTACTTCCATTTCAATACTTTATTTATCGTACTTTCTCTATTGTGGCTATTCTAGCTGTCCATGGAGGTGGAAACACCAAAATGGGGGTTTGACTATGGCAAGTCTCAAAACAACACCAACATTTTTCCCTATTTTTTGTGTGTAGGTATTTCATTTATGTGGAGCTTGTGGGAGGCTGGACTGACCGTAAGTTGCATTTCTACCACCCTTGCTCGTTATTTCATTCTTGATTAAACTATCTTCAAGTTAAAGTATTCTTCTTGTTATTTCAACAGTTTAGTTGCTTTCTTTTTTTGTCATAGTGTCAAGATGTATTGGTCAAGTCATCAATAAGTTCTTTTTGAGTTTTAGTTGTAATTTACACTCTTTGTCCATATGAACGTTAATGCTCGATTGGAATGCCAATATGTCATGTTGTCGTCCATCTTTTGTGTTGGAGTCCTTTGGTAGAGAGCTACCTAAGTTGCAGTCCAGACTCGAGAATTTGCTCACTTGACTTCTTAAACCTCTCGAGTTGACAGAAGGAAAGAGGCAGATTAGTTTCCCTTCCTTTTCACCCCCTCAAACATCAAATCTCTCTTAAACAGTCCTTTAGCATGAGGTTGATCAGGGCAGTTGATTGTTCTAAACCCTCCCGTGACTTGAGGTCCTGAGCAGTCAGTCCCCCTCCTCTTCAGAGTCCAAATCAATTTTGATTGATTCCAACTTTTAGGTACAAAACCCTAGATTAGTGTTGTCCTAATCAACTATAAAATGGTCAAATTTGAAATGAGGCCAAATAAGATAAATATATTCATCTTGAACATGATAGGATAACACAATATTTTCTCTTATTTTTTTTAATAACAAAAAAGAGTCTCGAAAGACAAATTTGAAGAGAATTACATAATAATCTATTGACGTTAGGGAAAAATTTAGTGACGAATCTTTTCCAATTGGTGAATTCTAGGAATTGATCAAGTCAAAATTGGTGAATTTCTTGCACCCAACAGGGTGTCCAATCGCCCAGATTTTACGAACTATAGGTCCAATGCATTTCCATTTGCCAATGAGTTTTTTTATGAGGCATATTTAAGCAACAAATTCACCATTGTCAAACTACGCATTTCAATTGGACCGACTAATATTTTTGCTTGGAATCTTGAAAGCATTTAATAAAACACCTACATATTCACCAATACTATTAAAACAACATTGTATCAAGACCCATTTCGCCAATTAAAATTTATAAATAGTTGCTTGTGAAGACCCATTTCGCCAATAACATTAAAAAATAATTACATTTGAGGACACATTTCTCCTTAAAAATTACAACGTATCGTTGTATAAGCACGCGAGATTCACCCAATTTTTAATATACCATTTAAAAATCCCGTGGAATTCACCAAATATGGAATCATGGATTGATATAAATACAATCAAAAGTGTCATTTATTTTTACACATTTTGTTTGGTTCTGAGGTTCTACTTCTTGATTCGGAAGTTAGCGAAAGCCGAAAATGTAGACTTAAAGGTGAGTGATCATTTCTTCATAGTGTTATTAGTTATAATAATAAGTTTTCTTTATCTCTTTTCCATTCTTGCTTCAGTCTTAAAGGTGATGTTGAGTATGGAACTTTAGAACCAAAGTTTGAAGTTTCAAAGTTTTCAAAACCTCTGACCCACTGACTAGAAAGATGACCAAGAAATACTTGCAACTCAACAAAGTGAACCATCATCCAAGTCAGGGAATTGGGAAGTTATGAAAATTTAGAACTCCACGACAAGGTTATAAAAATCTGAGGACTAGCAACTAAGGTTAGGAAAAGGCAATTTTTTTATATTGTATTCCATGGTATTGAATTTGATATGTGATTCTGCATCATTTTTAAAGAACAACACTTATCACACTACTTATAAATTCCTATTGGATTTCCATTCACACAATCTTTGATAAATAACTGAAAGGAATATTATTAATCCATTCTTTGAACAAAAGCTAATAGTTCAACATCCATAGCTTATAAGTTATAAGCTAACAAAAGTTAACAGTTCAACATAAACAACTTATAAAGGCATCCACCCAACTTAAACAATAAAAGCTTAAACTACCAAATCAATTAAATTTCATAACGATTCTCTACTTATTTTACAAGGTGGCAGCTACCTTTTATGATATGCAATGAATAGAAATTCAGGCTGCTTTTAACCAGAAAGCAAAGAAAGGTGTAGCTTTTAACTAGAAAGCTTTGAAAGGCATGGCAATATCAAACTATAAACTAAAGCACAAGGACTTGAATCACTTTAGAACTAATAAATTTCTTTAACTGAACTCAATCATTGCCATAAGCATTCATTCAAAGATAAAAATCCGATAGAAATGCAATCTATTAAACATCTAGAACACCAACATAGATAACCATTGGCAAGATATTTAGAATAAACAGAATAAATTCATACACCACAACACAAAGATTATGTTTGCATGAACTTCACCATATGAGTTTCTATATTGAAAGATAACTGCAAAACAAACTTGAAATCATAAAATAGTTTTTGCTCTAATGAGGAAAATCCACATAGTGCACACCATAACTCAAAGATTACACATGCATGAACTTCACCATTGTCTTTCTATATTGAAATAACAGAAAAGCAATAAAAATAGTAGAGTTTTTTTTGTCCTGATAACGGTTTCTTGAAGGCAACTAGACAACTGTTTTAGAAATTAAAATAAAAAGTCTTTGAAGTATCAAGAGAGCCAAATTAAAGAAAATAACATAAAAACTAAAAACTAAACAACGGTCCCTCTCCCAACACTGACTCCTTCACTTTCAATTATTTCCGCCTCCTTCTCCTTCAGTAACACCTCCTGTTCCTTTACTCTTTGCCTGTATTCCTGATACTTGGTGACAATTGCGGTGATGTTTTTGCTCCCCGACATTGTAGTAATCTGTAACCTGGTTCTCCATTTGCTCAAAGCATTTTCAAACTCAACCAACATCTAAGATCTTCTCTCTTCTCCACATTTATAAGTCTTCAAGTGGATCTACATTTCATAGAGTTTCGAGAAGGACTCCCATGTCACTGTAGCAGGATCAACTATTTCTTTATTGAATATCTCTCTAAACTTCAGAGAGATCTCTCTTATATCTAAAATCCTTTCATCAAACTCATCAGTAATTTCCACTCCCAGAATATTACAATCTTCTTTAATTTCCACCAACATTTCATAATATAGCTCAAGTCTACTATTAATTTCCTTCACCAGATTATCATACATATTCAATTTCCATTCCAATGAATCAAACCAGGAAGGGTCTAGATCCTTAGGATTATTCACAATTTTCTCACCAATTAATATCTTCAGATCCATAGAGTTCAATTCTTTCATTTCCTGAGATAGCACATAGAGACTAGTTTGATCTTTTCTGACCTGCTGAAGTTTTGTTAGTAGCTCCTCCCTCTTCTTAACAACTCGAGTGTAAAAGAGCACATATTTATTCAGAAAGAAGATAGCCTCTTAAGATATTTTATCGATCCCCTCACAAGCAGCTTTGGAATAGTTCAAATTCTTTTTAATTTTCTCTATGGTGAGCACATCGATGCCCTCTACCTAAGAACTTGAGGCTTCATCAGATGTAGGAGGAGTGGCCATGGAAGAAATAAAGTTACTCAATGCGAGGACTTGAGATTGCAGTTTTATATTTTCTTTCCTTTGTTCTTTCACTCTTTTAATCAAGACATTGATTGAATAATCGACATGGTACACATCACCTTCTAGTGTTGGAGGCTCCATATCAACATGTGTGACTTTGTAATCCACCTCCGTTATTTCATTTTCATTTAAATCCTTCATAGGGTCAACAATTTCTAACATTTGATTTCTAGAAGTAGCATCAGTCACCATCCTTGACATCTTCCTGAATTTCTTAGGTTTTGAAGAGCTTTGAAGTAACTTTGAAACTGTATCCACTCCAATTGTCGTTGTAGGAATATGCTTTTTCTTCTCCACTACTTTTCTCAGCCATCTTGGGGAGGCTACTACCAAACAAGAATTTTCATTTCCACTCATAGTTTCTTTAGGAGTGCCAGGAGTGAAAGTTGGATTATCAGGCGGAGAAGAAGGGAATTCATTTAGAGGAGGAAAGATATTATCTTCAATGATTTGATTAAAGATAGCTTCAAAATCTGCAACCACAAGTTTTTCTTGATTGGTCTTCTTCTTAGGGGTAGGAGAAAGCACACTGTCTTGTTCACAGATTCTCTTTAACTTGAGTGTTTCTTTTGGCATATCACCATCACCTCCTGACTGAGAATTTGCACTAGAGGACCTAACAGAGGGTTTCCTTGATGATACACTTGCACCAGATGCTTGTGTAGAACCCTGTTCATTCTTTTGTGATGACTTAGGCTCCTAAATAGGACTTGCAACTTGCCACCATTTCCCATCCAACCAGTCTTGGGTTCTTTTAAGCACTGGGGTAGCATGCACCCTCATATCTAAAATTTCACTTTGGCTCTAATCAACCCTAGGGTGGGATTTATCAAGCAATTTTTCATATGTAGGATCTATGATTGTTGAATCCTCAACTACATTTTTAGGAATCTGAAATGACAGACCAAAAGCATGTATCTAATTTAGCATTAGCCTCATATAATCTCTTCTCAAAACTTCGTTCTCATCGACATAATCTTCCCAGAAATCTTTGATAGATGGTTCATGCTGATATAAGCTCCCTCCATAGAGATTATGATTCACAAAACCCTTACTGTCAAAATTAAATCTCATAGATAGATTTTGGAGGTTATATTCCTTGAGAATTCCTTCAGATCCCCTGACCATCTGGTTTCTTTTGCACACAAAAGAAGGGGTCTCCAATGGGAAGACATACCATCGTTTCCCCATGTTCTTATACTTAATATTAACCATGGCGATTATTCCACAAACTTCTAGAAATATTAGTAAATCTTCAGGATACTGAGGTAATTTAAATGGGGTTTTCTCAAAACGCCCTATTCTCAAATAGGAAAACTTATCAATTTGGATATAAAAACTCCCAAATTTTGATACAAGAGAAATCAATTCAGGGGAAAGGCACATTTCTGGATTTCCATCTAGCTTCCTCATGACCTCCATTAAAAATGCATCATTAACACGACAAAAAATACGCATTCCAAATTGTTTAGTGAATTGAGGAAAGTGTTTATACACAGGCATATTAGAAGATGGGGTTCCTTGCGGCTCCAACCCAGGCCAAAAGAACCTCTGACTACCTACAATGTACGTCAGGCAAGAACACATACAAAAAGTAGCAGCCTTATGGAAATTAATTAATTGCTCATTCAAATGGAAGCAAATAACTTTAGCCCAGTCAATGAAAATGTTCTCATCACAAACTATCAAGATAAACCGAAACATCCAATCCTCAAATAACTCAACCTGTGGATTCCCAACAACGTGGTGCAATAAAGCAATAGCATCTGCAATTTCTCCCTTAAAATGCAATCTTTTGAGTTTACTTGGTAGTTGCGACTTACCTTTCTTTTCAGACTTCAACCAAATTTTTGCCATGGAGTTCTTACACTAGTCCTTATTTGCTTTGAAAAATTCACCTGCCACTGTGACAAACATGTCTTCTATAGGTTCCCTTTTTGAAATCTCCAATGCATGGGAAAAAACTTTAGGAGAAATTTCTGCAATTATAGTTCCGTCAGTGACTTTAATTTTTTGTGTTTGTGGAATGTACCTTCTCGCACATGCACTTATCAAGTCCACACTCAACACAGCTTCTAGAAAACCTCTAGCCTGAGCTAGCCCACTTTCTAAGAGTTTTATATCCAGCTCAGACTTGTCATCCCTCTCTAGGCACACCCAAAATTCATCTAACTTAAAAGGTTTGAGCGCCGTATCCTTGATGCTGACCCAACGTTCACTCTGCATGAGCACAAATTCGTGGAGAACGAATGTTTGCACATGAGATTATGAGAAGTACTGGCCTTAGAAAAGAACGAGAATGTAGGCTAAAATTCTGAGTAAAAAGAATGTTTGCACTTAAGAAGTACTAGCCATGGCAAAGAACGAGAATGTAGGCTAAATTCCTGAGTACAAGTTTGCCACCCACTTATGCCGTTTATTTTGATAGGACATGCTTTAAATGCGACATTCAATTTCATACCTCAAAATAATAGCCTTTAAACCTGCATTTTGGAAATTCCTAAAAAGAAAACTCAAGTTTATTCTATACATAGCATTCAATGAGATGTCAGATGATGACGCCTTTGAAAGGCAAGATAAGTCCAACATGTCGTGTGGTCGTTGAAAATTGGAACCTCAAAACCAAAGTCTGAAGTTTCAATGTTTTTGAAACCTCTGACCCACCGACTAAATCCACACATCATAACTCAAAGGTTACGTATGCATGAACTTAAGTTACTCAACAAAGTGAACCAAGTTGGGGAATTAGGTAGTTATGAAATTTAGAACTTTGCGACAATGTGACATGTCACATGGTTATAAAACTCAAAGGCCTAGTGACTAAGCTTGCTTTGCTCCCTTATTTTGAGTCTACAACCATACATGAAATGTTATTGTTCATCGAATGGTTGAGTAATTTATGATATAAATAATAAACATGTGTTTTAAAGTTTTTTTAATTTTTAACCATTAATGCGCTTGGATTATCAAGGCCTTTATAAAATGAATTACAATGTCACATTAATAGCACAACCATTAATATCACTAAGCACAATAACACTTAACGTTACAATTGCAAAGGACTTAATAGAAGGAATTACAATGTCACATTAATAGCACAGTAACACTTAATGTTGCAAAGGACTTAATAAAAGGAATTGCAATGTCAAATTAATAGCACAACCATTTAATTTATTACAACTAAATTACAATGTCACATTATTATGTAGTACAACTACAAATGTAAGTGCAAGCGCCAAGCTTTTGCTGGATCACTAGTGAAAACATAAATGTAATACATGTGTATTGCTTTATGTTTTACTTTTAAATCTGCATGCAATTATTATTATTTTGCTAGGTAAAACGCTGCTAGGGGAAACACCTTGTATTGATTATCAAAAAGGATTACATGAGTTTCTATTTTTCAAAAAACCACCTTGAAGGCGATTTCTATCAAGTGACCTTCCCTGATTAGCTAGCCCACCCATATTTTCATGCATTACAAAATTGGCCTCAATTTTAGTACAGGCACTCCAAGACTCGAGACTGACTCAATTACCCTGTTACTGTTACTATTGCTATTCAACAACAAAAAGCTGAAAAAATACCCAACCAGACTTTATCATTCATCATCATCCTCTTCATCATCATCATCCTCTGACTCTATGCATTTTAGGTACGCCTTGCAATTTGCAATCACCGAGTAGTTTGCTCCACATTTCTGGTGCGCTAGGCTTTTGACCTTTTCCTCCGGGTCCCTAGGATCATTCACAACCCATTCTTCCCCATCTCCAAGGTCCCA
This sequence comes from Sequoia sempervirens, assembly GCA_007258455.2. Taxonomy (NCBI): domain Eukaryota; kingdom Viridiplantae; phylum Streptophyta; class Pinopsida; order Cupressales; family Cupressaceae; genus Sequoia; species Sequoia sempervirens. Next base: position 288,075,316 of record VDFB02000008.1, read on the forward strand.
ATCATCATCATCACCCACTACAATTTCCTTTGCTAGACTTCATCCTCTGAGTATCTCATTGCCCACCCATGAGGGAGATTGGTCATCAGCTTTGCTGGCCTGAGGAGAAAGAAAATGCTACAGTCCCTTTCAGCCCACAAATTTTCAAATCCTTCTGGGTTGATGGTTTAGACCAAAGGAAACTTCATTACCTCTCTCCCTCTCATCCGCATCATGTAGTAGTTCTGTGGCATGGGGATTTTCCTATTCTCATCCACATTATCTAGCGCCGTGTCAATGTTGCCCAACCATGCATGCACGAAGACCATTGGGGTCAATTTTTTGCTTATCTCTTTCGAGACTCCCATATGCAAAAGGAATGCTAAGAACATTGCTGGAATCTCCGTATTTGCTCTGGCTCTGTGATAAGCCTTCATAAATTTTGGCCCAACCACTTGCTTGGTTGCCCAGAGAATGAGTGGATGGGTTGAATTCATCAGCCCCTACAGTCGCTTATCAGTTATTTCCCCTCTAAAGGCCTGCTATTTCTTCTTCATGCCCAACACAAACAGCGTTTCCATTTTAATCCTCGCCCACAACTCACCTTTTTGGAATTTTATACCACTACTTCAAATTTTGCAAATGGAATGTGATAAATGGCTACTTACTCCACCTTTGCATGCAATTAATACTTAATTTCTCAAAGGAAAAAAAAATGATTTGAATAATTCTTTACTGTAAATTTATAACCATTTATTTTATTACAATTGAATTACAATGTCTCATTATTACTATTACTATTACCTACCCTATTTAATAAATTATGGGCCACTAGTGCCGCTACCAACTTGATTCGCACAAACCAAAAAACCAACTTAGTCAATTCGTGTATCTTAAGCCTTACATGTACAATTTAAAATTAAAATGTTTAATTTGATTGAAGTCTGGATACATGCAAATTGTACCTCAATCCGACAAGCTGTCAAAATCACCATACTCCAGTCAGCACTACCAGTGCCACTCAAACAATATGAAATCATTACAAATCTTGTTTCATTAAAGCTATGAGCTGTCCAATCAATCGCTTCAGATGTTCAAAACTAAAAGATTGAGAATTTCAATTAAATGAAATGTAATATGTCGAGGCATTGAAAAGAGAGAAATGAGCCTTGATCTCGCCATGTGTTTGCATCTAACAGTTCTAGTGTTATTCTAGATGTTTCAATTCACAAGCTTACTACTTCAGAGATTTACTTTCAAAATGCAACTACAATCATCCATCAAAAAATCATCGAATGGTCGTGGTTATATTGATTTTCCTTTACATCCTTTGTGTAAAACATTCTTAAGTTTTTAAGCCTTGGTCCTACGTTCTTCATAGGTGGTCCCTCTTTTAAAACAAACTTTCTGCACATGCATATTTCTGCCACTTAAGTTCTTCTATCACTCATCACCAAAATCCAACCCATTGGGTTCATTACCATGATGATGAGCCTTGATCTCCCCACATGTTCACATCTAACGGTTCTAGTGTAATTCCAGAGGTTTCAATTCACAAATCTATTGTTTCAGAGATTTACTTCCAGAATGTAACTACAACCGTCCATAAAAAAAAATCGAATGGTCATGGTTATATTGATTTTCCTTTACATCCTTTGTGTAAAACGTTCTTAAGTTTTTAAGCCTTGGTCCTACGTTCTTCATAGGAAGTCCCTCGTTTAAAATAAAATTTCTGCACATGCATATTTCTGCCACTTAAGTTCTTCTATCACTCATCGCCAAAATCCAACCCATTGGGTTCATTACCACGATGAGCCTTGATCTCACCACATGGTCGCATCTAACAGTTCTAGTGTAATTTCAGAGGTTTCAATTCACAAATTTACTGCTTCAGAGATTTACTTCCAAAATGAACTATAGCCGTCCATCAAAAATTCATCGAACGATAGTGGTCCATAATGTCGTGTGGTCGTTGAAACTTGGAACCTTACAACCAAAGTCTGAAGTTTTGAAGTTGTCAAAACTTTTGACCCATCGACTACATAGATGACCAAGAAAGACTTGCAACTAAGGATAGGAAAAGCACCAAAACCTCAACTTTGGTGAATTAAGATAGGAAAGGTGGCAAGGATGGTGCATTTATGAAGTGAAGATCGTGGGTAGATTTTAGCAAGTGGACATGACTGGAGGATCAATGGGTAATTAAGATCGGTACATGTGGAGTTTGGAAAATTATTACCTCTCGGCCAGGCTTGGAATTTGACTGCCACCCCTACCTGTCATATGAAAATTTTGTGACAGTTTTATTCATTTAAATGCCTATCACTTTATGTTTTATGAAAAAATTTAACTGTCAAAAAAATATTTAATTTATATTTTTTTGTATAAAATCTTTTATATTAAAATATTATTGATTTTATTAATCATACATATTAAATAAATGCTATAAAATAAATGTTGTTGAATTTTTTTTATAGTTTAATCCTTAAATTCATCTACCTAAAAACATAAATTATTTGTAAAAGACAAATAAAATTTCAACATGCTCACCAATAAAACCAAATGCTATATTATCTTGAAAAAAAATAAAAGCTGAGAATCACTATAAAAAAAATGCTATAAAATAAATGCTGTTGAATAAATCATATATATTAATATAAAGTGAAATTAGAAAGAATTATTCCAATTCTAAACTAATTTATATTTTTATCATAAATATTATTATATACTATAGATTTATCTTCATCCATCAACTACCAAAAATTATTCCAATTTTAAACTAATGCTATAAAATATACTTTAGATTTATGTTCATCCATCAACTACCAAAAAATATGATTAACCAACATAGTTTCCATTTCCAACATATCAAATTATCCCTAATCATACCCGCCTAAAATCTACCCTTCCAACCATTGTTCGTGCCCCAAGGTGTTTTACAATTACAATGCAAATCCAGGCATAACCCCCCCCAAAAAAATCATAGACAAGATTTAATATAGTAATCTATTTTTTTTAAAAACTTGTACTGCTCAGATGCCTTTGATGAATTACTCGTCTTCATCTTCTTCCTCAGACGCAAACCCTTCTTTTCACGCATCTCTACTCTGGCAATGTCTTTGAGATTCTCTATGACCTCCTCGACCTCCATTAGCTTGACGTAGATTTTGAGTGCTTGCCACCTACGCTTTCATCTTCTCGCCACAGATCTTTGGTGCGTCCTTTTGGCCACCTGATAAGGAGATGATTTAAATCCGCGAGCTCTGGGCCTCCACCATCCATGCCTTCAACCTTAGCAAGCCCCACTCCTGGTATTGCCTGTTCCATAATGCCTTCCATATCCTCTAAAAAATCTTTGTGAACTAGAGTTTTCATGAATTTCCTCACTACATCCACAAACTCTCCCAAGTCCAGACCCCAAGCCGTGACCAACGAATAAATATCCATTTTGGTCCCATATCTGTGCTTTAATTTTTCAAAGCCTTTACCCAAAATAAATTGAACTGCTTGTGCCACCAACACATCCTTGAAGAGAAATAAACCCCGTGCCATCGAAAGGGTCTAGCTTCATTTGTGATGTCAAGGTGAAACTGGCCTCCATTGTTTCTCTAGTTCACTGGTTTCCAGACAACCACCCACCGCCGAATGGCTATATGAGATGTGTGTCTTTAATACATCTCAATTTCCCAGCCATCTCTATTAATGTCGATTTCGAAGCTAGCAAAAAACCTTCATAAATGCTTCACTTTTTATGGAAACTTTCATGCCTCCTTTGCTTAGTAAACAATGTTTGATTCGCTAATGTTTTTTTCTTAATCATTTGAAAATAGGTTTAATCGCCAACAAAATTATTTTTTCTGGTTTGAAAACAGGTTTAATTTGCCAATCAAAATATTTTATTGGTTTGAAAATAGATTTTAATTGCCAAATGGAAAAAATTTAGTGGTTTTAAAAAAATTGCATTTCGCTAGGATTCTCCACAAACTTCTAGCGATTAGAAAAGATTCGCCAATGGACATTATTTTTTTCACGAAAAATGAAAAAATTTGCCACTAAAATTAATATTTTTATTGGGAATTATACAAGATTCGCTAGGATTTTACACCTTTGCCAAGGGGGGGGTTTCTTAAAGTTTTCCCTAGCTAACGTTATAGTGGTTGGAGATATCCTTCTCCCAAATTTAAATAATAAATGAAAAATAAATAAAAGCAAGTTGAACTTGCTATAAATATTAATTTATTTTTTATGGGCCGACTCAAATAAAAAGTTGCCTTGTTTTGTGAAAGAGGCCAACTCTAAATGAAAATACGCCTTTGATTTGTATATATACCAAGCAATTATCATTCAATTTTTCAAGAAATAATTCACACTTCAAGAGGGAGTTCACACATTTGCAGTAGATCGTAATATTTCTTCAAGCAGATCGATATCAAGGAGAAATCATATGTGTTTGTATATTTGCATCTAGGAGAGGTGCTATCATTCATTACATCAAATTGGCCTTGTGTTTGGGCCAAGTTGTAAGAAAAATTCTGCTCCTTTTCATTCAATATATAAGAGATATATTTTGGCTGGGTTTTCCTCCCTCAAGGAGGGTTTTCCAAGGGTATTTGTTGTGTTTCAGTTGTTCATTATTTTGTGTTGCTGCTTATCTTCATTTCTGGTCTAAAACTAACATGGTATCAGAGCGGGTTTAAGCAAGATCTGATCAGATTTGTTTAAGCAACATAGTCTTCTTCTTATCTAGGGAAGTCTATCTAAGTTTTGAAAATGGTGAATGAAGTCAAGGTTAAAGATAGGATTGATGGTGCTGTTGACTCTCAGTTGTTTGTGATTTGTCCTTGATGAAAAAACTGGTTCTTATATTGGTGTTCTTTGATTGACATTGACAAGCGACATGATGTGCATATTGGTTTCAAGGATGCTGATTGGTTGTTTGGAAATTGGTTCATTAACACTGATGCAAGATGCATTCTCTCATTGATTGTTAGGTTGATTGGTTCCCATGATATGCAGATGGTGTATTTAGTTGCTCATGCTCAATTTGTTTTTGAATGATATGTATCTCTGACATGTGTTGTGTCATTGACATCTTGGTAACACTGTGACAAAACTCCTTGATTTGGATAATACATGCACATGATTTATACAGTTGGGATGGTCTAATATTGGTGGCATATGATTTGGTTCAGTTTATATCATGATTTCCTTGGCTCTGTCTACATCATTTTGATGGGATCTTGATGCATATTTGTACTGAAAGTGTTTATTTTTCAGGGTGCTACAATTCAGGTTTTACATGATGACATGTGTTCTTGATGTTGGAAATGATACTTTGTGGAATCTTTTTGTGGACATGAGTTTCAGGAGATTCATGACTATTCATTTTTCATGACTATTCATTTTTCATCACTATTCATTTTTCATGGCTATTCATTTTTCATGACTATTCATTTTTCATGACTATTCATTTTCAGATTTCAGATTGATGCTACTTCACTTGCACGATATCCATGATGGTTCAGTTGTTTGATCTACTCTACATGATATTCTTTCAGTGTTTTGATTATGTTGGATTGGCAGTTTTGATAAGGCATTGTACAAGGTATTCAGGTTGATCATGGCATAGGTTATTTGATCATATTCTGATTGAGCATTTGCAAGTTTAGTTTTCCAAAACAATCAGTGCTTCAGGTGACAAAACATTCATTTTTTTTTTTAGATGCATAAGGACTCCACATTTTTTGGTCTTGATTATCTCATTTTATTGTGTTTGAATGTGTTGACCATGCACATTTGTATATTTCTTGGCATATATGTTTGGTACTATAATTGTGTCATTGGATATTAAAAAAATAGACACTATTATGTGAGCATAATTGGCATCAAAAGGTGATTAAAGTGGTTTGCATGGTTTATGTATTCTAAACCCTATCAGGTTTCTTTGTGCATATGGTATTGTTGTATCAGTTTTAAATGATAAGTCACAATATACATGTGACTAAACCTCACTGTCAACAACTATTATATCAGTGTGATTATTTTTGTCGACAGGGATATTATGTAGCTTCAACAAGTCTTTGAGAACTAATGATGTGTGTAAGCAATCAATGGTCTCAAAAGCATTTTAATACTTGATTAAATCATGTGATATGATGTTGTTTCCCACCAGACTTCAAAATGATTTTAATCATTGTGTATTCTCTCAGATTTCAAATGATTATCTTTTTGGTTGAAGTCTTTGAAAGACTTGGGGGAAATATAGGGCAGAGTTGCTATTGTTTTATTGTGTAAACTTGTGAAAACCTAGCCGCCACCATGGAGTTGTAGTTGCATATTTCTGGAAAAAAATGCTTGACTGTGGAAGTTAAAAAAAGGAGACAGAGCTTGTTGATGGAAGACTTCAGCTGGACAGTTTTGGAACGGTTCTTCTGGTATTTGTTTATTTTCATTCCTCCTTAAACAGGTATTAAGATAAATACAATTTACATGCTTTGAACATTATTTTTTTGTTAAGGCATTAGTCATGAAGATTTAGTGGTTAAAGTTATTCGAAACCCTTGATTGTTCCTTAAAAACCAGATAAATGGTTAATGCATTTAGTTGAAGAAATTAGTTGTTTCAATCTAGAAATTTCAATGAAGTTACATGAGAACATGTGTATAAAATAGAGATTGATTTTTTTTTTGGTGTTGTCATTTTTAAGAAGATTAGTGCACAAATTCTGCCATTGAAATTCTTGTAAACATGATGCAAAATGTTTAACTGGTATATCTTGTATTTTAGAGATTCAAAAATGTATCTTTAGAATATTTGATGTATTAGTATGAAAGAATTGTGTGGGTTGAATTGAAATAGAGAAATCCTCTGATATTTTATTATTCTGATTTTTGTAGAAGGGGTTGGTGCTCCTAGAGTGGGTACTCTAAATTCTTCCTGTAAGGCATTGTAAACAGTGGTTCTATTTAAGTCAGTAAGGCATCATTTTGGAGTGGTTTTTCTACCCCAAGAGGGTTTTCCACTCGTCAAATTCATGGTCTTATAATGTCATTGCTTTGTTATGATAATATTGCTAGATTGTGATGTTTATCCTTATTAGTTCACAGTTGAATGATTGTCTTTTCATTTCTACAAATGTTTATATTGAAGTTGTCCTATTAATGTTATGGACTTTCATTCAAGTGAAAGCACAAATAGTTCATTTAAGTCTATCCATACCAATGTCTTATTCATATGCTTAGTTGATACACAAGTCAAGTCTGCTTCATATACTGTCACCTGTCCTCTTTGTTCAAAAGTAAACTTACAATCTTGACTTTGAAAATTTTTGTGGCTTTCATAAATCACTGATTCACCCCCCCTCTTAATGATTTTAGTCTTCCAATAGGTGCATCAAATTTCACCTCATGGAAGTTTCGAGTTATTATTGCACTAGAAGAAAATGATCTACACTTCATGGAAAATGATGTGCTTGAGCCATCCAATGATGTTGAGAAAACTCAATGGAAGAAGAATGGCAGGAAGGCTAGGAAGATCTTGATAGACTCCATGAAGGATCATCTAGTGCCAATTATCTCCAAGATGAAGACAACCAAAGACATGATCGAGAATCTACAAGGATTGTATGAGATCAACAATACCAATAGAGCTCTTGCCTTGAGACAACTCCATCATATAAAAATGGCTAAAGGAGATTCAATCATCTCCTTCTTCATGAAGATTGGTGAGTTAAGAGATCAACTATGTGGCATTGGAGATATAGTTGAAGATAGAGACCTAGTTATTTTGGCACTGAATGGCCTTCCTCAATCTTTGGAGCCATTTATCCAAAGCATAAGTGGAAGATCTAAATTGCTGAAGTTTGATCGTCTTCGAGCTGATTGCATTCAAGAGGAATACAGATTGGCAGCAAGAGGAAATGGGTGAAGCTCTCATAATGAAGAAAATCATGTCCTTGTTGCTCAACATTCCAGAAGGAAAGGAAGAGAAGGAAGAAAAGGCAATTTCAAGAGGAATAGAGACAAAAAATTAAATTTTGTTCTTGAACCAAAGAAGAAGGATCTCTCTCACATTCAATGTTTCAGGTGTGACAAGTATGGTCACTATGCTCAAGATTGCATATCAAAACCAAAGCAACATGCTTCTACTATAGATGTTGATGATGTGTCACCTCAAAGGGAATCTAGAGATAACTTAGGGGGATTTCTATTCTTCTTTTCTCTTTCAAGCAATGTTCCATTAGACAGTGACACTTGGTTGATTGATAGTGGTGCTTCATGACACATTATAGGATATCGAGAGCATCTTTCAGACTTGGTAGAAAGAGAAACCAACTTGCAAGTGATAATCAGAGATGATGCTTGTTATTCCGTAAAAGGAGCTGGGACCACCTCTCTTCATCTAGATTCTGGCATCCATCTTCATCTGAGTGATGTCTTGCTTGTACAAGGAATAAAAAGAATTCTTTTCTCCATTTCAGCATTGGAGGACAAGAGGTACCAAGTTGCTTTTTTTGAAGGGAAAGTTCTTGCTTGGCTTAAGAACTCTAGTATCAAAACAACTCGTGTGATTGGTGTTTGTCAAGAGAGCCTATACAAACTTTCTATTCATCCAGTTCAGGAATTATTGCATGACTCTACCAGTTTGAGTGAGCTATGGTATAGGAGACTTGCTTACTTACACTTCAAAGCTCTTCCATCTATGGAAAAGATGGTTACTGGTCTACCGAAGCTTAGTCAAGAGCACAATGGAATTTGCAGAGGATGTGCACTGGGTAAGAATATCAAGAGTCCCTTTCATAGTAGTGATAGTAGATCAAAATTAATTTTAGATCTTGTTCATTCTAATTTATGTGGTCCAATGTTTGTGGCATATTTGAGTAGATTTTGGTATTATGTGATTTTCATTGATGACTATTCTTGAAAGAATTGGATTTAATTTTTGAAATCTAAGGAATCTGAAGAAGTACTTGATAGATTCAAAGAATTCAAGGCTCAAGTTGAAAACATGTTTGGGTAAAGAATTAAGGTTCTAAGATCTAATAATGGAGGACAATACACTTCTGGAGGATTTCATAATTTTTGCATTGAGGCAGGGATCAAGAGGGAGTTCTATGTTTCGTACAACCCTCAACAAAATGGAGTTTTCAAAAGAAAGAATAGATCCATAGTTGAGGTAGCCAAGGCTATGATTCATGATCAAGATTTATAGACTTTCCTTTGGGAAAAAGCTTCTAGAACTGCAGTGTATGTTCAAAACCAAAGCCCTCATCGAATATTGGGAAACATGACTCCTGAAGAGGCCTTCACAGGTGTGAAACCTGAGGTTAGTCATTTAAGAATTTTTGGTTGTCCTATTTATATTCATGTGACTAAGGATAAAAGATCAAAGCTAGAACCTTCAGGAAAGAAGGGTATATCTTTGGGATACAGTGAGTCTTCTAAGGCCTACAAAGTCTACATTCCAAGGCAGAAATAGATTGAGATCAACAGGGATGTCTCCTTCGAAGAGGAAGTAGCCTTCAAAAGATCTAAAGGGTCTTACATGGATATAAATAGTGAAGAACATGAGACACCTTAGGATATAGACATTTCTCCTGATCATACTCTTGAGATTTAGAGGGAGTCTAATGAACCAGTTGAGACTATTGATCCAATTGATCCCATGGAACTGACTGATGGGCCGAGAAACATTGCTATAGGTCGAAAGAGACCTCTATGGGATAGAAAAACTATGCAAGAGGAAAAAAAGTATGCATCTCCTCGAGGAACCTTTAGGGAAAGCAAAATACCATAGAAGTTTCTAGGCTATGTGGCATTGATGAGTCACATCATTGAGTCTAAGCCTTCTGGTTTTGAGGAGGCATCCAATTAGTAGGTATGGAAATATGCAATGACAAAAGAGTATCAGTCTATCATCAAGAATGATGTATGAGATGTTGTTCCAAGATCTAAAGGGAAATCATTTGTATCTTCCAAGTGGCTCTACAAAGTCAAACATGTAGCTGATGGTAGCATTGAGAAGCACAAGGCAAGATTTGTGGCAAGAGGATTCTCTCAAAAGGAGGGAATAGATTATGAGGAGACATTTTCTCCTGTTGCTCGATATACATCTATCAGGACTATTATTGCTATTGCATCCGCTAAAGGCTGGAAGCTACATCAAATGGATGTAAAGACTACATTTCTTAATGGTGTGATTGAAGAAGAAGTGTATGCTGAGTAGCCAGATCATTTTGTGATTCATGGGAAGGAGTCTCATGTATGCAAATTGAAGAAGGCATTGTATGACCTTAAGCAAGCACCTCGTGCATGGTATGAAAAGATTGATTGATATTTGATGAGCTTGGGATTCTCCATGAATGATGTAGATTCCAATCTTTACTTCAAGGTAGTTGATGGTGAGGCTTTGATATTAGTTATTTATGTTGATGATTTATTTCTCACTGGAGTATAGTATCTCATTGTCAAATGCAAGAAAGAGTCAACCTTTGAGTTTGAGATGAAGGATCTTGGTCTTATGCATTACTTCTTGGGAATAGAAGTATGGAAAAGACCCAATGCGATTATTCTAAGTCAAGGGAAATACACTATAGACATCTTGAAGAGATTTAGGATGATGGATTACAAGTCTATGTCTACACCTATGGAGACAAATTTGAAGAAGTTGAGTGACTCTGCAGCTAGTTTAGATTTGGTAGATCCCACCATGTATAGATAGTTGATTGGATCATTGATGTATCTAGTCAATACTAGACCAGATATTTATTATGCAGTGAGCACTCTCAGTTGATTAATGTGTGAGCCAAGACAAATTCATCTAGTTGTAACAAAACATATCTTGAGATACCTATGTGGCATCGTGGGATATGGCTTGAGATATACTTACTGTGAAGATCTAAAGTTACAAGGTTATACTGATTCTGATTGGGCTAAGAGTGTAGTTGATAGGAAGAGCACCTTTGGATGTTGCTTTAGTTTAGGGTCTACCATGATTTCTTGGTGTAGCAGGAAGTAGACTTCTATGGCACTAAGCACTGCAGAGGCTAAATATATTGTAGCATGTGTAGCAGCTCAAGAAGCAGTGTGGCTTCAAAAGCTTCTTGCACAATTGTTTGGTCAAACATTGGAGCCGACTGTGATTCATTGTGATAATCAAAGCTGTGTGAAGCTCTCTGTCAATCTAGTGTTTCATGATAGGAAAAAACATGTGGAGATCAAGTATCGTTATTATTGACGATGGTTTTACTCGCAGTAAATAGTTCGAATAAAATCTCCATAGACAAGACTGCAAAGAGCCTATCCTTCTTGAAAGATATGGAACAAAGACAACCTAAAGGTAAATTCTGCATTCACAGGACAATGATTGGCTTTTGTTCAATCCCAAGTCTTCGATAACCAGGTCATGGTTGCACTAGGGTCGCTCTCGTGTAATGATGTGACATTTGCTGTTAATCTCAAAGGGACTATAGTTATTTCCATCTTTGCTAAAGATTGTAAACATTTCACATAAAATTTCACCTCATTCATTAAATAACATCATGAAATCAAAATATTCAATATAATATTTCATGAACATCACAAATTTCTTGCTATCACTGAAGTAGATTTAGCATTAAGCATTCAACAACTTCATGGAAAATAAAAGTTTTTCAACGAAATTCTTTAAATTCATTTATATTTTTTGGAACATTTTCAAAATATTAAACATCTATTCTAAAAAAAAGTATAAAAAATACTAAAAAATAAAAGTTTCTCCCGGTTATTCTCCATGGATGCCCCAAAGAATTAATCAAAATAGAGAAAACCGCTTTATATTTCACCATATTTCTTCACAACTATGTATAAACGGTGCAAGCTTTTAAAGAGAGGGTTTCGTTTATGGACACCGAGTAGGTTCTATATGTACCCTTAAACAACACAACATACAGTCTTGTTCAGCCAAACTTACAAAACTAGCTACAAAAGATATTGAGATAGGTAGCTATCCATAAATCTCCGCTATCAATTAATGTCTATGTGCATACAAAGTTTTACGCTAGAATGGTTCAGAAAACAAGAAAAAAGAACAAAACTTAAAAAATGTTTATGCTCCTCCGATATCCAAAAATTCTGAAATTAAAATAAAAATGTGGGAGGAGATGGCCTTTTATAGAAACAAGGCCCCAAAAGTTCAACTTAAAATTTTTTCAGAGAATCAAAAACAACAAATTAGTGTGGCACATGGCATCTACCAACTGTCATCAAGACCATTCTAGAATAGTCAAGGCTTTGACTTCATTTGTGGCAACACTTCTCTTCATACTTCAACACAAACATTTTGTATCAATCAAGGTTACCGCTTCCTTCCAAAATACCAGAATGAGGAACATCTACCAGGACTGGGATCAACCTGCAAATTTAAAATTGAAACTAAAATAAACTTCATCATATTTCCGGTATCTGGTATGCAGTTGTTTCTATTTTTCTTAGGACTCGGGCTCCATGACTCTTCCTTCTTTCTTCAACAAACTTCTTGGCTGGGTTATAATGATTTATACATTGGATAACTAATTCAGGAGCTTCCATTGCTGGCAGAAACCCTCCTGCAGGAAGTAATCCATTTGCCACAACACTCTTGGTACATTGGGAAGCATTCTCTTGTAATAGCTGTGAGAAAATTTCAATGTCAGAAGACCATCCCATGTGGGTATCTGTAACCACTATGCTGATGGGTACTACTTGTGAATTGCAATACTTGAATTCATCTTTTACCCTTGCGTCAAAAGTATTCATTTTGTATATAATGTGCTCTGCAATTTTTAGAATATGTGTCTTGTGTGCGAGTTAGGGTTAGATTTAACCAAAACTTACATTTCATAAAATTTTCAATTCATTTTTGATTAAATTTAACAACTTAGAGAATAATTAACATTTCAATTTCAGAATGGGAAATACCATTATCAAGATTTTTATCCTGAGGAACTCTTAACAAAGTATCAGTTATTCAGAACATACCTGGTTCTGGTTATTAATGGTGATTCTTCAAAATGCAACTTCAAAACCATTGGTAGCTACGTCTTAGTTTCTTAAAATTTTACCTATCTTTGCATGCCAATGTCGCTTTGTTAATTCAATGTCCTTGGAAAATTTGCAATATGACATGAAGTGGAGTGTTGAAAAATAAATTGCATGCTTGAGGTGGTGCCAAGTACATATGTAGTTCACCACCTTCAATAATTACCTATTCTTTCACATTAATTCCTAGAATAAAGATGCAATCATTATGGACTATGGTCCAAATCACGAACACCTAGATTTCTGCACTGGCTTGTTATTTGAGAAGAAAGATGGCATGGTGATTTTGCGTGGCAATCAGATGTCATGTTGGTTCTTTGTAAAGTATATGTCATTAAAGATATGCGATCAATTGCTGATCACCGAGATTAAAGCTTTCTGATATTGCTTCTGAAAGGAGCAAACAACACCGGGATCTGGGAAATACCTTTTTGAGAGAAAAAACCATAACAAAAGGAAAAACCAGAAACAGAGTCTAAAAGATAAATTTAACACAATTTCAAAGTAGACTCTATGGCTTCTAACTTTTAGAAAGAAAAAATAAAATACCAGACTTCGATAAGAAAGGAAATTACTGGGATTAAAATTTTGATCAATGAAATATCGAGCGAAGCTAGAATCTTATGAAGATAAAATTTCTTTTTGGGTCAAACGCATGACTCTAGGATTCTAATTTCTAGTAATAGAATACATATTAAGAGCATACTGAAACAACAAAACAGGGAAACAAAAAGGATATAACAAAAAAAGGCCAAGTGAAAATGAGAGAGGAAATTAGCAACTGAACGAGCATCAAAACAACGCCAAAACGAGTGAAAACAAAACAAAAAGAAAGGAAAAGAAAAGAAAAAGAGGAGGTCCACATTTTTCCAAAGGGAAAAATGGGGTGTGTTGTAAGACCACACAACAACTAGCAACCAACAAAACTAAACAAAATAATAGAAAGTCAATTCCAGATCTAACATCAATATTCCAACTTTTCTTAGTATTCTAATTATAAATCATGGGATCCTTATTCCATATTCAAATTTTACTTCGGTTAGCATGTAGAATCAAGTATTACTGAGCTCACGTGTGTGCAATTGATTATTTCTGCTACAGTAAAATTAGAAATAGCAACTGTTTGCATTAACCTACATAATATGACAATTCCTTTTAAGCCAACCAGGGATAGAGCCTTGCTACCAGTCAAGCGTCCATATCCCCAACAAGATTATCTTCGTAATTCCCCCAAACATAGCTCTGCTGTCGGTCTGGCATCCATAGCCCCGATAGAGTTATTTGGATGGCCTAATGAGTTCATATCTTTTTTTTTTAGATATGGCAATGAGAGCTCATTTCTTTTACTTTTGATATTGCAATAATAGCTCTTGTATCAACTTGCAAGCATTGAAGCCCGCTATTAAGTTGGGAATTATAGTGGTAGCAAAGGTAGTTTTTTGATTTTTCAATTAATGAAAACAATTGCTATCCCAAATTTCAGTAGAATGATTTTAAATGTATTTGTTTGTAGCTCAACATCAACTGAATAATTCATGCTAATCATAGTATATATAAAAAAATGAATAATTGTCAAACAATTTATAAATGGAAAACTATTTCCAACCAAAATATAGATTAAAGTTCTAGAGTTGACATTCTATTGACTTGTAGACCTTCAAAGGTTGCCAACTAATGTAAAATCAAATGACATGACACCCTAAAAAAAAAAGAAACAAACAAAAAAACAAAACCAACTAAAAAAAAAAAACTATGTACAAAAACTATTTACAAAAATATTTATAGAACTATTTACAAAACTATTTACAAAACTTTTTAGTTATGAATGGAAATAATGTTTTAAGAACTACCCATTCACAGGCAATGGGATATCTTTTCCAGTCAAAGAATTTAATCTATAAGTACTGTCACCCAAGATTTTAGAAATTTGGTATGGGCCTGTCCACAATTTGTCAAACTTACCATGTTCACCTTTACGTTCATGAGCTTTGTTCCAATATAGCACCAAATCAGATATTCTGAAGGTCTTTAATCTAGCTCTCTTATCAAACTATCTTTTCACTACAAATTGATGTTTAGCAAAATGATCTATAGCTTGAGTACATTTTTCATCTAAATGCATCAATTGCAACAATCTAGCTTCTGTTTGATCATCTAATCTAATATATTCTTGTGAAAAATTCCAAGTAGGGATTTTTAAGTTTATTGGTAGTATAGGATCTACCTCATGGACTAAATGATAAGGATAATTATCTAATGCAATTTTCATCCTGGTATGATCTACCCAGAGAGTGAATTTTAACAAAGAATGCCATTCCCTAGGGGTTCTTTTCAATCAATTTTCTAATTATATCCAATTTTTTTTATATGATGATTTAGCTAATCCGTTTCCCTATGGATAATAATTAGATGAAAATTTTAGTGTTATGCCATATTCAAATTCCCAATTAGAAAATTTCAATGAAGCAAAGTAGGGACATTATCACATACCAATGCATACAACATTCCAAACCTAGTGATAATGTTTTCTTCTAAGAATTTGATGACCACATCTGTAGTGCATTGCTTGCTAGGGCATGCCTCTGTCCATCTGGTACAATAATCTGTAGTAGTCAATATAAATCTATGACTAGCAGAAGATGGAGGATTGATAGTTCCAATAAAGTCTAATCTCCATTGTGAAAAGGGACGCATCTCCATCACCGTCTATAGTGGTTGAGCATTGAATCTTCATTTATCTGATGTTATTTGACATGTATAACAATGTTTGACATGTTCATAAGTATCTTTAAAAATAGTGGGCCAGTAGTAACCCACTCTTAAAATGAGCTGTGCAGTAGCTAGAGGTGCTCCATGAGCTGTTCCAAATTTATCATGTAGTTCCTACAACACTTTATCAACTTATGTTCTATTTAAACATCTTAAATAGATTCCTTCATGATTTATTTTGAATAGAGCTCCTTCCTTAATCATGTAACTCTATGATTTTATCTTGAGGGCTCTCCTTTGATTCCTTTGCATATGATCAGGGCAAGTATGACTGACCAAATAATGCCAAATGTCTGAATACCAATCTTCTTGATCTTTTTCATCCAATGTGTATTGTTGGCTTGATATTTGTGGATTTATTTCTGCAATAGATTTGACCAAAGCTTGTCCTCTGAACAAATTCATGGGTATGATATCTAAATCATATTGTTGTAAAAAAATGACCCATTTAGCTCTCTTTTCTCCGAGCTCACTCTATGTTAACAAAATTTTAACAGCCGAATCTGGGATAATGGCTTTGACTATACTTCTGAGGTTGTAATGTCTAAACTTGTGTATAGCTTTGACCAAAGCAAAGGATTGTTTCTCAATATCTATGTATCTCAATTATGCTTCCTTGAATAGAGCACTCATAAAAGCAATTGGTTTTTCTTCTTTATTTTTGCCTTTTTGTGTCAATATTGCTGCACAAGTGTGACCAACAACAAATGAGTAAATATAAAAAGGTTTAACATAGTCTAGAATTACCAATACCGGTGCTTGTATGATTGTAGTCTTTATAGTCTCGAAGGAAATTTTAGCTTCATTCATCCACTCTATCTTGGCATCTTTCTTTAACATATCATTGAGTGGCTTCACTATTTCGGAAAATCCTGTAATAAATTTTCGAACAAAATTGATCTTACCAAAATATGACTTCAATTCTTTTCTACTTCCTGGGGGCTGTAACTTGAGTAGTGCATTCACTCTGTTTGGATTGATTGAAATACTATGTTCAGAAATGATATGTCCAAGTAACTTTCCTTCAGTCACCCTGAAAATACACTTTTTAGGATTTAATGAAACTCCATAAGTTTCACACTTTTGTAGTATTGCTCTGAGATATCAAACGTGATCTCTTCTGTCTTTAGAAAATACTGTAAGGTTGTCCATATAAATAATGATGCATTTGCCTATCAATTCTCGAAAAGCATAGTCCATAGCTCTCTGGAATCTAGCTCTAGCATTTATCAATCTAAACGACATCCTTTTGTAAGTGAAAGTTCCCCACTTTGTGGTGAAGTCTTTTTACATCCGATCTTCCCTTGCTACCATTACTTGGTTATATCTAGAAAATCCATCCAAAAAGGACATCATTTGCGAATCGTTAACTATTTGTAACACTTCTTCTAGTGAGGGTAGTGGATAATTATCTTTTTCAGACACCTTGTTGGATTCCAGAAATCTACACACAATCGTATATCTCCATTCTTCTTCCTTATAGGGACTAAATTTTCCACCCAAGTGGAATATCTAATAGGAAAAATTATTTTTGCTGACAAAATTTTTTGAACTTCCTTTTGAATTAAAGGCTGTAAGAGTGCATTTATTGGACGTTTCTGTTAGAAAGGTTTCGATCAGGCTTCAATGGTATAGTATATGTAATGATGGAAGTGTCATACATCTTCAAATCTTCATATGTCCATGCTATGAATTTCTAGTAATCTTTAAGTGCCTGAGCAATATTTCTCTTTTCTTCTTCAGTACAAACCTTCCCTATGAGTACGTTCTTAGGATCTTCTTCAGTATGTAAATTGTATAACTCAAATATTCCTCCATCACTTTGAGGAAAATATTTTTGTCTAACTATCTAGTCAATACTGAACAATCATACTAACTCAATTATTCCTTTTAGAATATTATTATCTCTAGCTTGAGGCAATTCTTCATCTCAAATTTTGCCATCAGGATGATCTATCTCTTCAATTATTTGTTCTTAAAAAATACAATAATTAGTAATGAATTCCAATATGTGCCAATCATCTTCAAATACTTGTAGGTTAGTGACATTATTAGGAACTGAAGGTAATTATACTAGTTTGACTGTGAATCTTTTCAGATCTGAAGTCTCTAAAGGTTCTAGAGTACTAGTAGCAACAACTAGAGCATTGACTCTCTGATTGAATCTTCTAGGGATATGAGTAATATTGAATGTGTTGAAATCTTCAATTAAATCCCATACTCTGTGTCGATAATTGGATAATATTTTGTAGTGGAAAATATATTGCTTTCAGACTTGTTCAACTACCAATTCTGAATGACCAAACACTTTAAGGATTCTAGCTTTCTTCTTGATTGCTAGGATCATGCCATGTATAAGGGCTTCATATTTTGCCACATTGTTAGTACATTGAAATTGCAATTGATATGCAGCAAGAAAAGACTTACCTTGCGGATTGATAAGTTCAATTCCAATTCCAATTCCTTGTTTTGATTTTGATCTGTCAAATTTAAGAATCTAGGCTTGATCATCTGTAGCCAATATTTTACCATTTTTCAATATCATTGTATAAATATTTTTAGTCTGTATGTTT
Source organism: Sequoia sempervirens (assembly GCA_007258455.2). Taxonomy (NCBI): domain Eukaryota; kingdom Viridiplantae; phylum Streptophyta; class Pinopsida; order Cupressales; family Cupressaceae; genus Sequoia; species Sequoia sempervirens. Next base: position 288,093,692 of record VDFB02000008.1, read on the forward strand.
TGATCTTCATTTCTATATGTTTTTGGTTTAGTTATTTCAATTTTGTCATGTTCTGGACAGTATCGATTCTCAATCTTGCGGATTATCTCCAAACACATCATGCAACTATTTTCTGAATGTGCAACATTATGCAACCTGCACCAATCCTATAAGGAAAGTGATAGTGAAAAAATGCCTTCCTAATGCAAAATAATTAGGAGAGAAGTGTAAAAAACCATACATTTAGCAAGTTACACACATTTGAGATGCACATTCACAGAACAACAGGACAAACAAAAAATATCACACACAAAGATAACACTAGATATACGTGGGAAAACCCTTATAGGAGAAAAACCCATCACACCAAGTAAAGTCACTTTGTATTATAGTAAATAAATTACATACAGAGTTATAGAATTCCCTATCAGATGTTAACTCACAACAACATCACCTTGGTTGACCTCCAAACACACATATAGTTTGACTCACTATTTTCAATGCCTATATGACATACACTTAATTCTAACTTCCAGCCAACAACCATTAGGGTTTCATTAATTCACCGACAAGCTTCTTTCATCTTGGGTTACACACACCACCATGCAACATGTATCAAGTCACCTTGTAATAAATTCGGTTATAGAGAATATTGCCATTTTTGCACTCTATCAACTCCCAAGTCAGTTCATGCAATAAATGCAAACATATTGCTAACATGAAATACAACTTTCAACCAATGATTGTTGATTTACAACAACAATGTAAAATCAACAAATGAAATCATGCCACGTGTCGACACATCACTCGTCCATTGCATTTGACTATTGCACCAAACTATCGGCTGTTCCTTGTGGTCTCCACCAAGACACTTGTACACCACTTCTACAATTCCAGGGAATCAAGATGGGAATCTACAATATTTGCAACAAGTCTCCTGGAAAAGACTAAAATATTTAACTCCCAACCTCCAAGTGGTCCCCACATCTGTCGGCATCCAAATCACCATTGTATACTATCATCACCATCCACGTAGACTAGTCCCACCTCAGCAGTCAACTGAGTCCACACTCATTCACCCATGGTCCTTGTACCGCACCACCACTAGGCAGGCTGAAGACTTGCATAGGATGGTGATAACCGCACTACTGCTCGACTATTAGAAGAATCCTGTGGTATGGTGGTATACACCACACTACCACCTCTCTCTCACAATCACTTAGTGGTATAGTGGTACAAGCATGTAAGTTACACTTATAAAAATTATGAGTTGATTGGTGAAAAAAGCAGGGTTATACCAGTGAGTTTGAGACACATGTTCTCAATAATCTCCCACTTGACGAAGAACTCATTGAACCTTCTAGAGGATTTAGAAACTACTGAGATTCATTGGCCCCAAGGCCCATTGAACTAGCACACCACCTATACTTTTCCATGCTCATTGGTTTCGTTAATGCATTTGTAACATTTTCTAGAGTATCCACTTTTTCTAAACAAACCTTTCCATCCTCCACCATATCTCGTACAAAGTGATACTGCACATCATATGTTTCATCCTGCCATGGAAAGTAGGATTTTTTTCCAGATAAATAGCACTCTGACTATCACAAAAAATTGTAATCTTCCCTACATTAAACCCAACATTTGAACATAAACGCCTAAGCCAAACTACTTCTTTGTAGGCATGTGTTGCTGCCATATATTCTGCCTTAGTAGTAGATAAAACGACTACAACCTGCTGCTTGCTAATCCAACTCATTGCTTCACCAAATAACATGAAAATGTATCCACTGGCAGATCTTCTACTGTCAATGTCCCTTGCCCAATCAGAATTCACATACCCACAAATGCTAAGAGATCTTTGTGATCTCATTGAGTTTCCATGATAACATAGAGCAAACTCTAAGGTACCTTTCAAATATTTGAAAACCCTCTTCACAACATCCCAAAGTGGCCTTCCTGGGTTAGCCATAAACTGACTAAGAACTCCCACTGCTTGGGAAATGTCTGGCCTAGTACAAAATATTGTGTACATTAAAATTCCAACAAAACTTGCATATGGTACCTTGGTCATGTCCTCCATCTTAGCAGAAGACTTTGGACAGTCTTCAACAGATAGCTTCATTCTTTGCAACACTGGAACAACTAGCTGCTTGCAATCAGTAATTCCAAATCTCTGTAGGACAGTATTGATATACTTACTCTAGTTGATCCAAAGCTTTCTACTTCCTCTATCCCTTTTTATTTCCATCCCTAGAATATACCTTGTTGCATCCAGATCTTTCATTTCAAACTTTGTAGACAACTGAGACTTAAGATCAGAAATCATAGTCTTACAATTTCCTATGAACAACATATCATACACATATGGGGTAATAATAAGAACACAATCATTTTCAGTTTTGTAATACACACAATGATTAGATTTTGATCTCACAAATCCCAACTACAACACAAATGTGTCAAAATTTTGGTACCACATTCTAGGTGATTGCTTCAAACCATACAAAGATTTCTTTAACTTGCAAACCAGACTTTCTTTACCTTTTTCAACGAAGTGCTTAGGCTGGGACATATAAATTTCTTCTTCTAGCTGTCCATGAAGAAACGTTGTCCTCACATCCATTTGCTCAATCTCTAAGTCATATGCGGCTGCAAGTGACAAAAGAAATCTGATAGATGTTAGCTTAGCTATAGGAGAAAATATTTCTCCATAATCAATTCACTCCACCTGGGAATACCCTTTTGTGACCAACCGAGCTTTATACTTTTCAACACTACCATCTAGACCAATCTTCTTCTTAAATACCCATTTACAACCAACAAGCTTTCATCCTTCAGGCAAAGGTACCAAATCCCAAGTTTCATTCTTCTTCAATGATGCCATTTCTTCATTCATGGCTTCCAACGAGGAATTTGAGTCATACATATTAATTGCCTCTTTCACAGTTCTAGGCTCATCAGTGCTAGTAATCAAGGCATAGAAAACCCATACCTATTAGGTTGTTTCTTTTCACATGTAGACCTCCTCATAGGCTGAGGCTGAGGTCATGGTTCTTCTTCTTCAGAACTCTCAGAGCTACTAGAACTCTCCTCAGTTTCAGGTACACTTTGTAGTTCCTCTTTATTTGGAGTTTGAGGAATTTCAACTATATCATTCTTCTTTTCCTTTTTATCTGTCTCTAACTGCAGATCAACTACTGAAGGCTTCATCTCATGAAAGATTACATTTCTGTTGTACAAAACCTTCTCAATAATAGGATTCCAAAGCTTGTATCCTTTCACACCAATGCCATAGCCAATGAAGATACATTTAACAACCTTGTTCTCCAACTTTGACCTTTTCTCATTCGACACATATGCATATGCCTCACAGCCAAAGACACGAATATGTCTCAGAGAGGGATTCTTACCAGACCATTCCTCCAAACGTGTTTTGTCAACAAGAGCTGAACAAGGTGAACAATTTAGCAAGTAACATGCTGTAGCCATAGCCTCAGCCCAAAACTTCTGCTCTAGACCAACACCGCTCAACATACTTCTCGCTCTTTCCATTAGTGTCCTATTTAACCTTTCAACAACTCCATTCTGTTGTGGAGTATAAGACGTAGTTTTATGTCCTTTAATTCCATGGTCTTTGCAGTACCTTTCGAAATATGCAGAACAAAACTCATCGCCATTATCCGTCCTCAAGCACTTGATCTTCCTTCCAGTCTGATTTTCTACCAAGTTTTTAAACTCTTTAAACCGACTGAACACTTCTGATTTACTCTTCAGAAAATACACAAATGCCCTTCTCAAATAATCATTAATAAAAGAAATAAAATATCTAGACTTCGATAATGAAGGAACATTCACTGGACCAAATACATCATAATGAACATAATCCAATATACCAGAAGATTTATGAGGACTCGAATAAAATGAAACACGATGTTGCTTTCCATAAACACAGTGTTCACAGAAATCAAACACAAGGTTACTATCAACAAGCCCTTCAACAAGATTTTTATTTTTCAAGGTTTTTAAACCTTTCTCACCTATGTGACCAAGTATATGATGCCACAACATGGTATTCGCTGCTGGGAGTTTCACCTCCAAGGAATTTGCACCCAGAGGAGCTTCATTCTCCTTCTCTACACGAGCAACTTTGCTTGACTTTATAAAGATGTTACATTGAATAGGACATGCATCCAACTTGTATAGAGTGCCTATGCATACACCCTTAGCCAACACCATTGTGCCTCTAGTCATCTTACAACCTCTACTCAAGAAAGACACTTGCACACTAGCATCATTCAACTTATTGACCAAAAGTAGGTTACAAGCCAAACCTAGTATATGCAGTACATCACCGATCCCTTTGATTCTTCTAGGGAATTGGATTCTAACTCTTTCATGACCAACAATCTCCAAAGATGAATCACTTGCCAGGTACACCTTTCCACCATCATACTTTTCATACTTAGTGAACCAATCTTTATAAGATGTCATGTGAAAAGATGCACCTGAGTCAATTAGCCAAACATCATCTGATTCCTGAGTTGCCAAGGCTACAATGAAGGCATCTGCATCACTCTAAGAAGAGTCATTGTCCAAAGAGTTATTCTTCTTCTTCTTTTTCTCCTCCTTACAATGCTTTCAAATATGACCATATTGCCCATAGTTCCAAAATTTCACCTTGGGATTCTTACCAGGAGACTTTGATCTCCCTTTAGATTTGGATTTATACTTCTTGTCCTTCTTCTTGCCTCCCTCCTTTGATCTACCCCGAAGAACAAGAGCCTCCTTGGCCATCTCAGAAGACTTCCTCTGCATTTCTTCTGACAACAGTGAGGCAACCACGTCTTCCATATTGAAAGTAGTTGTTGTACTCCCAATAGCCATTACCAAATGGTTCCAAGTGTCGGGTAAGGAACATAACAAAAGCATATAGCGATCCTCCTCCTCTATTTTCACACCCATAGACGCCAACTGTACAACAATCATATTAAATGAATTCGAATGGTCTGCTATAGATGCACCTTCTTCCATCTTCAAGGAGTACAACTTCTTCCTCAGGAATAACTTATTCAACAAATACTTTCCCTGATAAATTTCACCAAGTTTCTTCCATAATGAAGATGCAGTCTTCTCCTCATGGACGTTCAAGAGTACTGAATCAGCCAGACAAAGTCTTATCAACCCTCTAGCTTTTCTATCTACGAGGTCCCAATGTTCTTGTTTCATACTTTGTGGCATAGTTATAGACACAACAATCCAAAGGTCTCTATCCACCAACAAGTCTTCCATTTTGAGTTTCCATAACTCAAAATTGCCGCCGTTGAACTTTTCAAGTTCTATTCTACCTGATGTACTTGCCATCTCAAACTGTAAACAAAGTAATCAGTTCTTCTTTTGCAAGAATCCCACTGAACATGTTAGCACAAAAAACCAGCCCTACTCACAAGGATAACACAACTGGCCAAGATCTGATACCACTTGTAAGGAAATCGACAGTGCGGAAACACCTTCCTAATGTAAAATCCTTAGGAGAGAAGTGCAAAAAATTGTACATTTAGCAAGTTACGCACATTTGAGATGCACATTTACAGAACAACATGACAGACAAAATATATCACACACAAAGATAACACCAAATATACATGGGAAAATCCTTATGGGAGAAAAACCCACCACACCAAGTAAAGTCACTTTTTATTATAGTAAATAAATTACATACAGAGTTATAGACTTCACTCTTAGATGGTAACTCACAACAACATCACCTTGGTCGACCTCCAGACACATATACAGTTTGACTCACTCACTGTTTTCAATGCTCATATGACATACAATTAATTCTAACTTCTAGCCAACAACCATTAGGGTTTCATTAATTCATCGACAAGCTTCCTTCATCTCAAGTTACACACACCGCCATGTAGCATGCATTGAGTAGCCTTGTAATCAATTCAGTTACAAAGAATATTGCCATTTTTGCACTCTATCAATTACCTGAGTCAGTTCATGCAATAAATGCAAACATATCGCTAACAGGAAATACAACTTTTGGCCAATGATTGTTGATTTACAACAACAATGTAAAATCAACAAATGAAATCATGCCACGTGTCCACACATCACTCATCCATCACACCAAACTGTTGGTTGTTCCTTGTGGTCTCCACCAAGACACACGTAGACCGCTTGTGCAATTCTAGAGAATCAAGATGGGAATCTACAATATTTTCAACAAGTCTCCCAGAAAAGACTTAAATATTTAACTCCCAACCTCCAAGTGGTCCCCACATTCATCGACATCTAGTCACCACTATACGTTGTTGTCACCATCCACACAGACTGGTCCCACCTCAGCAGTCAACCAAGTCTATGCTAATTCACCCAAGGTCCTTCTACCGCACCATTGCTAGGCAGGCTAAAGACTCCCGTGGGATGGTGGTAACCGCACTACCGCTCGATTGCTAGAAGGCTCCTGTGGTATGGAGGTATACACTGCACTACCGTACCTCTCTCATAATCACCTAGCAGTATAGTGGTACAAGCATGTAAGTTACACTTATGCAATTATGAGCTGATTGGTGACAAAAGCAGAGTTATAGTGGTGAGTTTGAGACACATCTTCTCAACAAATCCTGCAACAACAAACCTTTTAGTGAAATTTTACTTTTACTGATTTCACGAGCTTTTGCAATAATATTCTTCTGAAACTTATCATAAGGACTATTCTCTTCCTTAGAAGAATCACAATATGATTCAATTAAAACATCTGTTCCAGGAATTAATTCATTAGATTTCTTAGAATCACAAGTAAAAACTTCAATTTTAACTCCTGAACTTCATATTCTGTAAACTCCAGGCTCTACATCAACATATAGAACTTCATTTTTTGATTATAATCTGTGATCATGTACTTCATGCATGGTTCTCTTTCAATCCGAATTTGATTAGGAACTCCTTTCCACAGTAACCACATGTGAGAGAAATTGGCAGCCATGTATCCATTCAATGTTTTGGACCAATCTTTACTTAGAATCATACCATAAGTATCAGGTATCTCCATGACTTGAATGCCAATATACTATTGGATTCTAGGATTAGAAGCCAATTGCATGTGAATATTTGTCAACTCTCCTACTACGTTTACCTCTGTCTTGTCAAGTTGAGTGAATTTCTTTAAAGAATTTGTAGGGGTTAACCCTAATTTTTGACATATGGATAATGACATCACGTTAGGAGACACTCTAGAGTCTACTAAATAGTTATGAAGATTCTTACCGAATATTCTCAAAGTGAGAAAAAATGGTGGGGATTCTAATTTTCCTTTGTAAAAGGCTACTTGCGTGTCCGCTATGGGAACAATGTTCTTATCTTTTGTTTTAGCTTGACTATCTTTCACTTGAAGGTCTTTGAATTTTCTTTCTTTAGGAAAATATTCTAAAGTGTTTAAGAAAGCTTTCTTGATCATAGGTGTCTTAAGCAATTTTGATAGAGAAAGGCTAATCTTTACCTTCTTAATTTCCTTCGCTAAATAGTTAGTCAAATTATTTTGGTTAGTGTAGTCTATCTTTTCACCTTTTAAAACATTTGATGAATTGTAGTAAGAGGTCACCTTGGGTAACATAGGATTACTACTTGTTTTGTCATCAGGTGGAGTATTCACATTATTAGGTGGGATAGATTTTGTTAAAGTCCCATTGAATTTACCTCCACTATTAATGTTGTTCCTCATCTTGTAATTATTTCCTTTCTGATACTATTGGAAGGCATGTATTTCATCCATTTCTTGAGGCTCATTTTCATCTTGATAAGGAAAAGTATATGTTTCCAAAGTCATAGTTGAATTGTCACCCTCATATTCATGAGCATGACTTGTGATAACAATAGGTAATTTGAAGCATTCATAACTTTCTAGGACTAAAGCAAAGTCATATCCTACCAGAACTAATTCATTTCCTTTAGGAGGATGAGAATCACAATGCTCATTGTAATGAGTAGCAGCAAGGAAAATGTCCGAAGCGATTTTGAATTGTGAACAATCCACTTCATCATGAGCATTTGTATTATGAATTCTACACCAATTGTTCATTGCAAGGTCAACTAAGTTCACTTTTGATGTATACTATTCATCAATTGAATCAAGATTATCTAAAGGTGTGGATAATCCCCCATTATTAGGGCGTGTATTCCAAGGTCTAGGTGGCCTAGGAGCATTATACACTCAATTTTGCGAATTATGATTATTATTCTAAGAATAGAAATTTTGATTTCCTAATTGTGTAACCTCTGTTGTTAATATTTTGAGTTGAGCTATAATTTCTTTCATGTCTTCCTTTTCCTCAAAAATTTTGACATTTTGATTTTCTTGAGTTTGTGAGAAAAAATAATTTCCATTAGGATGCAACTCTGTAATAGCTAGACCAGGTTGAGGGACTAAAGCTTGATTATTTCCTAGTTGAAAGAAAGTATTTTGAGGAAATGTCCCATTTTGGACCACTATAGGATAAGCATTAGGAGCCATAGGATGACCTATAGGGACTCCATTTACATTTGGGGTAGGGTAAATATTCAATCCGTTTCTGCCATTTGCAGAGAATCTATTTATGAGATGTTTCATTTCTAAATTTACACTTACTTCATCATAGGCTTCTGATAAAGTAGTGGGAGGATTTTCTCTTCACTTCACAAACATAGCCATTAGAGGATCTACTGTTGTATAATAAACTGTGATAGTAGACAAATTATCCACTACATAAGGTGCTTGTAACCTAGAATGAGCCTTTTGAATTCTATCATTAAAAGTGGTTATAGGTTCACCTTCGAACCTCTTGATTTGAGAAAATTGATGATATAATGAAGCAATATCAGTCGGTGTTCTAAACCTGGCTAAGAATTGAGTTTCCATGTCTTGCCATGATATAATAGAATTACGAGGAAAATTGATATACCACTGGTAAACTTCATCACTCAGAGTATATGGGAACAATCGACATACGAAATCTTCATGTTGAATTCTTTCTCAAAGCATGTATCTTTGAATATACTGATATGCTCTTCAACATCTTTGTGAAAATAATAATTAGGACACAACTTATCTTGATTTTTAGTTAAATTTTTATACACGAAATATTGAATCAGTGAATCCACATTAAAGAATGCCATCACTATAGGAGGTGATGGTGCAATAACAGTTGGAATATTTGGACTTACTCTTAAACTTCTTGACTTTTGAGGTCTAGATGACATTTGACCACTAAACTCTACTAAGGTCACTCGAGGATCACTAGACTGAGATCTAGTGGTTCTACAAAAATCCAATTTAAAATCTAATGAAACCAAAAATAACAATAGGCCCTCCTTCTATGCCAGTTCCTGTTGATGACAGTTTTACTCGAAGTAAACAGTTCAAATAAAATCTCCACAGACAAGACCATTAAGAGCCTATCCTTCTTGAAAGATATGGAACAAAGACAACCTAAAGGTAAATTCTGCATTCATAGGACACATATTGTCTTTCGTTCAATCCCAAGTCTCCAATAACCAGGTCATGGTTGCACTAGGGTTTCTCTCGGGTAATGATGTGACATTTTCTGTTAATCTCAAAGGGATTACAGTTATTTCCAACTTTTCCAAGGATTGTAAACATTTCACATAAAATTTCACCTCATTTATTGAATAACATCATGAAATCAAAAGATTCAATAAAATATTTCATGAACATCACAAATTTCTTGCTATCACTTAAGTAAATTTAGCATTAAGCATTCAACAACTTCATGGAAAATAAAAGATTTTCAACAAAATTCTTTCCATTCATTTATATTTTTTGGAACATTTTCAAAATATTAAACATCTATTCTAAAACAAATTATAAAAATACTAAAAAAAAGAGTTTCTCCCGGTTAATTAAATAAATCAACTTTATTTGATTAAATCATGATTCCTCTTTTAATTAAATAAATGAACTTTATTTGATTAAATCATAATTCCTCTTTTAATTAAATAAATCAACTTTATTTGATTAAATCATAAATCATCTTATCCTAATGTTCCTCTTTGATTAAATAAATCATTTTATTTAATTAAATCCTAAAGTCATCTCTTTTAATTGAATAAATCAACTTTATTTAATTAAATCTAATGTTCTTCATTTAGTTGAATAAATCAAATTTATTTAATTAAATCATTAACCTCCCAAATATCCTCTCATTTGATTTAAATAAATCTAAAAATCTAAATCAAATGTCATATCAACTAATTCCATCTAAATTAATTAAATCCTAACTAAATCCTAACACTAATCCTCAAATCCTCTAGCTTTTGCAACTTGTACATGTAAATCAGTTTATTTGATTTATTAATTCCTCTATTCCCATTCAAAAATGGCATATTTTTGGAATATTCTACCAATTTGAAATCTCCTTCCCAAATGATTTTGTCCTCCAACATGCAATTTAATTTTCTTACATGTCCTTTTTCTTGAGCCAACTTGGCATTAACTCATCTTACAACTCTTCCTCCACAAGCCATCTTTTGAATTTCAAATTCCACCTATATGCATTAAACATGCACATTGTTCAAAATGTGCTCCACCTGTCTTCAATAGCATGTTGATAAGTGGCACAATGCCATTGGTTCAAGTTTAATCCCACATTCTTCCTATTTCTCATTTCTCCATCCTTCTTTCCTATAAATAAATGACTTCTCTATTGATTTGGGATCCACAACTTCATGCAAGGTTACTATATATAGATTTGAGGAAGTTCATCTACATTTTCATCCAAGTTCTCATAGTTTTCATCAATCTTAGCTAGGTTATTGACAATTTTCATCAAGGAACACACAATAACCATCAAGTTCATCAAGGATTTGGGAAAGGGATTCTTTCCACATCAAAGAAATACCAATTCCCCCATGGGATGCTGGTTTGAGTATTTTTAATAAGATTTATTAGCTTTCATTTGATTAACTTTTCTTTGTTTCTTGTTCATTGTGTTTGAATGAATTTCATGGGAAATGTTTTTTATAGACTTTTTTATTGACTAATGTTTGATTGTTTGATCATGTTGGAGCAGGTCTAGACCAAACATTCACATTTTGGCACTAGGAGGGAAAATCTTTCAAAATTAACACGTTTTTCTGCCAATTCTACTGTTTTTTCAATTTTTTCTCCTTTTAGGAAACGATGACTCTGAGAAGGAAAAACAACGACGCTATCAATCTAGCCTCGCTATATAGCAATGTTACCTCTGCTTCAAAATGTGACATTGCATTGATTCTCCTAAGGGATAGACTAGTCAAAATCCAAAGGGTGACATTGAGTGAAAATAGCGACACAATTGTAGTCTCTATTTCTCCACAGAGCGACATTGACTTCACCAGAGCAATGCTGACTTCTCCAAACAACGATGCCTTCGTGGATTGCAACACTAGAGTTGGGTAAAAGGTCAACTTTCAAGTTTGTTTTAACATGTTCTTTTTGTTTTTGATCACCTTGAACTTTTAACTTGTTTTTGGCTCTATTTTTTGTAGATTGACCAACTTTTGTAGGTTGAGGTGATCAAGAAGGGAAGGAGGAAACAAGGAGAAGACTTCCTATGACACTATCTCATGATTGTAACAAGTGTTTTTAAACACTTTGGGAACAATTATAATCTCATCTTTAGGATATTGTTATCTTTAGTTTTAGGACTCAAATACATTTCGTTTGGGTTTTAAAAAGAACAATAAAAGGGTTAAAAAGAACATTAGGAACTTACTAGATTTGGTTTTGGGTTTTAAGAATTGAACAAACAACTCCAAAAAATTTCATCTTGGTGCTATAAAAAGAACCCATTACTTCTTTTTGAAGTCTAAAATGAACATGTGTATTTCTTGTTTTGTAATCTTTTTTACAAACTAATATCATTTAAAAGGCGTATGCACTTCTCTTGTGCTTCATGATGATCTTGAGAATAAAAAGTCTTTTGGTGATATTAGGTTGTCTAAAATATTTCCTCCACACTTCAACTTGGGCTTTTAAAAATTGAACAAATCTTGCTAGTGTGAGCTTAGTATATTGTGTGTGTTCTCTCTTTGTTCACACAAACAAAGATTGATCAAACTATGAATGTACTTACTCACTTTTGTTTACCTTTAGAGGGATTTCCTTGGTGGGAAAAAGTAATCACCCCAAGCGGTAATGAGCATAAGTCAGGCTCTTTTGAACCGCTATACAAATTTGTGGTTGCAAGGAAAGTTTGCAATCAACTTAGTGATGCATGATAATTCTCCCCTAATATCTTTATGATGTGTAAAACCATTGTTCTAAGGGTTGGGAGACCTCTTGAGGGAGTTTATCATTGTTTCCTTTGAACTATATGCACTTATTATGAACCATTGTGTAGTAGCCAAAAATCCCAATATTGGGTGGCGTTAGGAGGTCGGACCTCCAGAGCCATCCCACGTACTTGCAATTTTTTGTAGAGATGAAAAGTTTGACATGGGAGATTCATGAGAATTGAAGCTTGGATGACTTGTAGAAGTGAGTGCCGTGGAGGGGAGCTAGTGTGGTCAAGCTTCTAGTCATCCGCTCTAAATAAGTGCAACTGGATTTATCCAAGTGGGAAATTCAACAAATATTTTCTTTTCTATCCTAGGATTGTGAAATTTTGAGTCAGCTAAACACATTGTTTGGATCCAAAATATTGAACACTAACATTCAACAAGGACATCAGATTTTAAACTTTAGAAGAAGCAAATACCTTTGAAAGAATCCAAGTACTATTGCTTGACCCTTGGGATTTCATCCTTATAGGCTTCTAAGTATTTGGATTTATATCTCAATTCGATCTCTAAAGTCAACATTAGGGAACTATTGCCTTGATTCTCTTGACTTACACATAATGGAATTTGTGGGATGAAAATAAATTAAGACATTAGACATTTAGTTCAAAAGCTAAGCAAGAAATTGTTTCTGGTAAAAATAACTCATTAAGAAAAGATAAAAGACAAATTGGACCCCACACATGTGTTTTCTCAAATGATTTCCCACAAGATCAAAGTTACAAAATGAAAGTCCATCAATTGAAACAAACATCTTAGTCCAAGGAATCTCAAGAAACATCAGTCTATGCTTTACGCAGTTAGAGAAAGATTGCTCTATAAATTTTACAAACATGCATCAAAGGATAACCCAAACTTTTACTTGTTCTATTATTGTCAAAATCCAAGTCTTTTTCAATGTTTTGAGTATCGAACTTTGTAGAGTTAGTGGGTTATTGGAAGTATAACATGTTTTTCAATACCTATGTCTTGTAAACAAAAGTCTCTCTAAGTTTACTTTGGATCAAAATCAACACTCTCATCCATCCCGCAAACATCAATCAAAAAACCCATCTCACAAACAACTCTTAGAAATCTTGGAAAAAATCCTTCATACTAGACTTTTGGAAAATCCTTTAAATCAAAATTATCTTGTTTGACCAAGTGTGTGTGGATGCATCCTTCTTCATACACTTAGTTAAAATATCACCTTGTGGAGAAGTTTATTCCAAGACAACATCTAACCTCTTGGAGTTTATGAGTTCATTATCAAATCCAAAATCAAACCCAAATCAAGTCAAAATCATATCCAAATCAAATCCAAAATGAAAAATCCAAAAGTCCTAAAGTCTAGTATATCCCTCCAAGGTTCCTTAAGAGTTCAATGATTCACATAATCCATCTTTCATTATCTCATCACCACTCTTTGATCCTTAACATCTTAGACTTTCTTTTTTGTACCTAAAGTTTAGACCAATCTAAGAAGTTAAAGGTTCACCTACCATATTCCTCAAAATTGATCCTTATTTCAGGGTGCAAACTAGATCTCAACACAAGAACATGGAAACAAACAAAGAAACATCCACTTCAAGTGACTTGAGTCAAACTGCACCTAAAATCAACCCCATCAGATCTAGCAATCCCCCACTCAATCTTCCTCAACTTCCACAAGATCTTCAAGAGGGAGGTTGCCAAGTGGAGGATATCACCAAAAATGTCTTAGGAATGACTCAAGATGAAATCATAGAAATGGTCTAAAATCCTAAAAATCACAAAATTGTTAACATAATGATATGGCTTAATCCTTCACAATACATGTTAGAAATACCAAAGGAAGGGATAAACTCCCTTCCAATTATGATTTAAGCACTATTGTGGAGAAACCTCTTGGGATTATGCCACCAGTCTCATTCACACCCTCCTTTCAAAGCATCATTCAACCCTTCCCACAACCAATTTCATCTCAGGCTCCAAGTCAACCCATAGTTACTAAAGGGAGTTCATTGCTTCATGCTCTTCAAACAAATCCCCTTGTAAATAACCAAGACTTGGATGCAAACACCATCTTGGGTCAATTTTTCCCTCAAGATCCGAAATGCCCATATGTTCCACTCATCTTTCATGACACCAATAATCCATCCACTTATACTGCAACACCGACATATCCTCTTAGCACACAAGTCTCTCTCCCCATGACCTCACAAGGAGAAGGTGGATTATTTAGACAAGGGGGAATTTTTAATCCCTCATCATCATCATTTCCTCAAGGGAACACCACCCATATTCCCACCATTTCCCCCTCTACTAGTAATATCTGCACCAATCCTTAGTTTAGGGAAACCCCCTTTACCCATCCTCAATCAACAAAATAAAAAAAATCCTCCAATTGTGAATCAAATCAACATACCAAATCCTTTGATCATGCCACTAATATAGAAACACTAGGTGGCACCAATCCAAATGACACAATCAATCATTGTACCATCTATAAATGTGGTTTCCCAAGGACCTAACATATCCACTACACCATCTACCACACAACCCCCTATTGTCAATCCAATAACACCTCAAAAACCACCTCAACAAACCCTCATCACAACATATCATACCATTCCAAATCCTCCACCTCCACCAACAAAACCAAACATGGAAAACCATATAGCATCACATTGCAAGCAACCCAACAAGCATACCAAAAGGAACTTCAACAATTTCAAAATCAACAAGCTACACAAGCCGCACAGTTAGCCGCCCAACAAGAATAAACACAACAGGCCGTGCAACAAGCACAACAGGCTGCCCAAGCCCAAGATTTATTGCAACAACAACATGCCACCCAAGCAACACATGCTGCACAAGAATCACAAGTTGCACAAGCTGCATAGGCTACTCAGGTTGCGCAGGCTGCCTAACAAGCTCAAGCTCAAGCACAAGCCCAATATCAAGTCTAGAAAGCACAAGCACAAGAACAATACCAAGAAGCTTAGTAACAAGCATATCAACAAGCTTTGCAACAGTGCCAAGTGCAACAAGAAGCAACTCAACTACTAGCCCAAAAACAAGCATTATTGGCACAACAACAACAAGACCAACAACAAGCCTTGTTGGCACAATAGAAACAAGACCAACAACAAACATTGTTGGCACACCAACAATTTTAGGCATACCAACAAGCCTTGATCACACAAAAAAGTTTGCAACCGCCTCACACAAACATGCAAAACACCCCACCTGTCACTCAAATGATCAAACCACCCCAAAACACATTCATCCCACCGCCTGATCCAAAAAATGATGTGTTTGCACAAATCAAATTGCTCTCACAACAAGTGCTAGACCTCCAGTCAAGGAAGACAACGAAAATACCAAGAAATTTTTTCCCTTATCCATTTGACTGAAGCATTGAGATGGTTCCATTCCCAAAAGGATTTGAAATTACTAAATTTGACAAATATTGAGGGGCAGGTAATCCTGAAGATCATATCAAGGAATTCCATGTACACTGTATGGAAGTTGCATATGAAAAAACTTATCAAATGTGACTATTCCCTTGGAGTTTGGTTGGACTAGCAATGGAATGGTTCTCTCTCCTTCCTCTCAGAATCAAAAAGTTCCAAGAAATTGTGGATGCATTCATATAGAACAACACATTCAACATTGGCATGGATGTAAGTCTAGAAGAACTATCTACTCTCAAACAAGCTAAGGGGGAAGCATTCACATCCTTCTTACAATGATGGCAATCCAAGGCCAACAAGAGCAAGTAAACCATGCCAAAAGAACAAAAAATTTGCACCATCATCACTAATCTTGAAGGAACCTTGTCCTTCCATCTAAAAATGCAATGCATCACCACATACGACCAGAACTGATCCCTAAGGCACTCAATATCGAAAGAGCCCTTATTACACAAGGGGGGACACCTACTTATGAAGACAACCACCCATCAACTAGTTACAACGAAAAACCTTGCACATGGGGAAATAATAAGAATGTCACCAACGATGGTGTCATTGATGCCAAAGTGGTCATCAATGCCCCAAGGAAAAACACACAGTCATATCAACAACTACAAACCAATAACCAAAACAACACACAAGCCAACATGGTATCACAACCACCCAATAATCAAGTGATCAAAAATCAAAATAATCAAGGGGGACCACCCCCATGAAACAAGTATCCCCCCAAATGAAAATACACACCCCTTGGGGAATCAATGAAATATGTCATGAAAAAATTGGTACAAGAGAATCTTATTAAAATCCCTATTTATGACTTTTATCAGAAGCCCCAAGTGAAACCACCATGGCATAACGAAAATCACCTTTGTGATTTTCATAAAATCAAGGGACACATGATGACTAGTTGCATGAGATTGAAAAATTTAATCCAAGACCTTATCGATGATGGAACCATAAACATTGAACAACTTGTAGGAAACCAGGACTTAAAGATATACATGAATCCGATGCCAGATCACAATAAAGGGAACAACCATGGAAAGGAAAAATATAACAATGTAAACCATGTTTACGACCATGTTGTTACATCTTTCAATGAATGGGTCACTGTTGTCAATCTCAAGGGAGCTAGAGCCAACTATGGAGTCACCACACGTGGTGGAAGAGTTACCATTCCTAGACCATCACAACCACCCAAGGCACCAACCTCTAATCTGAAATCCATTCCCAATGGTTATAATGTCTTGGACTAGTTGAAAAGAACCCCCGCTCATATCTCCATCATGGAGTTATTGAAGATCTCACCCACATATAGGAAGATCCTAGAGGAAGCATTGGCTTCATCCATTGTCTCGATAGATCTAGATGTAGACTAGTTCCTAGCTATGGTCGAACACATCACCACACCACATCTCCTAATATTTTCTAATCAGAACTTCCCAACACAACCATCCCGTAACCACACACTCCATATTGAAGTCCTAGTCCATAAGAATAAAGTTAAAAGAGTCTTGGTGGATGGGGGTGTAGGTATGAATATCTGTACTCTGAAGCTGATAAAGAATTTGAGGTTCTCCGAGGATGTCATTGAAAAAGGTAAAGGTATTACGATCAGGGCATATGATGATCAAGAAAGAGTGTCTCAAGGCACTATTCAACTCCCTATTCAAGTAGGGACAACCATCATGAAAACTACATGCCAAGTCATTAATCTAGAATTACCTTATAATATCCTCCTGGGGTGCCCATGGATCCATGGGATGCAAGCTGTCGCCTCTAACTTTCATAAATGTGTCAAGTTTCCCTATCAAAATCAAGAGGTCACAATCCATGCCAATCTTGAGCCATTTTATTATTGCAAAAACCTAGAAACAAAGTACTACATGTAGACATTGAAAATATACTGATTGACATCGTGCATCTGATCCTGACTTACTAACATTGTTTCTTCCTAAATCATCCCTTAGTCTAACCATTTAATCAAATTCCCTTATCTAATTAAATTCATCAATATTCGTCTCTTAATTAAATAAATCATTTTGTCTAATTAAGTCACTTTCTCTTGTTAATTAAATCAATTCATCTAATCTAATTATCCCTATTTAATTAAATAATCGGTTTATTTGATTAAAACTATAAAGTCTATCCATTAAATTAAATAAATTAAAACCTTATTTGATTTAGTCTAACACCATCCCTTTTAATTAAATAAATCAAAATCTTTATTTAGTTAGCCTCTTATCATATTCCTCTCTTATCTGATTTAAATAAATCCATAAATCTAAGTCAAATAAGTCACATAATCTAATCTCCTGTTAAATTAATTAAACTTTGATTAATTTAATCTAACCTCATGTCACATCCTCTAGATAATGCAAGTTGCACATGAAAATAGACTTAATTCATTTATTAAATCCCTATTTTCCTCACAAGGCATCTTTTGGCATATTCTCTCAATTTGAATTCAAAAATTTCAAGTCATGTACATCCAACAAGGCATTTAAAACCTCTTACATGTCCTTTGCCTTGAGCCAAATGGCATTTATTGCATTTTCCCTTCCCTCTTACATGTCATTTCAACAAATTTGAATTTCAAATATTGGCATTTATTGGCACAAACCTCAAATCTTGCACAACCATCATCCATTCATAGCTTGACAAGTGGCATCATATCATTGGATGAATTTAGTCCCACATTGCTCAAATTTGGGCATTCATCCATTTTGAAATACTATAAATGAAGAGCTCCTCTCCTCATTTTATCATCCACAATCCAAGCAAAGTTACCACGCTAAAATACTTAGTCATTTCTTTACATCATTCGAATTCATAGTTAGGCTTTTTTGCAGATTTGGCTTGGAGTTCTCATCTTTTCATCAAAAGTGGATCAACAATATCTTCAACATTCGAATCTTGCATCATAGGAATTGGGAAAGGGCCAATTTTCACATCAAATTGACACCAATTCCCCTATGGGATCAAGTGTTTGCTATTTAAATTAGGATTTAATCTTTGGTTTATCAATTTTATTGTGTTCTTGCTTATTTTCTTTCCTATTTTGAGTTTGCAAATGGATTTCATGGGGAATCCTTCTTATAGCTTGTAATTCCTTGTCTAACTTGTTTATTCATGTTGTTTTGCAGGTATTAGGAAAAGGGTTTGCACATTTGGCGCTAGAAGGAGGGTTTGACATCAACATTTCTAACATTTCCTCAAAATTTCTGCATTTTCTTGACACACAGGAAATTCCAACGCGGGCTCGTCAGCGTCGCTGTTTTAGTGCCGTTGGGCTCATCCTGCCAAAAAATTCAAAGTTTTAACTCCACCGCTGGACTCGCCGATTTGTAGAAGTTTCAAAAAATTCCTAAACTCTGACGCTGGCAGAAACTTTGATGCTAGGTGAAACAACGATGCAATCGTGCTCTCTATCCTGACATAGAGTGCCGCTGACTAGTAAGCGATGCTGTAAGAGCACCGTTGAGAGAAACAAATAGTGACGCCTTCATGAGTTACGACGCTGGAAGACAGTAAAAGGGAGAAATTTAATTTTTAGCATGTGCTTTAATTTATGATTGCTTCTTCCTCTGTTTTCTGCTTTTTTTAATTTCTGTGTTTTTCCAGAATTTGACTGTTTTTCTTTTTTCTAGGTTGGAAATTGAAAGCTAAGGAAGGAGGAACATGGTGATGATACATTATCCAATTAAAGTGTTTTTAAACACTTAAGTGTTTGTTTAACACTTCCTTAGGAATTTGTCATCTTTTCTTTTTTAGAACACTAGCTTTCATTTGGGCTTAAAAAGAACCTTTCAATTTCTTCTTGCAAATGTTAAAATGAACAATAGGATCAACAACTTACTAGATTTTGTTTATGGGATTAACAAATTGAACAAATGTTTACCACTTGTCTTTTGGTTCTCTAAAATGAACTCACATATTACTTTGAGGATCTAAAAAGAACAAGTGTAGTTGTGTTTTTTTGTGAGGGCTTACTTAGACTAAAGCCATTGAAAAAGGACGTATGTGCTTCTCTCGTGCTTTATAGCAATTTTGAGAATCAAAAGGCATTTTTCATGACTTTGGGTTAAGATAAAGCAATCACCTCCACACTTCGATTTGGGCTTAAAATTGAACAAACTCTTGTGCGAGTGTGAGTGGGGGCTTTGTTGTGTATATTCTCTCTCCTTGTTGCCAACAAGGATTGATCGAATTACGAACATTGTTCTTCATTTGCTTTTGTTTATCCTAGAGGGCCTGCCTTGGGGAAAAAGTACTCACCCAAGGGAATGACTCAACCGGTAACACTCTAAAGCCAAGAGTATTTCCAGCTGGGATATAAATGTGGATATTGGACAAAATGCCAATATCACTCAGTTGACTCCAACAAGATGGATCCGAAAGGGGACTCTTGCCATGTTGGGTTAACTCCTACAAATGGAAAGTCCTTACTAAAACCCATGTGCTAGAATTTTCCAAAATCCTTTTATCTATTTGTTGGTGCAAGAACTGTCATTTTGAAACCACCCCACACTTTTATGGTCTTCTAGTAGAGATGGAAAGCATGCCATGGGAGTTTCATGGGTGTTGATGCTTGGCTGCCCCGAATAAGTGAGTGCCGTGGAGGGGATCCAGTGGGGTCAAACATCTAACCATTCGCTAGAGATAGGCGTAGCTGGACTTGTCCAAGTGGGAATCCAAAAAATATTGTCTTACACATCCATAGGATTGTACTTGTTCTTGGGTTACAAAATGCATTGCTTGATCGAAAACATCTAAAAAACAAACACTTAACATCATCCAAATTTCAAACCCTTTTGAGGAAAAATATAATTGATTCGATCCATATGTTATTGCTTTCCCTTGGGATTCATGTCCTTAGAGGTTTCTAAGCATTGGATTAAGTCTCAATTTGTTTTCTTAAGTAAACAATAGGAAACCCTTGCCTTAAGTTCATTAAATTTCCACATAACATATCTTGTGGGGTTTGGAGAAATTAAGACATTGGACATCTTAGTTTGAAAATCTAATTGTAGAAAGTGTTTTTGGTAAAATAAAGACATTAAAGCAAAGCTAAGAAAAACAAACTTTCATGTGTGTTGAAGACTCCAAATCCCAAAAGCACAAATCATTTTTTGAAAATCCAAAAATGAATGTTCAAATGAAATCATGTCTTGGTTACAAAGTTCATTAGGAAGCATTTCATGCTCTTCAATACCTAGGTCTAGGCAAACAAATGTATCTTTTTAGGTTTATTTTAGGATCAAAACACATCAAAATCTTTTTCATTCATCCATCAAAACATCAAAACAAAATCCACCTCATCATCACCTTTTGTAAAATCTTGAGATCATCCTTGATACTAGGCTTTGTAACAAAATCAAAATCATCAATATCATGAGAACAAAATCCTTGAGAACATCTATCAAAACATCTTTGGCTAGGTATGTGTAGATGCATCCTTTTGCATATACTTACTCAAAGTTACCAAAATCATCTTGTCTAGTTTAGTATATGTAGATGAATGCATCTCCATATGCTTAGTGAAACAATCACTTTGTTTGAATAGGTGTGGGTAGATGCATCCTTCTCCTCACGCATATTCAAATCATCATCGTTTGAACAAAGCTATCCCTTATATCATCATCCAACATCTTAGGGTATTTTTGTTCAAAAAATCCAAATCAAAAGCATAATAAAAATCAAGGACAAAATATCAAATCTCAAAATCCAAAATCAAAATCATAATCCACAAGACCTAAAAGCCTAGTGTCTCATTCAAGATTTATAAAAAGACAAAATATCCATATCATCCATCCCTAAAACATCATTATCATATCATCACCTTTGATCCTCAAAAACATCCTAAAACTTTATACTTTGGAACATAAAATAACGATCGATCCAAGGAATCAAGAGATTCATCTCCCATATCATCCATATCAAAATCAAAATCAAGGACAAAATATCAAATCTCAAAATCCAAAATCCAAATCAAAATCCACAAGACCTAAAAGCCTAGTGTCTCATTCAAAGATTTATCAAAAGCCAAAACATCCATATCATCCATCCCTAAAACACCATTATCATATCATCACCATCCATCCCTAAAACATCATTATCATATCATCACCTTTGATCCTCAAAAACATCCTAAAACTTTATACTTTGGAACATAAAATAACGATCAATCCAAGGAATCAAGAGATTCATCTCCCATATTCTCGAAGGATTGATCCTTTTTTTATGGTTCAAACGAGATCTCAATACAAGAAGAGTATGGAAACCAACAAAGAAACACCCGCTTCAAGTGATCTTAGCCAAACCAATGCAGAAATGAATCCAGGGGAATCAAGCAATCCATTGACCCTCTCATCATCACAAAATCCACAAGAAGAAAATCAAGGAGAGGACTTACCTTTGGAATGCCTCGCGAGGAAATGACGGAAATGCTCCAAAATCCAGAGAATCATAAAATTATCAAAATCATGATGAGACTCAACCCTTCGTTGTACATGCTTGAACTAGCAAAACAAGGGGCCAAGTTGCCTTCAAATTTTGATGTAAGTACTATAGTGGAGACATCCTTCACACCAATTTCATCCACCATCCCTATTTCATCCACAAAACATTCCTCAAATCATGACATCATTTGCTCCAACTCAACCAAATGTCAACAAGGGAAACACATTTTTCAATGCTCTTCAATCACATCCCCTTGTTAATAATCAAAGTTTAGATGCAAACATCACATTGGAGCAAAGCATACCCCAAAACCAATTACACAAAAATTCTCCTCTCACATTCCATCATAATTCATCGTCATCATTCTTTCATGCAACTCCTCAAACACCTCTTCTCTTAAATTCACAAGAAGAGGGAGATACGTTCAGACTAGGGGGTTTATTCGACACCATGACATCCTCGCAACAACTCACACCTCTCACATTTCCACCTCTTCTGCCATTTCCATTATCATCCACATCACTCCTCGGTTTAGGGCTTCCTCCCCTACCAGGTATCAATCAAACCTATATCCCAACCATCAATCAAAGCATTGCACCAAACATGCAAAATTTGTTGTTGATATCGAAACAACAAACAACAAACACACAAGCAATGGCAACATCATCAAAAACACCCATAATATCACAAGGCATGATCTCTCAAGGACCCATCACATCAATACCATTATCTAACACCCAAAACATCAACAAAACATCATCATCTACCACCATTCCAAATCCACCACCACCTCCACCACCACCAACTTTCACCACATCAAATCAATATGATGCAGCATTGCAAGCTACTTTCCAAAAAGGATACCAACAAGTCCAAAAAAAAAAGCCGTGCAACAAGCTACTCAAGCTGCACAAGCATTGCAAGCACAAAGGGTTGCTCAAGCACAACTATTATTGCAGGAACAAGCCGCACAAGTGCAAGCCCAAGCTCAAGCGCAAACTCAATATCAAGCACAAAAAGCACAAGATCAAGCACAAATTCTTGCACAAACAGTGCAACTGTAGACATATCAACAAGCATTGAGGCAATACCAAGAGCAACAAGAAGCAACAGAATTAGCAGCCCAACAACAAGCGTTGTTGGAACAACAACAAGCACAACAACAAGCGTTGGTGGAGCAGCAACAAGCACAACAACAAGCACAAATCCTAGCACAACAACAACAAGATCAACAACATGCATCGTTCATACAAAAACAAGTAGAAGCCTACTTCACTGACTAGAACATGCATATACTATCAAACAATGCACCAACCAATCCACCCACCCAACCCACAATTCAAACATCTCAAAACACTTTCATCACACCCCTTGATATGCAAAATGATGTGATGACACAACTTAGGTTTCTCTCACAACAAGTCCTCGACCTTCAATCGGGACGAACAACCAAAACGCCAAGCAACTTGTGTCCCTATCCATTTGATAGGAGCCTAGACATGAAACCATTCCCCAAGGGATTTGAAATCCCCAAATTTGACAAGTATCAAGGGATGGGAAACCTTAAAGATCACATCAGGGAATTCCAGGTTCATTGCATGGAGGTCGCATATGACGATACTTATCTGATGCGGCTATTTCCTAGAAGCTTGGTAGGCCCCGCTATAGAATGGTTCTCTCGCTTACCTTCAGGAATTAGAACATTTGAAGAAATTAGAGATGCATTCATTAGGAATTACGCATGTAACATTGCAATGGATGTCAGTCTCGAAGAACTATCGTCTTTGAAACAAGGAAAGAATGAGTCTTTCACCTCATTCCTTCAATGATGGCTATCCAAGGCCAATTGGAGCAAGTGGACCATGCCTGAAGAACAACAAGTATGCACAATCATCGCCAACCTTGAAAGTCACTTAGCATTTCATCTCAAGGTTCAGGGTATCACTACGTATGAGCAATTGATCTCCAAGGTTCTTAGCATTGAAAGAGCCCTTGTGACTCAACCTGCTAAATCAACGTCATATCATGAGCAGTAAAACAATCACCCACCATCAAATTACAATGATAAACCTCGTACATGGGAAAGAAACAAGAACATCACTAATGATGGCATCATTGATGCCAAGGTGGTCATTAGTGGTCCACGCCAACATACACCCACACTGCAAATCCAAAATCAATGACAAAACACTCATCACACCACATACCAAGCCAACAACAACCCTACCATCAATAACCTCAATGATCAAAGAGGACCACCCCAGTGCAAAATTTATCCAAAATGCAAATACGCCATTTTGGGGGAACCATTGGAGGACATAATGAAAAATTTAATCGACGAAAAACTTATCAAACCTCCTACATTCAAGAACTACCAAGAACTCGATGTCAAACCTCCTTGGTATAATGAGAATCAACTTTGCAAATTTCACAAAATCAAAGGTCACACCACAAACAACTGCATGAGACTCAAAAATATCATCCAAGATCTTATCAACAAGAAAATCATAAACGTGGAACAACCCACAGGAAATTAGGATCTTAAAATCTACACGAATCTGATGCTAAATCATGGCAACAAAGGGAATAAAAATGATAAAGGGAAGGGTAGTGTAAATCATGTGTACGAAATAGTCATTGCTTCCCTAAATGAAGAATGCATGGTCATCACCATCAAGGGCGCCCATGCCAAAGATTGTGGAGTCACCACACGAGGTGGCAAAGTCACCATTGCAGGATCATCCCAACCAAATAGAGTCCCTTCATCTAGAGCTGTTCCGCATAGCTACAACATTGTAGAACAACTAAAGAGAATGCCAACACACATCTCCATCATGGAGTTTTTAAAAATCTCATCAGCGCATAAAAATATTCTTGAGGAAGCATTAGCCTCATCCACTGTCCCTACAGATCTCGATGCAGACCAATTCCAAGCTATGATCGAAAATATCATAACACCTAATCTCCTCACATTCTCTGACCAAGATTTCCACGCCCAACCATCTCACAACTGTGCACTTCACTTGGAAGCCATTGTCAACAAGAGAAAAATCAAAGGGGTCTTGGTGGATGGAGGTGTAGGTTTGAACATCTATTCTCTTAGCCTCATCAAGTAGTTGAAAATATCAGATGATACCATTGACAAAGCAAAAGGAATCACAATTAGAGCATATGATGACCAAGAAAGAGTGTCTTAGGGCATAATTAAACTCCCTATTCAAGTAGGGCCAATGCTCATGGAAACCACATGTCAGGTATTGGACCTCGAATTACCATATAATATCCTCCTAGGACACCCATGGATCCATGCGATGAAAGCTGCAACATCAACCTTCCACCAATGTGTGAAGTTCACACATAATGGACAAGAGGTCACCATCCATAGAGATCCCGAACTATTTTCATATTGCAAAAATCTTGATGCAAAGTATTAAAAAATCCCCCAAGTGCCAAAGAATGATGAAGGCCCATCCACACCATACATCGACCCTGCCGCTCTCGCATCCACTTCTGCGACAGAGACACCCACCATCCCCGCCATCCCCACCATATCTGACATCAAGCTCATCATCCAAGAGGACGGTTGTGGAAGCTACAAGCTCCCTAACAATGATTTTGTGATAGGAGAGTTACCACAATCTCCTAGATCAGGGGGACGTCCAAAGGAAAATCAAGCTTCCACATCGCAAACGTCTCCTAAAGCCTATCCTGAATTCACACGATGGGGAGACCTTGGCCATGAGGTCATTGAAGCAGATCCATCTCACATGTTGTATCAATATGAAAGACTGACAACTAATTTACCAATGGACGAAAGAAGCAAGGGCCTACACATGATGCTTGCAATGGGTTACGACAGAAATCAAAGACTGGGAAAAAATGACAATGGGCTCATAATACCTATCATGCCAGAGATGTGACCCACAAAAAATCTTGGTCTTGGATGTACCATTCTGAGAATAACCATACGTGGCTGAAGTCCTCTGATTAGAAAGGTTAGTATCTCTCCTCAGCTAGTGCTAGTACAAGTACACTCACCAATAGTCACAGGTGAAGACACACATAACTTCATAACTGAGCCCTATATTAGTAGCGACGACGAAGATACCTTATCAAATCTACCTAGGCTATTTGAAGATACCACACTGTGTATGATTAGCACCATCTCCTTTGAACCAAACCATCCAAATCATGAGATCTGCTTAGTCTACCCCCAACTGATGGACTATGACCAACAAGGACCACCAATTCTTGATACATTCAAAAATGATGAGACGCTCTCAGAATTCATGGGATTGAGGGATAACATTCCAGATGGAGATCACAACTTAGGCTTTATAATAGTGTTGGACACACATGCCTATTATGGGGAAATGATTGAATCCTTTAGTCGCAAAAGTGAGAAACTAAGAATCATATCCAAGTCCTTGAGTGAAAACCACATTGTGGCACTCACTGACAAGAAAATAGTAAAAAGAAAGGATGTATCCAACGATGAAAAGCTCTCTGAGGCATCCGAGGATGAAGGATTCAATCTTCCCTTAAGAGCTATTCATCAGGAGACGTTAGCAATCTTGTCCAAAAAGTGCAATCCAGTCAACATAGGAACAGAGGAGACCCCGCATATCACATTCTCTGTGGAATCACTATTAACATAAGAGCAAGAACTCCTTGCAGCATTCCTAAAGGAAAGACAAATAAACTTCGCATGGAGTTATGCTGACATGCCAGGGCTAGATCTAGAGACAGTGGTTCATCATTTAGCAGTGTATCCAGAAGCAAAACCAGTCAAATAAAAGCTTCAAAAGATGCATCCTCAAATAGCCTTATTGGTCAAAATGGAGCTCAAAAAGCTATTAGATGTAGGATTTATCCTACCAATTGACTATCCAGAATGGGTATCAAACTTGGTACCTGTTTCAAAACCTGACAAAGCCATCATAATCTGTACGAACTTCAGAGATTTGAATAAAGCATGTCCCAAGGATGATTTCCCACTTCCCAATATTGACATGATAGTAGACATGACAGTAGGGCATGAAATGCTATCACTAATGGATGGATTTTCAGGATATAACTAGATCATGATAGCAAAAGAAGATCAACATAAGACAACTTTCACTTGTCCATGGGGGACCTACTGCTGGACCATGATGCCATTTGGTCTAAAGAATGCAGGAGCAACCTATCAAAGGGCCATGACACTAATATTCCATGACATGATTCACAAAATAGTCGAAGACTATGTCGATGATATTCTAGCTAAGTCAAGAAAAAGACAAGATCATATAGCAACCCTAGGTGCTATCTTTGACAGATTGGAGGAATACAAAGTCAGACTAAATCCCAAGAAGTGCGTATTCGACATACAATTAGGTAAATTGCTAGGATACACAGTCTCCATGAGGGGTATCAAGGTGGATCCGACAAACGTAAAGGCAATCCTTGAAATGGAAGCACCAAAGAGATTAAGACAAATAAGAGGTCTCCAAGGCTGACTTCAATCCATCTGACGGGTCATAGCACAACTGGCAGACAAGAAAAACCCATATTATCACTTACTCCACAAGGGGGTAGCATATAAATGGGACACAAAATGCGAAGAGGCATTTAACAAAATCAAGGAATACCTACTGACACCACCAGTTTTAATGCCACCCATCCCAAGAAAGCCATTGATCTTATATGTATCAGCAATAGCAGTAGCCCTAGAAGCTCTATTGGCTTAGCATGATGAAAACAGAACATAGAGGGCTATCTACTATATCAGTAGGACAATGGTCGGTCATGAGCTAAATTACTTAGTCATCGAGAAAGCTTGCCTCGCCATAGTGTTGGCATCCCAAAAATTCAGACATTACATGTTGGCACACAAGATAAAGCTCATTGTAAAAATTGATCCCCTCAAGTATCTATTATCAAAGGCAATGCTCATAGGCAGAATTGCAAAATGGGTAATGATACTGTCAGAGTATGACATTGAGTATGTAGAGTGAAAAGCCATTAAGGGACAGGTTATTGCAGATCAATTAGCAGAATTACCCATTTATTATGAGAATCCTCTTGTCTCAGAGTTTCCAAATGAGTCCATCTTTAACCTCAATGTAGCTGATCACTAAAAACTATACTTCGATGACTCATACACGTAGCATGGATTAGGAGCTAGTGTCTTCTTCATCACCCCACAGGGGGATTGCATACCAAGGTCATACAAACTATCATTTCCTTACACTAACAACATAGCAGAATATGAGGCTTTGACTATAGGTCTCAGGATAGCAGTGCAATGGAATATCATAGCTCTCAAGGTGTACGGGGACTCTCAGTTGATCATAAATTAGGTCAATAATGAATATCAAACTAAGGATGATAAGCTCACTCCATACAAGAAATTGGTGGAGACTCTAAAGGAAAAATTCATTGAAATAACATTTGAGTAGATTCCTTGAACCAACAATAGAGCAGTAGATGCCATGGCAACAATTGGATCCTTGCTGAATATCCCCAACAATGTTCCCAAATATGAATTCTTGATTGAGCAGCTTCTCATTTCCGCATTCAAGGTACCAGAATTAGAATTCGTGTGTGAAATCACTGGTCCCGACGATCCTTGGTACCAGGACATCTACACATATCTTCACATAGGAGTCATACCTGCTGACCTACCATCGAGCCTAAAATGAACCTTTATAAAAAAGGAATCTAGATTTGTGATCCTAGGTGATACCTTATACCGTAGAAGTATAGAAGGTACCTTGTGACCTTGTCTAAATGCTGAGGAGGCATTAACCGCTCTAACTAAGGTTCATAATGGTATCTATGGGTCACACTCGAGTGGAATGGCCATCGCCAAGAAACTGTTGAGGTTGGAGTATTACTGCCCCACAATGGAAAGAGAAGTGCATGATCATGCTAAAAGGTGTTTACAATGTCAGCAGCATGGGGATCTCATCCATGCTCCAGCTCAAGAGCTTCACCTGATCATCACACCATGGCCCTTCTCACAATGGGGACTTGATCTCATTGGAAAAATCACACCCACCTCATCCAATGGCCACAAGTTCATCCTCATTGCAGCTGAGTACTTCACTAAGTGGGTGGAAGCCATACCCATGACATATATCACTGGGAAGCAGATCTCAAAATTCATCCTAAACTATCTCATTTGTCGTTATGGTGTCCCACAAGCCATTATCTCAAATAATGGGGCACCCTTCAAGAGCTAGGAGGTTCACGACTTGTGTGAGAAATTCAAAATCCAACATCACTTCTCCACCTTGTACTATCCCCAAGGCAACGGCTGAGCATAAGTAATGAATAAAACCATCCTCAAAATCCTCAAGAAAATAGTCAATGATGCAGGTCATGACTGACACTTGCAGCTGAACCCTACCATTTGGGGTTATTGAACCAGCATCCGCACACCCGCTGGCACCACCTCATTTTCCTTGGTCTACGGATCAGAATCCGTACTCCCCATTGAGATCGAGCTCCCATCCCTTAGAATATCATTGCAAAACCTCATCATTGATGAGGACTATCGAGTATCAAGACTAAATGAGCTGGAGTTACTAGATGAGAGATGCATAGATGCTTTGAATCATCTGCAAGTCTATCAAAATAAACTCAAATGGAGCTACAACAAAAAAATCAGAAGTAGGACTTTCCAAGTGGAAGAACTGGTCTTAAAAGAAAATTAGAAGAATATCCTGAATCCCAGCAACAAAGGCAAGTTCGAACCTAATTGGCTAGGACTGTTTTTCATAACAACAAGTTATAAATTAGGGGCATATCAGCTATCAACACCCGAAGGGGAACCTCTACAAGAGCCAATAAATAGCTCCCATCTCAAAAAGTTTTATGCCTAAATCTTCTAGGGTATAAAACCAAAAAATCCAAAAAATCAGAAAAAGTCCTAAAAAAATGGTTACTTAGGCGAAAACTTGGCAAATAGGCATCTTGGTGACAACAAAAAAAATAAAAAAAACAAAAAATCCAAAAAAAATCAGAAAAAGGATCAAAAATAGTAAAGAGAAAAAATCGTCCTCTAGTGAAAATCACTTTGGTGGCACTTTGGGCAAGTACCTTGGCAAAAACCTGGCAAACAAATGCCTTGTGTAAATAAGCACTTTCCATGCACCAGGATCTTTACAGCTTGTTCTACATCATCCATCCCTTTCGCTTTCACCATCCATCGCATTTAGGTCTCCATCCATCACTCATCCACTCGCATCCGCACCATAGCTTGGTCGTGTGTTCACATCATAATCCCTCCTTGTACTACTTGGCCCATCCTCAAGGTTAGTTTGTCATGCCTTTATCGGGGTAGTCTATTGCATCATGCTGGGGGCATGTTATGATCATATCGGATTCGTGTATGGTCTTAAAATCTTAAAATCCAAAAACATCAAAACATCAGAAAATCCAAAAAAATTTTAGAACATATGAAAATCCAAAAATAGGTCAAAAAGGTCATTCAAAAACCAAAAATGAGGTCATCTTGTCGAACTATGTCATATCTGAGCTTGAACGCAGGCAAGGTTGATCTTTGATCATCCCCTAAGACATTTAGGTCAGTCCTTTAGGAGTTCATCATAATAAACTGACAATTCATCATGTATATCTTCATCTGTAAATCAGTCAAGTCTTTAGTCGAACTATGTGGTCTTTGTGTGTATAACATAGGCAAGGCTAATTTTCTAATCAACCCTCGAGACCCCTGTGATAGGTCTTTAGGTTAGTCTCTTGGTCAAAATCTCAGAAAATCCCAAAAACATCAAAAAATCAAAAATCAATACATTTGTAAAACCTCAAAAAATACCAAAAACAACCTCAAAACATTGCAAAACATCAAAAAAATCCAAATATTTGAAAAAATCCATCCGTATCATCTCACTTCCACCTACAATAACACCACTCATAATAAACTGATCATCATCCTCAACCTTTGGTGAAACAATTGGAAACAACTCTAGCTGTTTAAAAGTAGAGCTCAAAATGTCAATTCTAAAGTCTAAGTCAGTGCGTAAGAAAGTTGGTTATCTCTTCATATTGGTAACACATCATCTGAATGGTCCCATATCAATCATCCCTTATAAATGAAATGACGTGCCGCCATCCACTAACATGTCCTAGGATGAATCCTTCCTACAATGGGCATTATCTTTTGGCAATAAGTTTCGGTTATCATCTTAGAAAACATATCCTTTTTCCGTTAGTAATATTGAAGAGCATCAGTTTGTTTGTTTACTTGGTCTTTATCTTTTGACTTATCTTATTTTGCACTCATTCCAAGGACGTCTCGATGATATCCCAAAACAATGGATTTAGAGAAATAGGAATGGGGCAATGATCATTATCTTTTGTCTGCTGTGCTTGTTGGACGTTCTTGCAATATAACCTCGGTGAATACTTGCTTTGTTAGGTATGTATGGAAGGGGTCTAGGGCAACTTGTTGACTATTACAAGGATATGTTTACCTTTTTGTGTTTTGGTCCGAGGTGTCTGAAGCTTCTAAAGTACATCCTAGCAAGGTTTCCATATGTCAGGTGTGAACAAGGATACTCCTATCTGATTGTCGAGTCAAAGTCCATCACACTAGGTACAATGCCATCCTGGTTTTCTATACCTTGATGCATCATACCACGTGTGTTATCAAACATAAGAAAATTTGGCCCTTTGAAAATCCCAATTCCTCGGTAGGTAATCATCATCATCATCATCATCATCATCATTTGCATTTGTGTCATCTTGCATCTTGTTGAAATGACTTCTTTTCTTACTAGCCGTACTAACAAGGGTACTATGACAGCTAACCATTATCACCATCATCATCATCAATCCTGCATCCACAAATCATTAGCACATCGCATAAACATATCATATAGGAAACACACACATTGCATTTTAATCATCATATAAATAGGTTATCATAAACAATTTTCATAGATAGGTACATACATGTCATCGTATTTCACCCATTGCATTACATAGCATAGCATTCATTTGCATTTCATAACCATTTCATATTACCATCTAAACCATCACATAGCATCTATAAAAGCATTCCATAATCATTAGCAAATAGGCATATAAGCATTTAATTCATTACACATCAACATATCAGTTTGCATTAACATATCATTGCATCACATACATCATTTAGGATAATAACATTTGTTATTCTAAAGCATCTCATAAAACCATTTGCATCATATCACGACCATCACATCATATTACATCCATTCATAAATTATCTGATAATTAAGTACTATTGCACACATTATTGCACATCATGGCATCACATACATCATTAGAAATAAATGCATCCATAGGAACATCACTGCAAAGCATATAGAAATAAACCATCCATGCATAAATAAAAGTACATGGTACATCTCATCAAAATCGGCTCATATATCATATCATCAATGTCACTATCATAGTACAAAAGAATAATAATTGGATCATGGTATATGTATGTCAATTGGTACAAAATGCCCATCGAGCTATCAAAAACGAGCCCATAAGGCACAAAGAGGTAAATCAAAATATCTCGATCAAGCCTGATCTTTGTGGATGCTACCCTCACCCCTATCATCGTGACCCTCTGGTGGTCTCTAATTGGCTTGCTCTGAGTACTCTAGGACCCAGTCTGCTCTAGGTACGTGGTCGTGGTGGGCCCAACAATAGTACTCTATCTCTTGGATAACATCTCTGTAGGATTGGACCAACACAGTACCCTAGGACGAGGAGGCTGTCATACTCTCAATCTACTGCCTGCGACCTAGCTCTATGGCTATCTGTAGCTCTACAGCTTGTCTTTGCTACATAGCCTAATCTCTCTCTGCTATGAGCTGCTCCCTCTCAGCCCGTGCCTAGTCCCTCTTGGCTGTCACTGCCTGTACCTGTGCCTGTAACTGTAAAATCAGGGCATCCCGCGCATCTGCCTACCCTGCTGGCTATGCCCGTGGTTGCGCATGAACCTGACCCTCATCCTTAGCTCGTGGTGGTGGGACTGGTGGATCCTGTTGCTGGTCCTGCATAGGAACATCCTCATGACCTAGTAGAACTGGGGGCACCCTTGGTGGATCTTGTCGGATCTCCATCCTCGGTCCCCGCCCTCGTGCTCGTCCTCTACCTCTGCCTCTGACCTTGTACACATCTGGATCCTCACCTGGAACAGTCAACCGGAGGGGAGGTCTGAACCAATCTCTATAGGCCTGTGTAGTCCTTGGGTCTACCAAACCTTGATCGTAAGCCCAAGGTCAGACCACCAACTATCAAAAGCTATCAATTGCCTTCGCGGTAGGAATACTAGGCCCCCATGCCACCTGTGTCATACTACATGCAAATACAGCTACGTAGTCATCATCCGACCGATCCTGTGGCTCTCTGAACTGATGTTGTACACGCCCGAGTAGATATCACTCAATCATAGTGTGCTCCCGATCCTGCATGTATCGATCTTGATGGTAGTAGAAGAGCTGATCTGGATCGTCAGCCTATGTAGGCTGACCGAGGTATGGTCTCTAAGTGAACACAAGCATCTCATCTAGGACCCGCCTCCAGTAGGGGATCCCGTGCTCTCTAGTGTGTGTGAAGGACACACCACCTATGTATCATGTCACCATGGCATCCTCTGCTCCCATCAGAATTGGAATGACCCATGGACATAGCATAGAAATGTGCTCCCACACCAAAACATGAAGCAAACTCACCCCAGCCCCTAGCACTCTACCATCCATGTATGCGTACTCATGGAGATCCCTATAGAGTGAGGCCAGAAGGACAGGCCCCTATGCAAAGCAAACTGGTCTGTCCTGGACCATCCTCTCCCAGCAGTATCCCCATCCAGGACTGAAATACCACCTTCGTCTGTTTGGGGCAACCAAACCTGAAATAATCGCTGCAATCGCCCAACGGAAAGGGGGTGCTATGACTCGGTACTGCTCTAGCTGATCTATCCCTCGTAGTAAATGATATCTCAAGTGGCGAGGACTCGGGTGCAGCACTCGCGTCCCTCCTCCATGTCATAAATCATGTGGTGGCCATGAATGGGCAATCATAGTATCTGCCAGACGTCCTCCAATGTGACGGTCACCTCACCAGTGGGAAGATGAAATGATGACGTCTCGCTGTGCCACCGCTCCACCAACGCTGACAACATCCCGAGGTGTGTGCACATGGGCACCACATACACAATATGCCATAATCCTACAGCCCCTAGCTGATCCTGGTCTCTGTCGCTAAAGTCCCGTAGGACGCTCGCCAAATCCCGCAACTGGTGCTTCCAAGAGTAGAGCTCCCTAGGTCCGTCCTACATCAAGGAAAGTCAGCATGTTAAATTTTTTTGAAAAATCCTGACCTAACACTCTAGACTCACTTCTAGTGGTGCAGTTTGTGAAGGCGTCACAGTTTGAGTTTCCTCAAACTCTGACGCTGGACCCAAAATTTAGCTAAATAGCACCCCCACGACACACTTTAACTCTTAGCGTTGCAATTTTCATGAAAAGGGTGCCACCGCGATGCACTTTTCCAAACTGGCCCGTCGAGTCTGAGCCCAGCGGTGGAGTTTTTAAACTCCAAACTGCACCGATGCGATGCTAAACAATGCCACTACGATGCAAATAGGTGATTAGCAGTGCACTTTAAACACTGATTGGCGCTATAATAGCACCGCTGGAGGCGAGCTCATCATTAAACATGTAATAAATGCGTTAAAATGAAAAAAAAAGCTAAGGTAAGGGCCACATACCAGGGCACCGATGCCAGGTGGCCGTTGGTAGGTCCGAACTCGGTTTGAAATATGCAGAGGAAGCTATCATTGAGCCATATCATCAGGAGGTCAGAGCTTGAATCTCAAGGTTTGCTAGTGGAGGTGTGTGAAAATGACTTGAAAGTGACCCCTTGGGCCCCTTTTAAGCCTAAAAATTAGGGTTTTTTGAACCTCTGGGGCTATCCTGCTAGGGTTTTAGACCCTGAGCCTATTTTTGTCCATTTGAGGCTTGTTTTTCATTATTTTATTGTGTTTAGACACGTTTTTAGCCTCCCGGACCCCTTCCAGGTCTGTCGGGCACTTTGTCTCTTTTTTTCGCGAGATCACCCAAAAAATTAAAATTTTTGTCTGATCTCTCAAGGGGGCATTATAATGGCATATTTTCTCTCACCATGCAACAGTGGGGCAAGTTTTTAATATCAATTTTTTTTTGGATTTGATCGAGATTGTTCATTCTTTGAACCCACGCAACGAGTGCATTGCTTCAAAGAGGGGCAAAATATAGACATTGAAAATATATTGATTGACATCGTGCATCTGAGCCTGACTTACTAATATTGTTTCTTCCTAAATCATCCCTCAGTCTAACCGTTTAATCAAATTCCCTTATCTAATTAAATTCATCAATATTCGTCTCTTAATTAAATAAATCATTTTGTCTAATTAAGTCACTTTCTCTTGTTAATTAAATCAATTCATCTGATCTAATTATCCCTATTTAATTAAATAATCAGTTTATTTGATTAAATCTCTAAAGTATATCCATTAAATTAAATAAATTAAAACCTTATTTGATTTAATCTAACACCATCCCTTTTAATTAAATAAATCAAAATCTTTATTTAATTAGCCTCTTATCATATTCCTCTCTTATCTGATTTAAATAAATCCATAAATCTAAGTCAAATAAGTCACATCATCTAATCTCCTGTTAAATTAATTAACCTTTGATTAATTTAATCTAACCTCATGTCACATCCTCTAGATAATGCAAGTTGCACATGAAAATAGACTTAATTCATTTATTAAATCCCTATTTTCCTCACAAGGCATCTTTTGGAATATTCTCTCAATTTGAATTCAAAAATTCCAAGTCAACATGTACATCCAACAAAGCATTTAAAACCTCTTACATGTCCTTTGCCTTGAGCCAAGTGGCATTTATTGCATTTTCCCTTCCCTCTTACATGTCATTTCAATAAATTTGAATTTCAAATATTGGCATTTATTGGCACAAACCCCAAATCTTGCACAACCATCATCCATTCATAGCTTGACAAGTGGCATCATATCATTGGATGAATGTTAGTCCCACATTGCTCGAATTTGGGCATTCATCCATCTTGAAATCCTATAAATGAAGAGCTCCTCTCCTCATTTTATCATCCACAATCCAAGCAAAGTTGCCATGCTCAAATACTTAGTCATTTCCGTACATCATTCGAATTCCTAGTTAGGATTTTTTGCAGATTTGGCTTGAAGTTCTCATCTTTTCATCAAAAGTGGATCAACAATATCTTCAACATTCGAATCTTGCATCATTGGAATTGGGAAAGGGCCAATTTTCACATCAAATTGGCACCAATTCCCCCATGGGATCAAGTGTTTACTATTTAAATTAGGATTTAATCTTTGGTTTATCAATTTTATTGTGTTCTTGCTTATTTTCTTTCCTATTTTTAGTTTGCAAATGGATTTCATGGGGAATCCTTCTTTTAGCTTGTAATTCCTTGTCTAACTCGTTTATTCATGTTGTTTTGCAGGTACTAAGAAAAGGGTTCGCACACTACAAAATCCCCCAAGTTTCAAAGAATGATGAAGGTCCTACGACTCCATATGTAAACCCATCTACCTTAGCCTCCACTTCTGAGACAAAGACACCCACCATTCCTGATATCTCTGATATCAAAGTCATTATCCAAGAAAATAGGTGTGGGGATTACAAAATGAAGAAAAGTTCCTTTGTAATAGGAGAGTTACCTCAATCTCTTAGGTCTCATGGGAAGCCCCAGTTGATTGACACATCAAACCAAACTCTCAAAGCAGACCCCTCCAGACTCAGATGTTGGGGGGACCTAAGTCAGGAAGTGGTGGGAGAAAAGGACATATAAAGTCTACTATACCAAGATGAAAGGCCCATGCCTGATCTTCCCATGGATGATAATAGCAAAGGACTGTAGATAATGCAAGGATGGGGTTACAATAAAAACAAGAAACTCAGGAAAAATGAAAATGGTCTTCTAGAACCTATCATTCCTGAGAAGCATATAAGGAATCTTGGCCTTGGATGTACTCCTCTGAAGTTAACCATACTTGGAAAAGGTGCCCCAGTTAGAAAAGTCAAAGCTTCCCCCTCAGTTTCAGTATCAATTACTTACCCTTTTGAGGACCCCCTCACTGACTTTCCCATGTTATTTGAGGATTCCTCCCTTCTCATGATTAGTACCCTATCTTTTTCAAGCAACCAAACCCATGAGCTAAACTTAGTCTATCCCCAACTCATTGATTACAACCAACGAGGACCACCGATGTTAGACACGTTCAAAAATGATGAGGCTCTCTTAGAGTACATGGGATTAAAGGATACAATACCATATGGAGATCACAAAGTTGGATTTGACATTGAGCTTGAAACACATGCCTATTATTGGGAAATGATTGAATCCTTCAATTGCAAAAGTGAAAATTTAAGAATAATATCTAGGTCTTTGAGTGAAAACCACATTGTGGCACTCTCAGACCCAAAAATAGTAAAAAAAAGGACACATCCAATGGTGAAAACCTCTCTGAGGCACCAGAGGATGAGGGATTCAATCTTCCCCTTAGTGCTATTCATTAGGAGAAGTTAGCAGTCTTAGTAGAAAAGTGAAATCCGGTCAACCTAGGAACGAAAGAAATGCCACATATTACCTTCTATGCAGAATCACTTTTGATAGAAGAACATGAAATCTTAGCTACATTCCTAAGGGAAAGGAAGATAAATTTTGCATGGACCTATGCCAACATGCCTAGTCTTGATCTAGAAGTTGTGGTTCACCATCTAGCTATTTATCCAGAAGCAAAACCAGTAAGAAAAAAACTGAGAAAGATGCATCTACACATAGCATTATTGGTCAAGATGGAATTACAGAAGCTCTTGGATGCCGGTTTCATATGACCAATTGATTATCTAGAGTGGGTTTCAAATCTTGTACCTATTTCAAAGCCCACTGGGGGCATCCACATCTGCACTGACTTCAGATATTTGAACAAAGCATGTCCCAAGGATGATTTACCTCTCCCAAACATAGATATGATTGTGGATATGACAAAGAGACATGAAATGCTACCACTAATGGACGAATTCTCAAGGTACAATAAGATCATTATAGCCAAAGAAGATCAACACAAAACAACTTTCACCTATCCATGGGGGACCTAATGCTGGAACATGACGCCATTTGGGTTGAAAAATGTAGGAGCTACCTATCAAAGATCCATGAAACTAATATTCCATGACATGATTCACAAAATTGAGGAAGACTATGTGGATGAAATATTGGCTAAATCAAAGAAGCGTCAAGATCACATACTAGCTCTAAGCTCCATATTTGATAGGCTAGAAGAGTACACGACTAGACTAAATCCAATAAAGTGTGTCTTTGGGGTACAATCAGGCAAGTTACTAGGGTACATTATATCTATGAGAGGAATTGAGATAGACCCCACCAAAGTTAAAGAAATTCTAGAGATGGAGGCACCAAGAACCTTGAAGAAATTGAGGGGTTTTCATGGAAGGCTCCAGTCCATCCGCTAGTTTATAGCACAGTTAGCAGATAAGGCTATCCCATTATCTCATCTACTCCACAAGGCGGTAGCATACAAATGGGATGAGAAATGTGATCAAGTGTTTACCAAGATCAAGGAGTACTTTCTCACACCACTAGTTCTTATGACACCAATTCTAGGGAAGCTCTTGATCCTGTATATATCGACAACAACAACAGCCCTTGGTGCTCTCTTAGTAAAAAATGATGAAAATGGGAAAGAGAGAGCTACTTACTACATCAGTAGGACCATGGTAGGACATAAGCTGAATTATACATCCATTAAGAAAGCTTGCTTAGTAGTCATGTTTTCCGCACAAAAATTCAGACACTATATGCTAGCACACCAAATAAAACTCATTGCCAAGATAGATCCCATCAAGTATCGACTTTCTAAAGCAATTCTCATAGGGAAAACAACTAAATGGGTTATGATCTTGACAAAACATGACATTGAGTATGTAGATCGAAAGGCCATTAAAGGACAAGTAATTGTAGATCAGCTGGTAGAAGCATCAATGTATTTAGAAAACCCACTTATATCAAAATTCCTTAATGAGTCCATCTTTAATGTAAGTGTAGCAGATCACTGGAAAATGTATTTTGATGGATCCTATACACAACATGGGTCAGGAGCTAGAATCTTCTTCATTACACCACAAGGATATTGCATACCCAAGTCATATAAGCTATCTTTTCCTTGCACAAACAAGATTTCAGAATATGAGGCTCTTGTCATAGGGCTTAGAATAGCAGTACAATGGCAGATTATGGCACTTAAAGTCTACATAGACTCACAACTTATCATCAACCAGGTCAATGATGACTACCAAATGAAGGATGACAAATTGACCCCATACAAAAAACTATGGAAAGCCTTAAAGAATTCTTCATTGACATCATGTTTGAGCAAATACCAAGAGAAAATAATAGAGCAATGAATGCTATAGCAACATTTGGATCACTACTAGATATCCCACACAACATCCCTAAGCAAGAATTCCTTGTAGAGCAGCTTCTTGTACCAAAATTCGAGGTACCAGAGTCTGAATTCGTGTGTGAAATCGTTGGTCCCAATGATCCCTGGTATCATGATATATACACCTACTTGAGAATAGGAGTCCTCCCTGCTGATATCACCCCAAACCTTAAAAGAAAATTTGTCAAGAAGTCATCCTGCTTTATTATCTTAGGAGACACCCTATATCGTAGGAGTATCAAAGGAACCCTTTTATGATTCCTAAATGTTGAGGAAGCTTTGACTGCTTTAACCAAGGTACACAATGGAATTTGTGGGTCACATTCGAGTGGTATGACCTTGGCTAAGAAACTGTTGAGGACTAGGTACTATTGGCCTACAATGGAGAAAGAAGCTCACGACTATGTCTAAAGATGTTTGCAGTTTAAACAACATGGGGACCTCATCCATGTACCAACTTAGGAGCTCCACCCAATCATTACACCTTGGCCCTTTTCATAATGGGGGCTCGATCTCATCAAAAAAATCACACCCACCTCATCTAATGGACATAAGTTCATCATCACCGGCAAGGAATACTTCATGAAGTGGGTAGAGGCCATCCCCATGAACTATATTACAAGAAAGCATATTTCCAAGTTCATCCTAAACTACCTAATTTTCCGCTACGATGTCCCTCAAGCGATTATCTTAGATAACGGGACACCTTTCAAAAACTAGGATGTTCGGTACATATGCCAAAATTTCAAAATCCAACATCGCTTTTCTACTCCATACTACCCCCAAGGGAATGGCCAAACTGAGGCTACCAATAAAACCATCTTGAAAATCCTAAAGAAAACAGTCAATGAAGCTGGTCGTGACTAGCACCTATAGTTGAATCCCGCCTTATGGGCCTACCGAACGAGTATCCACATGCCTATAGTTGCAACCACTTTCTCCTTGGTCTATGAATCAAAATCCATCCTTCCCATTGAGATCGAGCTCCCATCCTTAAGATATCACTGCAAAACCTCATTGTAGATGAAGAATATCGGGTATCACAGTTGAATAAGCTAGAGCTATTGGATGAACAATGAATGAATGCCTTGAACCATATGTAAGTCTATCAGAACCATCTCAAGAGGAGCTACAATAAGAAGATCACAAGTCATACCTTTCAAGTTAGAGAGCTCGTATTGAAGGAGAATCAGAAAAATGTACCAAATCTAGATAGCAAGGGAAAGTTTGAACCCAATTGGTTGGGACCCTTCATTATCATGACGAGCTATAAATCAGGAGCATATCAACCATCTATGCCTGAAGGTGAGCCTCTATAGGAGCCCATCAATAAATCCCATCTCAAAAAATTTTATGCCTAAAATTTCCAAGGTACAAATCTAAAAATCCAAAAAAAAAATTCTAAAAAAGGATTGAAAACAGTAAAGAAAAAAAAATTCCTCTAGTGAAAACCACTTTGGTGGCACTTTGGGCAAGTATCTTGGTGAAAAATTGGCCAATAGGCACCTTGTGTAAATAAGCACTTTCCATCCACCATGATCTCTTTTGCTTGTTCTGTGTCATCCATCCATCACACTTCCATATCTCCATCCATCACCCATCTGTGTTTGTATCATAGCTTGATCTTGTGTTCATATCATGATCCCTCCTAGTACTACTCGGCCCATTCCTAAGGTCAGTTTGTCCTACCTATATCGAAGTAGTCTATGACATCACGTTGGGGGAATGTTCTTATATCTACATTGGATTAGATTCATGTATATTCTTGAAGTCTTCCTTAAAATCAGAAAATCCAAAAACATTCATAAAATCAGAAAACCCAAAAATATCCAAAACATATCAAAATATCAAAAAAAGGTTAAAATGTCAGAAAAATTCAAAAACAGAGTCGTCTTGTCAAACTATGGGTCTCTGAGCTCTAAACATAGGTAAGGTTGATCTTTGGTCATCCATTGAGACACCTAGGTCAGTGCTTTAGGAGTCCATCATAATAAAATGACAATCCATTTGTTCATATTTCATCAATAAACAAGTTTGTGTTAGTTGAATTATGTGGTCTCTGCGTGTATAACGTAGGCAAGGATAATATTTGATCATTGCCTGAGGCCCCTAGGATAGGTCTTTAGGTTAGGTTCTTGGTCAAAATCTCATAAAACACCAAAAACATTGAAAAATTTGAAAATCAAAACATTTGTAAAACATCTTGAAAATACCAAAAACAACCTCAAAACATCAAAAACATCCAAATATTTGAAAAAAATCCATCCACCCCGTCTCACGATCACCCAAAATAAACATCCACTCATAATAAATGAACATCATTTCCCAACCTTTGGTGAAACAATCTGAAACAAGTCTAGCAATTTAAGAGTGAAAACTAAAATGTCAAGGTCTCAAGTCGAGGTTAGTAGGTAAACAAGTTGGTCAACTCTTGATATTAATAACCCATCTTCTAGTCAATCCCAAATAGTTTGATAACATTATGTCCTAGGATGCATCCTTCCTACAGTGGACATCAACATCAGGCATCACCATAATTTAGTCTTAGCTAGAGGTATGAAGAACATTAGCTTGTTTTTTTACTTGATCTTTGTCTTGACTTATCTTATTACACTCATTTCAATGACCTCTCGATGATATCCAAACAAAGGGATTTAGAGAGAAAGGAATGGGGAAACAATCATTATATTTTGTTTGTTGTGCTTGTTGAATACTCTTGTAATATAACCTTGGTCATGCCTACTTTGTTTAGTCTGTAGGGAGGGTGTTTTAGGTGTCTTGTTGACCACATATGCAGGCTTTCTTTTTTATGTTTTGGTCTGAGATATTTGAAATGTCTAAACTGCATTTTAAATAAGGTTTCATATGCCAAGTGTGAACAAGGATACTCCCATCTAATTGTTGAGTCAAAGTCCATCACACTAGGTACAACGCCATCATGGTTCTTTATACCTTGATGCATCGTATCTATGTGTGTTATCAAACATAAGGTGAGTAAGCCCTTTTAAAATCCCAATTCCTGATAAGAAATACATCATCATCATTCACAATAAATTCTTGTAGATCATGGAATTGTTGGATCCTCTTCTCTTCTTCTCTCCGCGCTAACATGGTTCCATGACAGTTTATCAAAACATCACCAATATATCCATCTTGCATCCACAAATCATCAACCTATTGTATATCATTCATATCATATCATAATAGGAAATTTTGATCATCTCACCTACATTGCATTTACATCATTTGCATCATAATATAGATTGGTTATTCAAAGCATCTCAAAAATAATACATTTGCATCCATTGCATAATCATATAGGCATCATCATATCATCCATATATGCGTCATCATATCATGCATGAAAAATATACTGAAAAAAAAGAAAAGGAGCATGTCATACATCTCATAATCATAATGCATCACATCATCCATTTTGCATTAACATAGATTTGTTAGTCTAAGCATATTAAAAATCATTTGCATATCATAAAAATTTGCATCCATACATTCATACTCCACACATCATAATCATAAAAGTGCATAGAAATAATACAGAAAGGAAAAGCATCCATATCATCCATAAACATCTGCATCGTCATACATCACATCATATCATACATCACACATCACATAAAGAACATCAAGTGCATCCATACATAAAGCATAAATAGAATAGACACATCGCATCATAAATTGATTATATCATATATATATATCAAAAAAATATCATTGCCATGGTACAAATCAGAATCATATGTATGTATATCAATCAGTGTACAATGCCCATAGGGCTATAAAAAATGGAGCCTATGAGTCCCAAAAAGAATCAAATGCTATGATAAAAAAACTATATGTGGTAGCTAGCCTTGTGGCTACTCCCCTCGCTTGCCTACCTCTTTGGCTGGTCCTCTGCCTGTCTCAACCCTGTCTGTTGGGAATAATCTGGTACTCAAGCAACCGAAGGTACAACCTACTAATAGTGAAACCTGTAATACTTGGCCTCTCTCACAACATTGCAGTACATCTGTACAG
The DNA here is from genome assembly GCA_007258455.2 of Sequoia sempervirens. NCBI lineage: Eukaryota > Viridiplantae > Streptophyta > Pinopsida > Cupressales > Cupressaceae > Sequoia > Sequoia sempervirens. Next base: position 288,137,495 of record VDFB02000008.1, read on the forward strand.
GTACTATCCTCCCTTAGGATGAGGTAGCCATGCTCTCTAGTTGCTGCCTCGAGCTGACCTCTTGGGCCAGTTATAACTCTATCATCTACCTCTACTAGCGCTCGTGATCTCTCTTTGTGGTGAGATCCTGGACTTGTTATCTATCCTAGTCCCTCTTTACTATAACTGTCTGTAGTTGTGCCTAAAACCCTTAGATCTAACCTTGTAATAGCTGAATTTGGGCATCTCGTGGGTCTGGTTGTGGTGGCTAGCCGTCTCTCTGCTACTCCCTCTGATCTCTCTGTTCCTCTACTGATTAGGCTACTACTTTGGTTGTTGTGGAGGTGTCCCACCACCTCCAGGTGCTCTAGGTACCTATCTTTCTTGTCCTCTCCTTGTCATCCTGCCTTAGGGTCTCCTTTATGGAATCGCTAACCTTAGAATTGTCAACTGTAGTGGGGGTCTAAATCAATCATCATATGCACTTGTAGTGCCTAGATCTACCTACCCCTGATCATAAGCCCATGGCCTAGCCACCAACTGGCGAAAGCTATCAACTATGTTGAATGTTGGAATCATCCATCCCCATGTGGTCTCTCTGGATGTCCAGAAAAAGATGGCCACATACTGATCATCGGGTCGATCGTGAACATCTCCAAACTACCAAACTACTCAGTTTGGTAGGTCATCATACTGGACATCATCATACCAAGTAGGCATCTATAACCATGGTCTCTAGGTGAAAACTGTCATCTCATCAATAACTCTGTGCTAGTGAGCTAGACCTCGCTGTCCTATGTGCCTCAAAGTGATTCCGCCCCTGTACCTCCAAACTACCGGATCATTGGGCTCTATATTGACCACAATAACCATCGATCGAAGCACAAAAATGTGCTCCCAAGCTAAGATATGCAATAATGTAACATCGGTACCAATGGCTCGGGTGTCGTAGTAGAGAATTCATGAAGATTGTGGTATAACAAGGCTAACATCACTGGCCCCCACACATACTATGTCCTCTGGAAAAACATCCTCTCCTAGGCTAGGCCCCATTGCAAGTTGAAGTATCTGCCCTGTTAGTCCAGAGCCACTAGTCCACATATAATCGCAACAACAATCAGCTAAAAAGTTGGTACCTAACCTCTATAATACTCCAAATCAATTTGGCCCTCAAAAAGTGTGAGCTCCTCAACCTCCATGATCTCAAAGCATGCGTCACCGCCGAAATTTGTGTCATAGATAACTCAGTCACAGTGAATCGACAACCGCAAGATGTGCAAGATGTCCTCCAATGTAATAGTCACCTTGCTAGTGGGAAGGTGAAAGGACAAGGTCTTGCTATGCCACCTCTCAACAAGCGCAGTCATCATTGCTAGATGGGTTTGAACAACGGGCGCATAAGCGATGTACTAGAGGCCGATCTCCCCCAAGTTCTCCTATTGTGACTCATGCAAACTACTCAATTTGCTCAATATCAAGGGTTGATGCTCATGTGAAAACAAAGACTCTCTAATCTCCTGCACTCATGAAGCCACAACGTCAAAATTTGTAAAAAAATCTGACCTTGTTTGAAGTTTTCGACACAAGAACAATTAATGCATCGCTATTTGCAATGGCGTCGCCCTTTGGAAACTCCAAACAGTGACACTAGACTCTTTGAAAATGCAAACCAAGCTGTGGCATCACTATTTGCAATTGTGGGCCCCTTTGACCTAGAAACCCTAATCCTAAACTAGACTGCGGCGTCACCATTTGGAGTTTGCAACCCAAAAGTGAAATTACGATGCAGCGTCACAATTCACATAAGTGACACTATATGAGCCCTAACATCACCGATTTTGCACTTTTAGCATTGCTATATAGTGATGCTAGAGACTTTAACCTTTCAAAATGTAATAAATTCACTTAAAAATTGAATGACAAGGTTGGGTTAGGATCACATACCATTGGTCCTACACCTGGGGGTCTCTGGTACACCCAGACTCGCTTGAAAATTTGGGGAAGCACTCTTTGCACCATTCTACAGGAGGGTCAAAGTTCAAAAAGCTAGAAATCTCAAGGTGTGAATGCAAAAATGAATGGAAAGTGACCCCTCTAAGGCTATTTAAGCATGAAAATTAGGGTTTTTTGCCCTCGGCACCGTTTTTTCCCAACCGAGGCTCTTTCATATCTTTTTTTTTGCATTTTGGCATATTTTTAGCATCCTAGAGCCTTTCTGGACCTGTTGGGCAACTTGTCCTCTTTTTTTCGAGAGATCACCCAAAAATCCTAATTTTTGTCTGATCTCTCGAGGGGACAGTATACCAGTGTAATTCTTCTTGTTGGAGCAACAGTGGGGCATCTGGAAAAATCAAATTTTTTTTAAAATTTTGATCTTGGCAAGGTTATTCTTTGAACCAACGTAGTAGGTACATTGCTTCAAAGAGGGACAAAATGTAGATGTTCAAATTATCCTAATTGATATTGTGCACTAGATTCTGATTCACTCACACCAATTCTTCCTTAAATCACTTCTTTAATAACCAATTAATTGAATAATCCTTATTTAATTAATTCATCAAGATTCCTCTTTTAATTAAATAGATCAACTTTATTTGATTAAATCATGATTCCTCTTTTAATTAAATAAATCAACTTTATTTGATTAGATCATGATTCCTCTTTTAATTAAATAAATCAAATTTATTTGATTAAATCATAATTCCTCTTTTAATTAAATAAATCAACTTTATTTGATTAAATCATAAATCATCTTATCCTAATGTTCCTCTTTGATTAAATAAATCATTTTATTTAATTAAATCCTAAAGTCATCTCTTTTAATTGAATAAATCAACTTTATTTAATTAAATCTAATGTTCTTCATTTAATTGAATAAATCAAATTTATTTAATTAAATCATTAACCTCCCAAATATCCTCTCATTTGATTTAAATAAATCTAAAAATCTAAATCAAATGTCAATTCCATCTAAATTAATTAAATCCTCTAGCTTTTGCAACTTGCACATGTAAATCAATTTATTTGATTTATTAATTCCTCTTTTTCCATTCAAAAATGATATATCTTTGGAATATTCTACCAATTTGAAATCTCCCTCCCAAGGAATTTGTCCTCCAACAAGGAATTTAAGTCTCTTATATGTCCTTTTTCTTGAGCCAACTTGGCATTAACTCATCTTACAACTCTCCCTCCACAAGCCATCTTTCTAATTTCAAATTCCACCTATATGCATTAAACATGCACATTGTTCAAAATGTGCTCCACCTCTCTTCAATAGCATGTTGATAAGTGGCACAATGCCATTGGTTCAAGTTTAATCCCACATTCTTCCTATTTCTCATTTCTCCATCCTTCTTTCCTATAAATAGAGGACTTCTCTATTGATTTGGGATCCACAACTTCATGCAAGATTACTATCTACAAATTTGAGCAAGTTCATCTACATTTTCATCCAAGTTCTTATAGTTTTCATCAATCTTAGCTAGGTTATTGACAATTTTCATCAAGGAACACACAATAATTATCAAGTTCATCAAGGATTTGGGAAAGGGATTCTTTCCACATCAAAGAAGCACCAATTCCCCCATGGGATGCTAGTTTGTGTATTTTTAATAATATTTATTAGCTTTCATTTGATTAACTTTGCTTTGTTACTTGTTCATTGTATTTGAATGAATTTCATGGGGAATGTTTGTTATAGACTTTTTTATTGACTAATGTTTGATTGTTTGATCATGTTGGAGCAGGTCTAGACTAAGCATTCACAAATGTAATTTATGAAGTATGAAATAATACAAAAAAATAATAATGTATGAATGGGTCTAGACAATAAGGCCATGCTAGGTATCCATGTACAAAAAAATATCTGATAAACAAAGTAAATGCAAAGTAAAGGAGAAAAACATGTAAGAAAAATATTTCTTCAAAAGAGATAAGATGCAAAAAAAATTGTATTAGTTAAAGAAGGAAAGGAGAAAACAACTTCTCCATGAACTATTTCTATCACCAATATACAATCCATGTTTTTCATACAAGAGAGAAAGAGAGATCATATAGCCTCCCATAATGTATAATTTATTTTAGTGATGGTAGATTCTTGGGAAAGAATGATAATAAAGATTTAAAATTATCAAACAACATTTATCTCTTTGGGAAGAAAAAAACCAAGGATAGATTCAAGATATTTGATGACGTTTTCTTTGAAATTTTCTTAGGTGTTGTCACGTTTATATAAATTTATGTCATTAGATCAAATTAGGAATATACCCAATAAATGAAGAAGGTGAAAAATTATGATCATATACAAATTAATGAAAAATAAGATCCAAGACTATGTGTGCTAACAAATGCAATAGGACTATAATCAAAGAGGAAATGAATATCCTCAACCATGTAAAATTTGTAAGATAAGACTCACAAAAAAAACTTAGAATATTTGTTAAAAGTATTCATCCCAATATTTTAAATTTAAAAACTATGATTAAACCATTGCAAATTAGAGTAACAAATTATGTAGATACAATTTCAATGTATATTAACCAATTATACTAGCTATCCCATAATGATGTGTCAACATAAGATGTCTGAATAAGGAAATTTAGAGATGAATGAAGTTATAAATGCTGGAATGCAAGAATCCTTAACTTATGATAGTGACATGAAGAAAAAGAAGATACAAGCCTTTGAATCTAGATTAAAAGTTATAGAATTCAAATAAAATATGATCTTTGTAGGAGGATAGAGAGCATCAAGAGAAACTTCAATGTCATCAGAAATATCAAGACCTGCCAAATAATTAAGTTTCTCTTTTCTATCATCAAATTATCTTAATCATCAAAGGTTGGAATAATGTCCATAATATGATTATCTAAGAATGAAGAGATATGTGGGTCTCCAAAGATCATCCAAATTCTATTTGAAAGTAGGTTAGTAGTTAATATGTGAGATGAAACACATAGTGTCAAAATCAATAATACTATCAATCAATCCAAGGGAATAACCATTCCTTATATCCCATGCTTAATTTTGATCAAATTTACTTGGTTTAGGGACAATACCATAGAGATAGGGCAAGATATGAAGTCACTCAAGATGTTTCATGATGCTGTCTAGCCAAAAATTATAGTTTCCCTTATTCAAGTTGATTATAAAGTTATGAATTAGAAGACCCATAATTTTATAATTATAGACTCAATATATATATATATCAAAACATATGAAATTGGAACCTCTGCAATATAAAATATGGTCTCATATTTTTCCAAATATTTATCAACAAAAAAGAATTAAAATTAAAATAACATGTACTTGGGGAAAAAATAGAAAAAAATTAAGTAGGTGGTTGTGTAGTGACTAGAACGAGTTTTTGAGTGCCTATTTATTTATGAAAAATGATATTATATTCTTAAGTTATGGTTTCAAGAATAAAATATCTCTTTATAGCTAAAAAGGGGCCTTGAAACCATTCATGAAACCATAGGATGTTATTGATACATTAGCTAAGTGCAATGAATTTCAAATGAAATTCACCAATGGCTATGGAAACTATTGTGCTATTCGTAAGACACAAACCCCTTGGCTTGGATAAGATCAACGACTTTGTTAATAGGGAACTAGGGGCTTAAGATTACATGCACAACTATTACTTGCAATGCCTACTCACCAATGTGATTGAAAATTAAACAGTATCCTAAATACCTCATCAATGACAAAGGATGATGTCAACTTGTGTTGACCTAAGTTCTAATGATGATGCAAAACCCATTTAGAGGAATATTTCTTACATAGATTTTTATTTTTTGAGCAATGGTGATTGATCCTAAGGATTGGTCATACCAAGCTTGTTTGGCAAGCGCCAAATATGGCGAGTGCCAAATTTGACACTCACCAAATGTGAATGATGAGTTTTTAGAATGCGTTTTATTTCTCTTTCTCTGTCAATGAAACTATATACACAAAATAAACTTTTACATATGGACATTTACTTTCTTATACTTTTCATGTATATAGTTTCAGGATGTTTGAGAGTGGTTTAAGATCTCTTAGAGTTATAATGCACATTCTAGTTTTTGGAAGATCTTGTAATTTTTCAGACAGTCAAATTTCAATAATCAACATGTAAAATTTTAGTAATTAGGAGGTCAAAATTGTTGAGATGATGGATTGCACAGCCCCTGAAGCTCCAGAATCTTCAATGCAGGACTTTAGCCATGAAAGATAATCAGCCACAAAGAGAAGTGTTGCAACAATGGAATGCTGATTAAAGATTCTATTGATAATATGATTGATATGATATTGATATGATATATTACAAATGAACAAGATGCCTGATTAAATAGGCAAGAGATAAACCCTAATATGAATGAGATGTTGCCAAGTGTTATAATCTAACATGTGACAACATGTGAACCCTATGTAGATGATCATTAAATGATGAGATAAGTTCTAGAAGGAATCTTATCCCACAAACTAGGAAAGGGAATATTATCCCATTTATTAAATGATTTCAACCTAGGACTAAATGATTAAATGCAAGACCTAAGTTAATTTATGCTAGTGTAATCATTAATTAATTAATTACACCAACACCCCCCCATAAGTGAAACTTAGGGAGGAAAATGAAATGATTATGCAAGATGATGATGGTGGGTCCTGGCTATGAGGCCATGTTAGGTACCCATGTACATGAAGATGCAGAGAATCTCCCACAACTGGAGAAAAGGGGAAAACCCAGTGGGAACAAAACCCCTCTCCAAAAAGGAGATGAAAAAGAAAAAAATGTGAGATAGGATGGGAAGGATGGAGGAATCCCAAATACCCCCCAAGTACACCATCCATCACATGGATACAATAGAGAGAATATATAGCCCCCCCAAAAGATAAGATCACCTACAAGAAAGGTAAGTGTCTAAAGACAAAACAAGATCCAATGCCAACAAACAACTTGTCTCCCTTTCAGAAGAAACAAAACAAAATGCAAGTGTAGATATGCTTCCCATTTTGATAGGAATTGAAGGAAGGAAGAATGAACATGGATGATTATGTCTCTGAACACTACTCAAATGTCTCCTTGCTTGATGAAGATGCCACAATCAATGAAGAGGGTGACAAACCAAGACGATGCAGAAACTGATGTCGAACAATATCCAAAGACAAAGATAGAATGGATATGATGGATATGATGGATGTGATGGATACTTGATAGCCCCCCCTGAATGAAGCTTCCTCAAAACCACTAAAAGAATTCTGAAGCAAATCCAATGGTAGATGCTGAAGAAACTGCAAATCTTGAATGGAATGATAGGGAAGAAGTCTCAAATATGAAATCTCTAAAGAGAACCCAAGTGCCTCCAATATAGTCTCTAGATTCCCAATCAAGGTTGAGACAAAGGAATGAGGAGACTCAAAACAACTCTCCAAAGCCAAATATGAATAGAGGAGTGATACCCCCTCAAGAATGTCCTCCAAACCTGTAGAAGTAGCCAAGTTAGTGATACTTGAAACAAAGCCATCCTGTGATATCAAGTCTGGGAAACATAATGTGTCCTGATGAATGATGATGGTGGAAGCCTCAATCAATGATTCTAGACAAGGAATCACTGAATATGAAGGGATACCAACTATCTCTGATGAAGAAGAAGCATCGAAAGGAACTTTGTCAACCTCTTCAGAAAAATCAAGGCAATCAACTTCTTGCACAACAATATCATGATGGGGTACTTGATTTGAAAAATGACATTTTGAAGCATGATCATCAGGGAATGGTGGAGTATTTGAATCTCCATATATTTCCCAAATCTTAGTCCAAAGAATGTGAGGACAATCACAATGATCAATAGATCTCAAAACATCACAATCAACTTGCATCTCAAGGATCTCCAAAATAGTGTACCTGCTGCAACTCCAAGCAAGTTCATGAATACCTTCACTCGGATGAGGAACGATACCAAATAGATGTGGCAACAAATCAATTGAATGAAGATGGTGGCAGATCCCATCTCGCCATTGCTGATAGTTACCCTTGTGCAACATAACCGAAGGAGAATAATATGCAAGCCCCATAACAAATTTTCTCCACAAAAATCAAAGACACTGACTTTCAACAAAAAAGAAATACTTCCAAATATGATGTGCAACTGAAAATATGCCTCTGAGATCAAGAAATTCTACTTCAAGCTTCAGGATGTCTCAGGAATTAGAAAAATGCACCAAATTGCAAGAAACCAATAAACGATACCTGGAGCTGAAACCAAAAAAGGTGATTGGACTAATGAAAAAAGGCACTGAAAGATCTCTCAAATTCCATTGGAATCACCGAAATCAGACAATTTGATGTGAAGATGTGTGCTTTTGAGTCTAGAAGGGAGGGTTGACTTTAGTTGGCTTGAATATTGGATAGCAGAAAAATCCCACAAAATAGATGGTACCACTGGATAGTGCTCTAAATCCTATTTCCGTCAATATCTTGTTTGTGAATTTTTGATATCATGGCACAAAGATATGGCCCTCAGAAAAAAAATTGCAATTTGAATTGTCACTGGCTAAATAGGTGCAAAATTATGGCACCTTAGAGCAAAAAAAAATGGGCCCTTGGTCGCTAATGTGACTGCGGGCTGTGCTGGCAGTAAAAAACAAAGGCACCACCCCATGGGTGGCATCGGAGCGGCGCATCAGTGGCAGGAGCGGTGGCTTATTGGTGGTAGGGCTAGTAGATGTTGGACATGCGGTCGGCAGAGCCCACGGTCAGTGATGGAACCATGGCGGGGGTTTAGGAGATTGGTGGAGCAGAGGCTGGCAGGAGGAAAAGTGATCACTGGGAGCCGTCGACGGGAGCTGCTGGTCGGGAATGAACTCCGACACGGGTGACGACAGAGGTGATGGTAGTGGATGGAGGAACGATCGGTGTCTGCAGACTGGCGGATGCCGACAGTTGAAAATTTTTGAATATTGAAAAATATTTGCAATTCAAAAATTTATTAAAATGCCGATAATTTATTGAAATATTTGCAGAAAAATAAAATGCCGACCAGTGGAAAAATCAAACCGAAAACTATAGCCACCGATGGAAATTTTTCGAAAACCTTATGCCAACCCTGTAATATATTTGCAGGTCGAACTCTGCAGAATGGATTTGTGCCAAGAACTATATGAAAAATAGCTAGAAATTTTTTGATTTTTCTAAAAAAATTTGCCTTGATGGAGGACTGAAAGGGGGATTTTTTTCCTGCAAATATGTATGGATTTGTACAAAAAAATGCAAACCCTAGATAATACCTCGAAGGCTCCTAGATGATATGTGTCCGATTTTGACAAATGAACAGATGATCTATGGGTTTTGAGGCCTTCTGGACATAATGGAGAGGTTGGAGAGAGCTTGATCTGCACCAGAAATCAGCTTGGATCTCAGGTAGAACCAACTAGCCTGCAACATAAAACTCCAAGCCTACAAGAATCTTGCACTCCAACTTCCTGGATCAAGGGTTGATGTTTCAATGGACTAGCTTTGATACCATGTTGAGATGATGGATTGCACAACCCCTAAAGCTCCAAAATATTCAATGCAAGACTTTAGCCATGAAAGATAATCAACCACAAAGAGAAGTGTTGCAACAATGGAATGCTGATTAAAGATTCTATTGATAATATGATTGATATGATATTGATATGATATATTACAAATGAACAAGATGCCTGATTAAATAGAAAAGAGGTAAACCCTAATATGCATGAGATGTTTCCAAGTGTTATAATCTAACATGTGACAACATGTGAACCCTATGAAGATGATCATTAAATGATGAGATAAGTTCTAGAAGGAATCTTATCCCACAAACTAGGAAAGGGAATATTATCCCATTTATTAAATGATTGCAACCTAGGACTAAATGATTAAATGCAAGACCTAAGTTAACTTATGCTAGTGTAATAATTAATTAATTAATTACACCAACAAAAATTTAGTAATAAGCAAGTTATATCAGCTCTCTCTCTCTCTCATTATTTATCTCTTATGCTCTAGACCTCTCTCACTGTCTCCATCCCTTTATTTGACTCTCTCGATTGAGCTCAAGAACTACCTCTCTACATGTCCATCCTCTCAATCTCTTTCCCTACCTCTCCCTCTCTCCCTCCTCTCTCTCTCATCCTTCCTCCCACCCACCTTCTCTCTCTCTCTCTCTCTCCCCTTCTCTCTACTTCTATCTATATCACCTCACTCTCCCTCCCTACTTCTCTCCCCTCCCTCTCTACTTTTTTTCTATCTCACCACTCTCTCCCTCCCTCCTCCCCCCCTCTCTCTCCTTCCATATCTACTTCTCTCTATCTCTCTTTTTCCATCTCCACCTCTTCCACCCTTCTTCCCTCTCTCTTTCAATATCCCCACCTTCATCCTGATTTTGTATCACATCTTGATGCACATTAGATGGAGTGAGGGGAGGGAAGAAGAGGTAAAGAGGTATATGTGAGATAGATAGAAGTAGAGAGAGTGGTGAGATAGAGAGAAGTAGAGAGGCAAGGAGAGAACAAGAGAGAGAGAGAGAGGTGGGAAGATAGAGAAAAGTAAAGAGGGAAGGAGAGATGGAGGGAGAGGTAGGGATGGAGGGAGAGGGAGAGTGAAGTAGATAGGGAAGGAGAGAGGGAGGGGGAGGTAAAAAGGGAGGGAGAGAGAGAGTTGAGGGAGGGAGAGGTGAGAGAGAGAGGGTGAAGATATTGGGAGAGAGGTGTAGAGATTAAGAGAGGGAAGGAGGGAGGGAGGTTGAGAGAAAGAGGTATAGATGGATATGTTAGATAGAGGGAATTATAGAGAGAAGATGGGTAGAAGGAAGATAGAGAGAGAAGGGGGAGATAGAGAAAATTAGAGACGTAAGGAGGGAGGGAAGAAGAGAGAGGTGAGATAGAGAGCAAAGAGGGAAGGAGAGAGAGAGAGGGGAGGAGATATAGAAAATTAAAGAGGAAGGAGGGAGGGAGGGAGAGATAGGTGAGAGAGAGAGTGGATGGACAAGTAGAGAGGTAGTTCTTAATCTCAAGGGAGAGAGAGTTAGATAAAGGGATAGAGATAGTGAGAGAGAGGTCTAGAGCATAAGAGATAAACAATGAGAGAGAGAGAGAGTCACATAAATGGATAGAGATAGTGAGAGAGATAGGTCTAGAGCATAAGAGATAAACAATGCATACATATAGATAGATAGAGAGAGAGATGGTACAACTTGCTGATTACTAAAATTTGACCTCTTGATTACTAAAATGTGACATGCTGATTACTAAAATTTGACTGTCTAAAAAATTATAAGATCTTCCAAAAACTAAAATTTGCATGATAACTCCAAGAGATCCAAAACCACTCTCAAACATATTGAACCTATATACATGAAATATAACTTACAGTATAAGAAAGTAAATGTCCATATGTAAATGTAAACTTATACCACAAGGAAATTTACTTTCTTATAATTTAAATGTTTATTTAATGTATATAGTTTCCTTGACATAGAAAGTGAAAAACAAAGAAAAAAATAAAATAAAGAGAAATAAAATGCATTCTAAAAATTCATCATTCACATTTGGTGAGTGCCAAATTTGGAGCTCACCAAATGGATTGCATTGGAAAATACCAACCCTTTGGGTTGAATTTTCCTTGTGAATCCAACCCAAAGGGTTGGAAGACCATTTCATGCCAAAGATGCATTTTTTTGAAAGGGTAACAAAATTTCACGTATTTTTGGTTGTGCTCTCCATCAGGTTTGCGTGTGTTTCAATGCAAATTTATAAAATACCTATGATGACGTTAAGCTCTCTCTTAGCTATCTAACCATATTTTTCTTTTTCACATTTTTATTATGTTAAGGTTTTCATCTTTAACTTCTTTTGTTAGTGTGATCGACAAACATAGTATAGGCTAACTACACTTGATCCATGAGGATTCAAAGTATAATTAAGACACTATGCATCAGTCTAATAAGATCATTCAATGCAAACTAAGCTAAGAAGCCATTAAAAATAACATATTAAAATACAAAAGCTTCATAAACATTTTTTCTAATCCATTGAAATGCATCCTATTGGGGGAGTGGTGTCGCATTGATGTGGAATGACGACCCTTTCCCAATCTCGTGGATAATGAGCTTGTTTGGATCGATTCTATTGAAGAGAATCGATGAAACTAATGAAAGATTTATTGTAAAACATGATGAAAGCTATTTTAACATGATAAATGCTTATGATAATCGATGTAAGTGTATGCAATCTATTCTAAATGTATGCAAGATTCATAAGACTAAAACCTTGATTTTAAGATATGCTAAATGAATACAACTAAGTTACCATGGAAGCCATTAATGGAAGCTCTAAGCTAACAATGCAAGTAAAATAATCTAAAATTATTTTTAAAACATGAAATATGAGTGCAAGATGAGAGTGATTTTAACAACATAAGTTTACTATTTAAAAAGATGGATCCCTATTCAATTGATTCAAGCTCTATTTATAGAATAGGAAAAATGAAACTAATGGCCAAGACCAAAAGGATCAATCAACAGTCATAATGGAAGGAAGATGGAGGCATGGATCATGGATTCCCATCAAGGGTTAAGAATACAAGATGATATTTAATCAAGGGCTTACATTAATCTAAACAAACACACTTTCAAAACTTGCTCAAGAAGCTTTGTGGACAGAAAGGAATATTCCCTTTTTCAAATGAGTGAAGAAAGAGAATATTCTCAAAGAATATTCTCATGGGTGAGGAAAATTAGATATTTAGTTAATTAAAACCAAATTTAATGTGCAAAGGGGAAGGAATATTCCTTTTGAAGGAATGTGTAGAGTAGGAATATTCCCTTGCAAGTGGGAGGATTATATTTAATTAGTAATTTGATAATTGAATAAAGTTTCAATTATGCAAATTCGGGGAATTAGGATATTCATTAAATAATTAATTTAATGAAAAAGGGGGAAGTGATATGATATTTAATTAAATAACTTAGGGTTATTTAATTAAATAAGAGGACCTAGGGTGTTAAATTAAATGTTTTTATTTGTTCAATTTAATAGGACGAAAGGTTATCATGAAAGGGGTAGGAATTAACCTAATTAGATTAATCAGGTTAATAGATGAAAATGATGTGGTTAATTAAATAGCTAGGATAATTTAATTAATTAAGAAAAAAGAGGATGGATTTTAGGAGGAAATGATGTTAGTATATCAAATTTGAGTGCATGATATCATTCAGGACATTTTTAAGTGTCTACATTTTCCCCCTCTTTGAAGCGAGGTACCTATTACATTGGTTCAAAGATTGACACTTTTCATATTAAAGTTGCTGCTCAAATCAATTTTTTTTTTTTTTGATTTTTAGATGCCCCACTATTGCCCCAATGGAAAGAATTAAGTTGATTCCTTTCCCCCTTGAGAAATCGAGCGGAAATTTTGAATTTTGGGTTGATTTCTTGACAAAGGTAAAATATAGGTTTAGGTGCCAAAACAGGCTACGAATGCCAAAAATGGCCTTAGAAACATAAAAAATGACACAAAATAGGTTGCACAGGGTGGAAATAGGTAAAAAAGGTCAAAACCCTCGCTTTTGGCTTAAATTAGGGAAAAAACCCTAATTTTAAGGCTCATATAGGTGAGAAGGGTGACACTTCCAATTCATTTGTGCATTCACACTTGAGAGATTTGTCGCCTTTTGAGCTTTGATACCTTGGTGAAATGGCTCACCATGTACTTCCTCTTCACCTTTCATCCAACAAGTTCGAGAGTACCAACGTTGAGTAGATGCAGGACCCCGGGTATGTGACTCAAAACAGGCCTTGATTTTCGCTTTTAGGTGTAATTAATAGGGGGTCAAAATTAGGTTTCTAGGCGTGTAGCTGTATAGTGATGCAATTTATGTGTTGGAAGCATCGCTATTGATTTTATAGCAATGCACCTTTTGTCTAGTGGTGCACCACCATTTTTTGGTTGGGCGACACATTTGATTAAGGGGTCGCTAGGTTAAAATAGTGATGCATAGGATTTTTAGGTTCAACGTCGCTCAAAAGCGTTGGGCGACACACATAGATTTTAGTGACACACCTCAATTTTTTAATAAAGAATCACATGTAAATGTTGATTCACTGTTGAGCGTAGTGACACGTGTTGCCAAATTGGCACACAGCCTTGAAATGGATACAATGACGCACCCTTGAAAGAGTGATGCTATCGATTTCAGTGACGCGTTTGATGTTTTAGGATGCAAAGTCTCAAATTTTGATATTTTTTGTGAAATTTTAGCAAATTGACACTGTGTGTGATGCGTGTAGGAGGATCCTCTACCATTGATGTCGTGAGAGCATTGTTTTGACATTTTGGAAGCAATGAGAGACTTTGATGACAAGGATGTGGAGCAACTTGGTAGGTCGGGGTTAGGCTTCATCTCTTTCTTACTCGAGGTCTGGACCCACCTTGCTATGATGACTACATTGATAGAGAGGTAGCATAACAAGACCTCTTTGTTTCACCTGCCCATTGGTGAGGCCACTGTTACATTGGAGGATGTGTGGAACATATTGTGATTGTTGATTCACAAAGAGTGTGTCATGTATGACATAGATGCCGAAAGAGACGCATGTCTCTCCCTTCTACACAGATGATAGATTATCCTAGTGAGCTCACAAATAGACCTTGATATATACCGTAGGTGGGTGGAGATCTTTAGATTATTCACTATGACATTGATTTTTGGCATCATTTCCCCAGATCGACATGGCAGATGTTTTAGTATAGGATGGGGATTGGCATGGGAGGGGATGATTAGGAGGACTGTGATGTATGCATGGGGTCCAGTTCTTCTTGCTTCATTGTACCATGACATGCATGAGGCTATCTACCATGAGGGTAAGAGCATTGGAGTAGGTGTTACACTGCTCCATATATGAGCATATGAGCATATTGTAGTGTTGAGGCCCTTGGTGGTTTTGGCAGACATTCACAAGGATGAGTCCGTAGTCTTTAGATACAGGGTTCTGATGACATTATAGCACACTAGGTTGACAGTTCTAGCTTATTGGTGTAATGCCATTGATGACATGATCGTATTTAGATGGAGGCCATGGCTACAACATCCAACATGGTATGATGATCAACACCAACTATATTTTGCTTAGCAGACTTGATATATGCATGGGAGAGATCATACAATGATAGAGTGGTACCTCCTAGACTATGTTGCTTGGTAGTTTGGGGAGGTACAAGATGTACCAGTTGATGATTACACTACAGTGTTCGCTAGATGACAAAGAGAGGTGCAGTGTGGAACATAGGTTGACTCCACAATGGTGGTCAATGACTTCAGGAAGCTTGTTCCACAACCATGGGCATACGATTAGGGCCTACCAGAAGCAGGGACTACCCCAACTTATGATGCATGGTTCAGGCCACGTACTCACTTGATAGATCCAGCAAGGGGATACCCCAGAGGAAGAGGGAGAGGTAGAGGCTGAGGCTGAGGTTGAGGCTGAGATGGTGGCCAAGACGAAGGCAGGGATGGGGGCTGAGGCAGAGGGTAGGATCAGGATAGGGCATAGGTGCTAGGTGATGGGCACCAGTGGCAGCCAGATTAGGATAAGGCACAGGTGCTAGGGCAACAGGATGGGCATGGTGGATAGGTTCTAGGTGCAGTACTGCCTCCTTCACCTCAACAACAACTAGATGCACAGTTGTAGGCATAGATACATGATTTTATAGTAGAGAGAGAACAACTATAGGAAGAGGGATAAAATACAATAACAACTTCAGGCCATGACAACACAGAGAGACCATGAGGCTTAATTGCGGTAACAACTGGAATTACAACTGGCCTAGGAGATTGGGTAGAGGCAATAACTGGAGGTGGTGACTGCTGCATCACAGGGATGTACAGTTTCTGCTTGTTTGTATAGAGAGGCAGTTACGAAGGTTACTTATTATTGTATGCATTATCACAAAGATGTCCCTTAAGTGATGAGACAACCTGATTTTTCATAGAGGAGCAGAGCACAACCTAGAGCTAAGAATCAACCATCAGTTAGGGGTAAGTTGAGCAGCCACTAGGGCTAGCCATTGTTTGTAGACACCTTTTGATTATTTGCTTCATTATTTATACAAATATACATTCATTGGCTCATTTTTGATAGTCTTGTGGATATGGTATTTTTGATTGATATACATGCACTGATTCAGATACTGTACCATGATAGTCATTTTTTGATATATATATATATACACAAGATGATTTGGATTCACTATGTAATGTGCCTTATTTCATGCTTTATGAATGTATGCATGCATATGATGTGATGTTATATGCTTATACATCATGATTATGTATGGATGCAATGTGATGGATGCCCTTATTTTATTTATGTTATATGTGATATGTGATGATGATCTATGATGTGATGTATATGAGATGCTATGCTATGGGATGGATGTAATGCAATGTAATGGATATGTTATTTATTTTTCAGTATCTTTTTATGATATGTTATGAGATGGATGCTATGATATGATATGCTTATGCAGATGTAGATGATATGGATGCATTTCTTTTTTTGTATTTTTCCATGCAATTTATGATATGATGATGTATGCGTATGAATGTATATATGGATAATGCAGATGTTCATGCTTATGATATGATAATGCAATGTATGCTTATGATATGTGATACAGATTAAGATGCTTAGAATAAAAAACCTATGTTATCCAAAAATAAATAAATGATAATGCAATGGATTATGTTTTGTGGATGCAGGATGGATGCATGATGATGTTTTTATTGATTTCCATGATACCAAGTTAGTGTGAAAAGAAGATAGAAGAATAGTATGCATGATTTGACCATTGATTTTGAAGATTGATTCAAAAAATCCAACATGTCCTTGATCCACCAAGACTTTATTAGATATGGTGATGAGAGAGAGATGATGATTTGCTCATATCTTGGGATTGGGATTTTCCATCATTCCTTATGTTTGATATAACACATAGACATGATGCATCATGGTATTGAAAACTAGGATGGCATTGTATCTAGTGTAATGGACTTTGACTTTGCAAATAGATAGGGTAATTCTTGTTCACACCTTGACATATGGAAACCTCATTGGAATGTAGTTTAGAAGTTTAGAATACCTTGGACCAAAGCATACACAATAGTCAACAATCTACTCTGAACAACCTCCCTAAACACAACTAAGAAAGTATACGCCAATATTATTTTACAAGAATACCCAAAAGCACAAAAAACAAAAGATAATGATTGATGCCCTATTCCTTTCTCTCTAAATCATTGAGAGGTCCTCAGAATGGGTCATTAAGATAAATCATAAGAAAAGATCGAAGACAAATAGTCAACTTTATCTATATCTCTTGCCAGTTTAATTTAGCTAGCGTGATTTCTGATGTTGATGTCCATTTTCGGATGGATCCATCCCATGACATGTTATCAAGTGTTTTCATTAGGATGAGGTGTGTGATAAGCCATTGATACAAACTTCACTGACTCATTTACCTATGATCTAGACTTTAGATTTTGACACTTAGCTTCTCACTTTATGACTTGCGATACTTGCTTTCTACTTGTTTTGCCAAAGGTTGAAGGTGACGATTGGTTTGTTATGGATGAAAGTTATTGCAGGTGAAAGCAAAATGGGATGATGGTTTTGGATTTTTTAAAATATTTCAATGTTTTTGGTATTTTGAAAATGTTTTGAGGCTATTTTTGGTCTTTTTGAAAGTTTATGTGAATGTTTTGGTTTTCAATTATTTGAGGCTATTTAGGGTTTTTCAAGTTTTCAAATGTTTTGGGTTTTTTCTAAGTTTTCAAGTGTTTTTGTGTTTTATGAGTTTTCTGAATGTTTGGAGGTTTTTTGATATTTGGATGTTTAGGGGTTTTCAGAGATTTGACCAAGAACCTAACATAAAAGACTATCCTAGGGGCCTCAGGGGCTTATCAAAGATGAGCCTTTCCTACGTTATACATGCAACGACCATGTAGTTCGACTGACTTGACTAGTTTATTGATGAGATATGAACAATTGGCGAATTGTCAGTTTATTATGACATACTCCTAAAGGACCGACCTAGAGTTTCTCGGGGCACATCAATGATGGCATTTCCTACATTCAAGCTCAGAGAATCCTAGTTCAACATGGTACTATTTTTGGATTTTCGATGTTCAACCTTTTTAGGGAATTTGATGTGTTTTGGATGTTTTGGATTTTGACTTTACAATTTTAGGAATGTTTTTGGATTTTAGTTGTAGAGAATTTTGATGAGATTTTATGAATGTTTTTGTGATTTTCGATGAGATTTCCAATAACCTTAAGATATACAAGAACCCAATCCAATCCAGAATGAATTGCTCCCAACGTGATGTGATAGACTACCTTGATACAGGCAGGACAAGTTGACCTTTGGAATATGCCAAGTAGTACTAAAGGGGATACGACACTTCACAATATCAAGCCATGATACAGACATAGATGGGTGATGTAATAAATAGGATGAATGAAGCGATGGATGGATGAAATGCCAAGAATGATAGGATAAAGAGCCAAAGAATAGATGGAGGTGCTTTATTTATGCAAGGCACTTGTTTTCCAAGTTTTCACCAAGGTACTTGCCCAAAGTGCCATTGAAGTGGTTTTTCACTAGAGGACAATTATTTTTCTTTACTTTTTCAATCCATTTTCTTATTTTTTTGGATTTTTGATCATTTTTTTTATTTTTTCGTATTTTCAAATTTATACCCTTGTAGCCTAGGCATAAATTTTTTTAAGATGCAAACTATTGGTTGGTTCCTGCAAAGATTCACTTTCAGGAATTGAAAATTGATATGCTCCTGATCCATAGCTTGATATGACCACAAATGGACCTAACTAGTTAGGCTCAAAATTTCCTTTACTTTCCTGATCTAGTAGATTTTTCTAGTTCTTCTTTAGGACGAGATCCCCTACCTGGAAAGACCGACTCTTGATCTTCTTGGTATAGCTCCATTTCAGTCAGTTTTGGTATACTTGTAATTGATTAAGGCTGTCAAGATGATGCTCATCCAAGAATTCTAGCTCATTTAGCTGAGATACTCTGTACTCTTCATCAGTGATT
Source organism: Sequoia sempervirens (assembly GCA_007258455.2). Classification (NCBI taxonomy): domain Eukaryota; kingdom Viridiplantae; phylum Streptophyta; class Pinopsida; order Cupressales; family Cupressaceae; genus Sequoia; species Sequoia sempervirens. The sequence continues at coordinate 288,156,600 of VDFB02000008.1, forward strand.
AGGTTCTGTAATGAGACACAGTGAAAAAAGCTCAACCTCAATAGGAAATATGGATTTTAATCCATAGTCCAAGGAGAACGAGGTTGCACCTATAGGCATGTGGATACTGGTTCGATAGGCCTAGAGGGAGGGATTTAGCTGTAGATGCTAGTCACGACCAACTTCATTGACCATTTTGTTTAGGATTTTTAGAATGGTCTTGCTTGTAGCCTCAACTTGATCATTTCCCTGGGGATAATATGAGGTAGAGAATCGATGATGGATGTTGAATATTTGACCTAGATCTTTCACATCCTTATTCTTGAAGAGTGTTTTGTTGTCTAAGATAAGGGCTTGTGGAACACCATAATGACATATGAGGTAATTCAGGATAAACTTAACAATTTTCTTCTTGGCTATCTAGGTCATAGGAATGGCTTCAACCCACTTAGTAAAGTACTTAGTGGCCGTTATGATGAATTTATGTCCATTAGATGAGGTGGGAGTAATATTTCCTTTGAGGTAAATCCCCCACTATGAGAAAGGCCAAGGTGTGACCATGGGTTGTAACTCCTAAGCCGGAGCATAAATAAGATCTCCATGATGTTGACACTAGACACACTTCTGCATATATTGATGGGATTCTCTTTCCATGGTTGGCCAGTAATACCCCATCCTCAATAGTTTCTTAGCTAAAGTCATACCACTAGAATGTGAACCACATATGCCATCGTGTACTTCTGTTAAGGTGGTCAAGGCTTCGTCTTGGTTGAAACATTGTAGTAATATCCCCTCGATGCTTCTACAGTAAAGGGTATCACCTAGGATCACGAATCAGGATGCCTTCTTAACAAAGGTCTTTTTAAGGTTAGAGGTGATATCAGCTGGGAGGGTTTCTCTACTAAGGTAAGTGAATATATCATGATACCATGGGGATCCAAGACCAACGATGACATATGAAAACTCAGATTGTGGGATTTTTAAAGTCGGCACAAGAAGTTGTTCTACCGAGAATTCACATTGAAGGATGTTGTGCAACATGTCTAACAATGATTCAATTATTTCCATAGCAACTGCTACTCGGTTGTTCATACAAGGAATCTACTCAAAATTTATATCAATGAAAAGGTCCTTGAGATTTTCTACCATCTTCTTGTAAGGAGTAAGCTTATCATCCTTTGTTTGGTAGTTGTCATTAACTTGATTGATAACTAGTTGTGAGTCTCCATAGACTTTCAACTCTTGTATTTTCCATTGAACTGCTATCCTTAGACCTCTGATTAGGGCTTCATATTCCTCAATGTTGTTAGTACACATAAATGATAGCTTATATGAATTTGGGATGCAATCAACTTGAGGGGTGATAAAGAGAATATCCACCCCTGATCCATGTTGGGTGAACGATCCATCTAAGTACATTTTCCACTGATCAGTTATATTGACAAGGAACACTAATTCATCAAGAAATTTAGACATCAAAGGATTCTTTGCATAGATAGGTGCCTTTTCTAGCTGGTCTGTGATCACTCATCCTTTGATTGCCTTGTGCTTCATGAAATCTATGTCAAATTCAGTCAAGATCATTACCCACTTGGCCATTCACCTAGTGAAAGTTGCTTTGAATAATAGGTATTTCAATGGGTTAATCTTTGTAATAATCTTGATTTGATGTGACAACATGTAGTGTTTGAAATTTTGTGAAGAAAAAACCACTGCTAAGCATACTTTCTCAATGGATGAATAGTTCATTTCATAGCCCACCAAGGTCCTGCTAATGTAATAGATGGCTCTTTCCTTTCCATTTTCATCATGTTGTGCTAGAAGAGCCCCTAGTGCTATTGATGTTGTTGAGATATACAAGATCAAAGGTTTGTTTGGTATCAGTGGCATGAGTAGTGGAGGTGTCAATAGGTAGTCCTTGATTTGTTGGAATTATTTATCACACTTCTCATCCCACTTGTAATTTATTCCTTTATGGAGAAGATGTGAGAAAGGATGGATCTGATCTGATAACTGTGCTATGAACCTTCTAATGGATTGCAATATTCCTTGTAACCATCTCATTTGCTTTAATGTTTGTGGTGGTTCCATGTATAGGATGGATGTCACTTTTTTTGGATCAATTTCTATCCCTCTTTGTGATACGATGTAGCCAAGAAGCTTCCCTGAAGACACACTTTTTTGAGTTTAGCCATACTTTATACTCTTCGAGTATGTCAAAGATGGTTCCCAATATCTCTATGTGCTCACTCCTTTTCTTTGATTTGGATAAGATATCATCCACATAGTCTTCAACTATTTTGTGGATCATGTCATGAAAGATTAGGGTCATTGCTCTTTAATAGGTTGCTCCTATGTTCTTCAGCTCGAATGGAATCATGTTCCAACAATGTTCTGCATGGAAAAATGAATGCAATTTTGTGTTGATCCTCCTTGGCGATCATGGTTTGATTATAGCCTAAAAAACCATCCATGAGTGATAGCATCTCATGCCCAGCTATTAAATCCACAATGATGTCGATGTTAGGCAGAGGGAAATCATCCTTCAGGCACACCTTGCTCAAGTCTCTAAAATCTGTGCATATTTTGATGCCCCTAGCGGGTTTTGAATCTATGGGTCAAAGGAATCCAATGTCAAGAAGATTTTGTAACTCAAGTTTTACCAAGAGTGCTATCTTTTAAAAAAAAATGGTGCAATGCACCCATATTATTAGCGGTAAACTCTTTTGATAGGAGCTATGAACCGAGTACAAGAAACCACACGAAACAACCAAACCCATGAGTGCAATGGCCCAACAAAGACACAAGGCCTACGAGCACATTGGCCCAATGAGGGTTTGAACCTTGGTGGCCATCGCTACAACCAAGAAACTTGACCACTGAACCATGCCCTTATCGGCACCAAGAGTGCTATCTTAGGGTGCATCTTTCTTAATTTTTGCTTCATTGGTTTGACTTCAGGATAAATGGCTAATTGATGCACAACCACTTCTAGATCAAGGCTTGACATATCTATGTATGACCATGCAAAGTTAGCACTTCGATCTTTCAAGAACACTGCTAGATTTTTCTATTCTTCATCCAATAAGGATTCACCATAGAAAGTTATCTTGGGTGCCTCTTCTATTCCCACATTGACTAGAGTAGTCTTTTCTATTAGCATTGTTGACTTCTTTGGATGCATTGCACTAAGGGGAAGATTGAATCCCTCATCATTGGGTGCCTTAGAGATGTTTTCACCCTCAAATGCATCCTTTCTTTTTACTATTTTAGGATTGGGAAGTGCCATTTTGTGGTTTTCACTTAAAGATTTGCATGTTAGTTGCATGTTTTTCATTTTTCAACTAAAGGATTTAATCGTTTCCCCATAGTATTCCCTTGTGTATAGTTCTATATCAAAACCAACTTTATGATTTTCCCATCGTAAGTTGTCAGTTGTGGGTAGACTAGGCTAATTTTAGTGGGTTGATTGTTTGGGGTGAAGGATGTTGTGGATATCATGAAGAGAGAGTTATTCTCAAATAGGTTAGCAACATCAAGGGGGAAGTCATCTAGGGTCATGTCATGGGATGTTGGTAACCAAGAGGAAGCCTCAACCCATTTAGCAGAAGTACCTTTTCCAATAAGGGTAACCTTGCTAGTAGTACATCCTAAGCTAAGATTCTTTGGACATTTTTTAGGAATGATGGGTTCTAGAAAACCATTATCATTTTGTCCTAGTTTCTCATTCTTGTTTTACCCCCACCCATTCATTAGCTACAATCCTTTGTTGTCATCTTCCATGAGAAGAATGGGGACGGGTCATTCATCTTGATATAACAGTTTAGAGACATCTTCCTCATTGACATCTTCTTTGCTCAAATCCCCCCACTTGGTGAAGGTAGTAGCTGCCATCTTTATTGTTTCAATGAATTTGTTGCTAGGTGTGAGTTTTCCATGAGATTTGGGAGAAAGTGATAGCTCCCCCAACACAAAAGTATCCTTTGTTAGCTTATAATTTCCACAACCATAATCCTGGATCACTACTTTGATATCGGGAATGTTTTGCACAATGGGTGTTTTTGTTTCTGAGATAGATGCAAGGGACGATGGGTAAATAAATGAGGAAGATGGTGTAGGCCCTTCATCATTCTTGGGTACTTAGGGAATATTATAGAACTTGGCCTCAAGATTCTTGCAGTAGTAAAATGGCTCAGGATCTCTATGGATGGTAACTTCTCTGTCGTCAAAAGTAAAATTTACACATTGGTGATAGGTCGAAGCTACAAATTTTAGGTCATGGATCCAAGGTTGGCCAAGAAAGATGTTGTAGGGGAGATCAAGGTCTAACCATTAGCATGTAGTCTCTGCAATGTCAGGTCCCACTTGGATGGGTAGTGCGATGATGCCTTGCGATACCTGCTCTTGATCATCATATGCTTTGATGGTTGTACTCTTTGCTTTCTCAATAGCATCTTCTAATAACCTAGGTTCTTGATCAACTGAAGGGTGTAGATGTTCAGACCTGCACCTCCATCTACTAAGACTCTTTTAACCTTTTTCTTATGAATAATGACCTCATGGTGCAAAGCACAGTTATGAGATGGTTGCAATGGCAAGTCTTGTTCCAAGAAGGTGAGAAGATGATTAGTGATATGCCCTACCATAGCTTGAAACTTGCTCGGTATCAATATCCTCAGGGATAGATGATGAAGATAAAGCTTTCTCTAAGATTTCCCTATGTGTAGGTGATAGCCTCAATAGTTCTAGGATAGAAATCTATGCGAGGGTCTTCTTAAGTTGATCTAGGAGACTATACTTGCTAAGGTTTGATGTTGGAAAAGTTGGTTGTGCCCTAGATTGAGATGGGACTCCTTAGATGGTGACCTTCCCCATCATGTGGTGACTCCACACTCTACACTAGACCCTTTGATGGTGACAACGATGATGACACTATCACAAGAAGTGACTACATTGGAATAGGTATGCTACACATTTGTGTAATCCTTAGCTTTTCTAGTGTTGTTTCCTTTGCTATGATCTAGCATAGGGTTCTTGTATATCTTAAGATCCTGGTTGATGGATGGTACCTCAACAAATATGTCTCCATTCTCGATAAGATCTTGGATAACATTTTTGAGCCTCATGCAGTTCGATGTTTTGTGTCCTTTGATTTTGTGAAAGTCACAAAGATCTTTTTCGTTGTACCAGGGTGGTTTATCCTATGGTTCTTGGTAGTTTTTGAAATTGGGAAGCATTATCAAGTTTGACTCTACCAATTTCTTCATGATGGTTTCAATAAGTTCAAACAACTATGTGTATTTGTGTTTTGGATAGTTGTTTTTGTTGGGAGTTCTTTGTTGTTGCATTTCAGTGTTATTGATCTGATTGTTTTGTAATGGTGTAGCTTGTTGTATGGTTGGTTGAGCATTATCCATTTGATTGTTGTTTTGCATATGAGCACTTAGGAGCACCCTAGCATCTACCACACCATCATTTTTCACGTTTTTATTTTTAGCCCAGACATGAGGCTTGTCGTTTGAGTTGGTTGATGGGTGGTTATCTTTGTAGGCTTAAGTATTTCCCTATGATATTAGAGCTCTCTCGATGTTAAGGGATCTAGGGAAAATCTTCTCATAAGAGGTAATGCACTGTATCTTTAAGTGGAAGGATAGATCTAGATCTAGATTTTCTATGATAATCCCCACTTTTTGTTCATTGGGAATTGGCCACTTACTCTTGCTAGCTATTTGTCTTCACCGTTGCAAGAAATTGGAAAATATTCTCCTTTGTTTTGTTTGAGAGTGTACAACTCTTCTAGGATTATATCTATGCCAAGGTTAAAGGAGAAGTGATCTATGAATTTATCGATGATTTCTTGGAAGGTATTGATTCCTAGAGGTAACTGAGAAAACCAGTTGATGGCTGGGCCTGTCAAGCTTTATGGAAAGAGGTGCATCAAATAGGACTCATTGTAGAGAACCTCCATACACATGATGTTAAACTCTTTGACATGGTCCACATGAATTTCTCTCCCTTTGTATTTATCAAATTTGGGGACTTCAAAATTGGGAGGGAATGGTACCATTGTGATGTTTTGATCGAATGGCTATGTGCATAGGTTTTGTGTATGGGGATTCTTCATTTTTCTCATCCAGATGTCTTGCATTTCTTGTGTCAATGCCTTAAGTTGTGACGCGACATCATCTTGTGGGTTTGGTGGAGGAACATATGTTGCCTATTGTGGGATAGCAGATAGATTGTACATGGGATTTTGATATGATGGAGTGTTGTATGGTGTGTATGGTGGTGTAGGATATTGTGAAGATGATTGTGGTGGAGGTATATATGTCCCTAATGTGTTTGTATTGATGATGTTATGTTAAGGGTTATAGTAGGAACCTTGTTGTTGTTGTTGGGCATACTGCTGAGCTAGTAAGGCTTGTTATTGTTGTTGTGCTGCTAAGGTTGATTGGTGGGATTGATTTTGTTATTGTGTTGCTAAAGTTGTTTGTTAGGCTTGTTGTTGTTGTGCTACTAAGGTTGCTTGCTATGCTGCTAAGGCTACTTTTTGTTGTTGTTGTTGTGCTACTAGGGCTACTTGCTGTTGTTGCTTTTGTTGTTATGTTGCCAAGGCTACTTGCTGTTGTTGCTATTGTTGTTGTGCTGCTAGGGCTTCTTGTTGTTGTTGCTACTATTTTTGTGCTACTAAGGTTGCTTGTTTTTTCTTTTGTACAACTTGCTGATATGCGTGTTATGCTTGTTGCAAGGCTAGAGAATGTGCTTGCAATGTAGGATCGGTTAGTTGTTGGGACATGTGTGATGGGTTGATGTGTTGTGCAGGTTGTTGGTTGTTGATGAGAGGTTTGGGGTTCCCTTGGTTTAACATTCTTTGCAAGATGGTGGATTGGGATGGAGGAATGTAAGTTTGAGGTCCAATTTGATTTTGCATTAACGGGGAGGACTGCGGGGAAAGATGTTGATGGTTCCATTAGGTATTGCGATGGTAATGGCACATTACGACCTTGAGTCCATTGATTGAAAGGATTCCCTTGACTGATGTTTTTGGGATTTCCTTGTGTTTGGGATGTGGTCAAGGTATTACCTTGGTTGATAGGGTTCATGACCAAAGGGTTGTTTTGAGTTGGGTTGGTGATGGATGGGACATATATGTTTTGGGTAACCAATGGGGTGGATGAACTCATTGGGAGATTTGATAAAGATGTCCCATATTATGTTGAAGGTTGATTTTGCGTAAGGGGATTAACTTTCCCTTTTGGGCCACTTGAGACACTTGGTCTATACTTCCTTGCATGATGTTGGGAACATTTGTGGTACTTGTGGGGATGGATGAAGAGGGGTACCCTTGATATGTTGAGGTTGTCATGGATTGATGAAGTGTAAGTGGTTTATGTTGATATAATGGATTCTCAGGAATGGGGAGAGCACCAAATGTTGGTGTCCAAGTGGTGTTTTGAGAAGGATTTGTGTTGAGGGTACCCACAAGTGTGTTACTTTCCATTAGAAAAGTGTGGCCAAAGTCTTTAGCAAGACTAGGAATTGGTGTTTGATTTAGCCCTAGTGATGGAGTAGTTTGAATGGTGGATGAAGTCAAGCCTTGTGTCAATGATTGAACAACAAAAGATGGGGAAATTGGAGCTACAATTTCTAAGGCTTGATGTTCTTGCTTGTACTCCATGATTTATTCCTTAGTAAGTCCAAATGGGTTGTTTGTGATGTCTTCTATCTCATATGGTCCTGATGGAGATGAGGGTTGTTGTGATGGGGTAACTTGACTTCTTGGATCAAATTCTTGAGGATTGGGATCACTTGAGGTGAATGTGACTTTGGTTTTCTCCATGATTCTCTTGTGTTGTGATCTTGTCTTTACCATAAATTTTGGGTCACCTATGGGAGAGTTGTGTTGAGACTTGTAATGTTTAAAATCTCTAGTTGACTCAAATTTAGGTAAAAGGGATGCTCTAAGTATTTTTGGAGCAATGGTGATAATGGGAGATGAAAAGGATGAGTGATGTGGAGAGTGATCTTTACAATCATTTTGGGACAACACTTTTGACTTAAAGGTTTCATTGTTTGATGTTTAGATAGAGGATGTTTATGAACTTGTGAATCTTTAGGGTAGACTTGTGACCTTCAAGATGAACTAGTTCAAAGATGATAACTAACTTAACTAAATGCATGGAAAAGGATTCATTTCACATACGAAGTAGGTGAGTTAGGGTTTTTTGGGCTAATAGATGTCTAAGTCCAAAATTTTGGTGTGTTCAAAAGTTTGCAAAGTTTGGTGAAGTGAGGTTTGAATTTTGATAAGGGTTGGCTGAAATGTTTGACCCAACATTGACCTAGAGTGAACCTTTGTTTTCCAAGACCAAGGTGGTGAGAAAAATGCTAGACCTCCAAAGTGGTCAAACCCTAAATACTCAATGATTAAGGATAATTTCTTGTGAAATATGTAGATTTGGTTCATCCATGAAATAGTATAGAAAATGTCTCCTTATTGATCTATCTTGATTGCGGTGATTCCTTAAGATATGTCTTCTAATATACTTTACACTATGATGTCTAAGTTTGAAATAGAGGCATGCAGACCTTCTCTTGGGGATTTTTATTTTGTGAGAGATCATTTAGAGAAGCATAAGATTATAAAAAAAGGATATTTATTGCCACATAGGAGGTGGTAATATGGGCCTTCTGGCCACAATATCGGCTTGTTCCTCTTGTTTGTCTAAAATGTATGCTGAATTTATCCATCGGATTGATGTTTCCTTTATTTCAAAAGTGAAGCTCCTCAAACTACTAATTATATCTATTTGTTCTCCCTCAATTAGTTCAAAGTTTGGTTGAATGATAGCAGAAGTAAGGTTTGGTTGTTCAACCAAAGCGATTGAACGCCAAATGGTCATGTGGGGTTCAATTTGCCAATTTATATTGCTTAAATGAGTTTATTTTTACCACAAACACTTGTGTTGCTTAAGTTTCAAACTAAATTTCTATGTCAAAAACATCATTCATTCCATAAAGTCCATTTTGTGAAAAGGATGAAGTTAGGGGCATAGTTACCTAGGTAAAATTTGGGAAGTATGGATTGATATGTAAACCAAAATAATTAGAAGTATTTAAGAATAAATCCCTAGGGAAAGCATCAATATCAAGGTTTTTTCAAATGGTATCCATACTTAGGCTAAAGGGTTTGAAATTTTGAAAAGACTTGTTAATGTTTATTTGTAATTGTTTTGGAACCAAGCAAGTGTTAAACCGACTCACAAGCATTTACAATCCTAGGTAGAATGGGTACATATTTCTTAGTAGGATTACCATCATTGGAAGAGATTATTAATCCATGAAGATGAAATGGAAAAATAGGCTATGTCAAGGAAATGTAACGTCTTGACATGTCAAGCAAAGGAGTCCCTTCCCCATTTACTTTATTGCCTCAATAAAAAACCAGACATGGTAAGTAACTTCTTGGAGTGGTGCTACTCCAATACACTACCTTAAAATATGTTTTAGAATTAGACTTGGTTAGCCACTATAAATAAGGATTTTAATGACCATATTTGGGATAAACTAGTGCCATACACATGATGATTCACTCAATTAAGATTCCTCCCAACCCTTAGAAATATCTAAGGGTTTTGATGCATCACAAAGGGAGACATTTGTTGGTATGGGAGAACCACAACCAGCTGGTTAATGAATTTATTCATAACAAATTATTTATATAGTAGACCAAAATGAATGCACCGCTTGGGTCATTCCCTCTCACAAGTTGGGAGGTAGGCCCTCTAAAGGTAACACATGTTTGAAGCATAAAATGCTTTTCGTCACCCAAGATTTCCAATAGGCGCAAGGGGAGAGGATAAACACTTCCAAGAAGAAAAGGTATACTTGCGTGTTTCTCTTCACCCAAGATTGTACTAAGTGCAAGGGGAGTTGATACACACAAAAATACACAAGAAAATTAGACACATGTTCATTTTAATCCATCATAGCAAAATAAGTTCGTTTTAAGCACCAATTTGAAGTGTTGGGGTTGTATTGTTCAATTTTAAACCAACAAGCATAATGATGTAAGGGTTTAGTTTTAACCAATTTGAACGTTCATTTTAAAGCCCAAAAAGAAATCTAGTTTGGTCCTAAAATGTGAAATAAAGCATCATAAATGGGTTATAATTGCCCCATAAGTGTCGAAACACTTGTTACAATTATAATTCAAATGATAATATGATCCTTCACTTTAAATTTTATTTTCTAGACTTGCAAAACTAGTTAGCCTAATAACCAAAAAAAGAAGTCAGTGACATGTTAGCAATCAGATAAAGTCAAAAAATTAAAGCACATGTCAAAATTCAAGTTCAATTTTGTTTACCAGTAAATTGCGATCCTGATATCAATTTTGTCGTTGTATAGAATGTGCTTCGCTGTATTGAAAAATCAAAGGCATCGCTCTGCAGTAAACAATTATGTCAATAGTGTCACCATATCAAATGCATCACTATACTAAAATTCATGTTGCATTAAAAAAATAGCTTAGCGTCACTATTTAAATGTGCGGTGATGAAATTTAATATGCATCGCTAAATTAATTATACATTGCTAAAATAAAAACCCAAATGCGTCGCTGTATAGCAACGTGTTATCAAATGCGTTAGTGAATCTTCAATAACATCGTTGAACCTATAAACACAAGAAAAAGGAAGATTTAACAAGAAATTTGTCAGATTGGTTAGTTCATTCCCTCCTTCTAGTGCCAAAATGTGACTAACAAACGTAGCATAGGCTAACTACACTTGATCTATGAGGATTCAAAGTATAATTAAGCCATTATGCATCAGTCCAATAAGATCATTCAATGTAAACTAAGTTAAGAAGCCATTAAAACTAACATATTAAATATGAAAGCTTCATAAACATTTGTTCTAATTTATTGAAACTTATCGTATTGGGGGAATGGTGTCGCATTGATGTGGAATGACAACCCTTTCCCAATCTCATGGATAATGAGCTTGTTTCGATTGATTCTATTGAAGACAATCAACGAAACTAATGAAAGATTTATTGTAAAACATGATGAAAGCTATTTTAATATGATAAATGCTTATGATAATTGATGTAAGTGTATGCAATCTATTCTAAATGTATGCAAGATTCGTAAGATTAAAACCCTAATTTCAAGATATGCTAAATGGATGCAACAAAGTTACCATTGAAGCCATTAATGGATGCTCTAAGCTAACAATGCAAGTAAAATAATCTAAAATACTTTTAAAAACATGAAATATGAGTGCAAGATGAGTGATTTTAACAACATAAGTTTACTATTAAAAAATATGGATCCCTATTCAATAGATGCAAACTCTGTAGAATAGGAAAAATGAAACTAATGACCAAGATCAAAAGGATCAATCAACAGTCAGAATGGAAGGAAGATGAAGGCATGGATCATGGATTCCCATCAAGGGTTAAGAATGCAAGATGATATTTAATCAAGGGCTTACATTCATCCAAACAAGTTCACACTTTCAGAACTTGCACAAGAAGCTTTGTTGAAAGTTTGTTACAAAAAGGAATATTCCCTTTTCAAATGAGTGAAGAAAGAGAATATTCTCATGGGCGAGGAAAATTAGATATTTGGTTAATTAAAACCAAATTTAATGTGCAAAGGGGAATGAATATTCCATGAGAATATTCCTTTTGGAGGAATGTGCAAAGGAGGAATATTCCCTTGCAAGTGGGAGGATTAGATTTAATTAGTAATTTGATAATTAAATAAAGTTTCAATTATGCAAATTAGGGGAATTAAGATATTCATTAAATAATTAATTTAATGAAAAGGGGGAAGTGATACAATATTTAATTAAATAATTCAAGGTTATTTAATTAAATAAGAGGACTTAGGGTGTTAAATTAAATGTTTTCATTTACTCAATTTAACAGGATGAAAGGTTAGCATGAAAGGGGTAGGAATTAACCTAAATAGATTAATTAGGTTAATAGATGAAAATGATGCGTTTAATAAAATAGCTAGGCTAATTTAATTAGTTAAACGAAAAGAGGATGGGTTTTAGGAGGAAATGATGTTAGTGTATCAGATTCGAGTGCATGATATCATTTAGGACATTTTTAAGTGTCTACAGTTAGTTTCTCCATTTTTTGTCAAAAACCAACATGTGCTAGTTTGGGTATAGTTTTTTATTCATTCATCGAATATTGAAAAAAATACATTTTAAAAACTAGACTGAGCCATTCTACATGTATTGAAAAAAATGATTTTTGATTAGTTTTCAAAAATTTTAGGGGGAAGCATGCTCAAATTTCTACTTTTCAAGATGTGTCCACTTTTAAAATTAGTTAAAAATTTTATATTCATTAAAAAATTAGCCAAAAAATTTGGCATAAAAAACAACACGGTGTTAGCTAATTTCTCACCAAAGAGAATTTTGAAATTCTAAAAAGAAGTTAAACATTTTAGGGGGAGCACAACAGATGCTATGTTATGTTTTTTGATAAAAATAGGACCACTTTGTGTGCTCCCCCTTTTTCAAACCCTTAATCTTTACTATTTAAAAAAAATAGTAGTGTAAAAAGTAGATTTAGAGCACTACAACTCTTATTCTTGTTGCATCTTCAAATTTTGAGCATAACTATCTTCATTTTCTCGTCGAACATCAAACTTTGCTGATTTAAAAAAAAAGAGGCATCTTAAGACCACCTTTTTGTGTCACAACTTTGTGAACTTACCTTAGTACAAGATACAATACTGAAAACTTTCTTATATAGATGATAATGAAACCCTAAAAAATCCTAAGATAATGAAAAGTGTCTTAATCCTATGATATAAGACAAAATAAATTGCCTAAGTGAACTTAACTATATAAGTGTGGATTATACCTAACAAGAAATTAGCTAGATAATCTACCATGTTCACACCAAAAGCTTCCTTAATTTCAACTTAGAGAGTATAAAATAATGTAAAAATGCATGCATAGATGACTAAAATGTTAGTTATCCATATATAAACAAATCTCTTACAAGCATATTAAAAGAGAAAAATGAGTAAGAAAAAAATCCTCTAAAAGAGAAAAAATGCAAACAAATATGTACCAATAAATAAGGAAATAAGCATTAAAAAAAAATCCCAAAGGGAATACTTTTATCATCAATGGATAATCAATGTTCTCTATATAGTAGATAAAGAGAGACTATGTAGCCTTCTCATAACACATGATCTATGACATTGATGGTAGATGATAAAAAAATGACGATGATGATGAATTTTAAAGAATGTCAAACAAAATTATTCCTCTTGGGAAGAAAAAGAATGATATTATTGTCTCTAAACTTTGTTTAGGTTCCACTATGATTAAATGTATTTCACAATCAACTTGAGTAAAACCTAATAAATGAAGAAGGTGAAAAATTAGGACTATATGCAAAAAAATGAAGAACAAGATCCAAAGATGAATATGGCGTGATAAAAAATATGATGGTACTATGATTAAAAGAGAGATGAACACTCTCAAGTGTGTCTATCAAAATTTTAAGATGAGATTGAAAAAAAACACCTACAATATCTATCAAGTATTCATTCCAATGCAAAAAATGTAAAAGACCATGATGTACCTATTGCAAATAATGGCTCAAATAAATCAGATATGGTGACATAATATTAATGTATGTAAAATAATATACTATCCATCCCGTGATAATGTTTCCACATAAAATTTCTGAATATGAACACTTAGACACAAAGCTTAAATATTGGAATACTAGAATCCTTAACCTCAAGGTATTGAATCAAAGGTAAAGAAGATAAAGTTTTTAGAGTTAGATTAGGATTCATAGAAGCCAAAGAATCAACAATCTTTATAGGAGGAGAAAAATCATTAGTAGAAGCCTAAATTCCATCACAACTCTCAAGACCTACCAAATAATTAAGTTGATCTTTTGTATCATCATAAGGTAGGTTATCACAATAATCAAGGGGTAGAAGACTATTTATAACATAATTATTTGGGAATAGAGAGTGACATTTTTCTCTAAACATCAACCAATTTTTGTTTCAAAGAGGTTGGACACTTAAAATTTGAGATGGAATACATAGTTTTAAAATCAACACTACTACCAATAAATCCAAGGACGTGATCATTCTTGATATCACATGCTTATATATGATTAGGTGTCCCTAGTTTAGATACAATTCCATAAAGATAGGGCAAGAGACAAAACCATCTAAGATATTTTAGGATGTTTTCTTACCAAGACTTATAGTTCTATCATCTAGTGATTATATAGGATAAATTAAAAATCTCATGATTTTACATTGATAAACTCCTCATATATTTATATATATATATATTATAGATCATAATATATGAAAATAAAACCTTTGTATCCCGAAAAATGCTCCCATATTTTATAAATATTTAAAGTACAAGTCAAAATTTAAAAAATCACTTAAAAATTAAATAATAAGTACTTAAGGAAAATTTAGGAAAAATCAAGAAGATGGTTAAGTAATACTTGAAACCAACTTTCAAATGCCTATTTGTTTGTAAAAAAATGATATTATATGCCCAAGTTATGGATTTTGAAAGAAAATCCACTTCTATGGCTAAAAAAGACTTTGGCACTATTAAGGTGGTCTCAAAGTGGCATCACCAAGATGGTTGAGCAGCGATGACTTTTAGAAAAAACATACAAATCACTAGTGGTGGTGCTTGTCACTATGCTACAGGTAGGATGCAACTCCCTAACTTAGATGAGACTAGGGGATCTATTAATAGGGAAATATGGGCTTAAGCCTACATGCACAACCATTACTTGCAACTCTTTGTTGTTAATATGATTGAGGGTCAAACCCTATCCCAAACTCCCCATCAATGAGAAATGATGATATTAGCTTGCGTTGACTTGAAAATTTTGTTAGTGCTTTACCTAGTACTTTTTGATAACAATGCATGGCATGGTAGAGGAATATTCCCTATATATATATATTTTGATTTTTAGAGAAATGATGGCTGGATCTAACAATAATGCTTTAACCACTGTATGGTTGTATATAATTCTTTGTGCAAAATTTTTCAAACAAAAAAGTTTTATTTTTTTCTATTTCTAAACCCTATTTTTCTTTATATGGATTTATAAGTTATTAGGTATTTTGAACTTAATTGTGACATCCATTTGACACTAACAAACATTGTATGAAATATCTTGACTAAAACACTTCAAAAAGAGGGAAGAAAATTACAGATCTAGAGCTTTGATATTATGTAAGAGTTACCAATAAATGTTATAGTAGCCCAAGGATCATCTACAACCAAAAAATCCTTCTACACAAGAGAGGAGCAATTTAAATACTATGAAGTTAGATAATTCATTAAATAAAAAATAAAACTAATAGATTATATAATGAAAAAACCCTTCTTATAAAGATAATGGTTAAACCCTAGAAAATGGTCAGTTGTGCACTTTGTGCATGTTGTTTACAAGTTTCTAATAAAGTTATGTCAAGTTTTGGAGGTGTTGCGTTTTGTGGAGTGAGTTTTTTTTTTGTAGATTAGTTTGTTGCTATTGTAGATTAATATTTTTTTGTTATTTTTTCCTTCTAGATCAGCTTTTGGAGTTGTGAAGACTCATCTGTCATATTGGGGAACCACAATGTTGAAACTTCTATGCAAAATTATAGTTTCTGTGAGATTTTGTGTGGATTTTCATTCTCAGGTTTGTTTTTTTGTCTTGTGGGAAGTACTACTATTGAAAATCAATGTTGTTTTTGTTCATTAACCATAAAAATCAGCTTCAAGTGTTGCAAATTTTAATCATTTTTTTGGAGCCAAAATATTGTGGTGTTGATGCATGATTTGTGAAGTTATTGTGATATTTTAGGGAGTGATAAAATCATATTTAATAGCCCTTATTAGTATACAAATAATATTTTATAAATTGAATAAACTTTAGTAGGTTTCTGTGATAAAATTATCAAATTCAATGTTAACTAGTTTGTCAAAATTCATGTTAAATTTATGTATATTTTGTGGGTTTTGATTTATGCACTCATATATGAATTTATTTGGTGAAAACATTTATTTGGGTCAATAGTACTAAGATCTGAAAGTTTTTTTTTAAATTTCTTTATTTGGGGATATTACATACCAATCAATCCCATAGTAGCCTAAGGATCACCTACAACCAAAAAAACCTTATACAAAAGAGAGAAGCAATTAAAATGCCATGAAGTCAAATAATTCAAAAAATATAAAATAAAACTAGTAAAATATACAATAAAAAAACCTTATTATAAAGGGAATGATCAAACCTTAGAAAATACTAAGATTATGACAAGTGTCTTAATCCCATGATATGAGACAAAAAATAAATAACCTAAATAAGCTTAAGTATAAGTATATAAATGATATGGTAAGAAAATAGTTAGGTAATGTAACATGTTCATGTGAACACCTCCCCTTAAGAGCAACTTATAGAATATCATAGAGTTTAAATATTCAATAATACATGAATGGATCCTAACTACAAGGACATGTTAGGTACCCATGTAAGAAAAAAATATTTCACAAGTGGATTGAAGGATAAACATTTATAAGAAAAAGTCTCTCTAAAAATAAAAATGATGCAAGAAAAAAAGTATTTGTGAAAGAAGGAAAAAATAAATACTCAACATGACCCCCCAAAGACTACTTGTATCACCAATGTATAATCAGTGTTCTCCCTATAGGTTAGGAAGAGAGACTATGTATCCCATCATAATGTATAATCTCCTACAAGGATGCTAGATTCTTGATAAAGGTTGAAGAATACCAAATGACATTCCTCCCCATGGGAGGAAAGAAAAATAAGTATACATGTAAGATGTCTTATATTATTATTGTCTTTGAATTCTACCTAAGTGTCACCATGTCTATATAAATTACGTCACAATCAAATTAATTACAAGCCTAATAAATGAAGAAGGTGACAAACTAAAACCATGTGCAAACAAATGAATAACAAGATCTAAAGAAAAATATAGTGTGATAACAACTATAATGGAACTATCATCAAAGAGGAGATGGGCATCTTCAATTTTTTTCAAATATTTAAATGAGACTCACAAAATAAACTATCAATTTCTATCAAGTACTCATCCCAATGCGTTGGTGTTATTTTCTATACTATCCCCTAACTCTAAGGTTCTTACCAATATATGTGTAATGCGACTAAACTTTAGTAGTGATGAAAGATAGCTATCAAATATAAAATATAGAATGATAAGGGTTTTTGGGCCTTCTAGGCTCAATGGTGAGGTCCTTTTTTCCTAGAAATACACCTAGAGAAATCTCTTTCCTGAATCATCCTTAGATTTAAAAGGGTCTTATAGATCAATTTGTAGATGATACAACACAATTTATTATTCTAGATGGGAACTCAGAAATTCTTAAAAAAGGATAGATGATAGAACACAATTTTCTTTAGCTTGTAAAACTAATTTTCATAAATAAGTTATTTTATGTTTAAGGGAAAATCTTCTTGATTGGATGGCTAGTAAATGTTGGGAGTGGCGGACCTTACATATAGATTAGATACCTTCGGATTCATTTTTCTCTTTCTCCTTTTAAAGGCATGTGGTAATGGGTGATGGAAAAAATGTTAAAAAGTTTTATAAATGACATGCTAATATTTTATCTATTGCTAGAAGGTTTACGGTCTACAAAAATGTGTTTTATTCATTCTCCCTATTCCTCTCTTCTACCTAGTGTATAGGAGTGAATTTGCACCTCATGTGTAAATTCCCCCTTTGCCTCTTTCTACTTTAGAAAACCAAGTTTGGAGGCTTAATTCCACCTAAGCCCGCTGCTTGCATCCCACTTGGCACCTATTTTGAGCATCGGTGGAGGTGTTTCTTTCAGGGACACCCATGCTATGCGCAGATGTCCACGTGATGCACTTACGTCCTTGGAAGATTCCTGTGGCTAAACTTGTAGAGGCGTTACACTTCTCATTAGAAGTCAAGTTGTAATGCCCCCTTCGGATGACTAACCTGAATATGGTCATTTCTTTCATCCATTGTTCAAATTCATTCCTTCAACATGCATTCTAGATTCTTCACAACTTCAAGCACTCATTCTATCACTTCACAAGCTCACACTCACTTCAAGCATACAAGCTCTCCATTGCAACAAACACAACACTCCATCTTTGGTAGAACAAGTTGGGAATGAAACAACATTGTAGTAGAGGCTCAAATACTCTCATTTTCTCCCCTAAGAAGCCTTGAGTGCTCTTGGTGGAGGTGGTAAGCTTCCCTTTCTTTCCTTCTATCACTTGGTTGAGTTAGCACTTTACTGTTTTGTAGTGCTTTTGTGATTTTTACTATATTACTTTCTTTATCTCATTTCTTTGGCTGTCCATGGAGGTGGAAACACCTAAACAGGGGTCTGATTGAGGCAGGCCCCTATACATCCACCCAACATTTTCCTCTCTTTTTGTGTGTAGGTGGACATGTCTTCAAGGAGCTAACTAGCGAACAAGTTCTTTTGTGAGATCCTTTTTTCCACCTTGACTCTCATATTTTTACTTTACCATATTAGAGAATATCTCATTTACTTAATCTCATTATTTTGACCCTTTAGTAATAGTTAGCTGGGCTGTTAGCCTATTTTAATAGGTTTAACCTTGTCTCTTCTGATGTCTGGCCGTACGGACGCCAACACACTTTAGAGACACCAGCATGCTGCACTATCATCTAAGGACCACGCTTCTGTCCTTGGGAAGAGAGCTCCCTAAGGTGCAATGTTGAACCTGAAACCAGCTTGCCTAGCCCCACTTCGAAACTTAGTATTGTAGATTGGCCATAGGAATTTATAGTCCTCATCATTCACATCCTAATACCCTAAACATCCCATTTAGTTGAGGTAAGTTAGGGCAGCTTTGCGCATCTTGGCCCTTCGTGACCTATGGTCTTGCATGTGGAGGTCCCCCTACCTTACACCTAGTTAGTATTTTATTCTCATATGAATCATGTAGAAAAAATGACTAGATATTATCTTTGGTTAGATAGTAAAGGTAGTAAGAAAATACATTTTTTTGATTGGGATATTAGTTGTAGAACAATATCAAAAGGTAGAATGGGGCTTAAAAATATATTTTTGTAGGGTATCTCTCTAGTCTCCAAGTGGATTGTTAAGGCTCTTGATGGTTGTGAGTTGTAGAATTTCCTAGTAAGAAGCAATATTGAGAGTGGTTTTCCTAAAGGTAAACTCATGTAGGAAGATATTTGTTTGGTTGAATTTATATTTGGAAATTTTAACAATCATGTTAGGGGTTCAACGATCTTTGGTTCCATTTAGAAAGCTTAGGATAATTTTAGGAAATTTTGGTTGATTGGAATACTAAAGATAAAAAAAATCATTTTTTCCTTTTAGATTTATGCATGGCTGTTTATAGAAATTGATGATAAACCCCTTGCTTTCCATTAGGGTTGCTTGACCCTTAATTGGTTTGATGAAATTATTGTTTAGTTTTTAGTAAAATTATCGATGAAAACAAGGTTATCTCATGGGATGCTCTCAAGAGTTTGTTTGATTTACCTGATACTAAAAAAAAAATTAATCATTATTGTTTCTATTCGTGCTGACCATTTAATATGAAAAAGAATTATAATATAAGATTATGGGATTTTTTCTTAGAGTTGTGGTGATAAACTATTAAATGCAACTGTTAAAAATATTTATGGTATGCTCTATCAATAATGTTAACATCAACCCCATTTGGGCGTAGAGGATTTTTATGTTGCAAGATGGTGTGTCCCTTAGTCTCCTTTGTGTAGCGTGGCACTTGGGTTCATGACATGGATTAACTGACTCTTGTGGATCTTGTATAAATTTGGCAGTTGTATCAAGCATTAATAGGTTGATCTTTTGGTGCAACAACAACCATCAATGTAACAATTGGTATTAGAGCCGAGGTCATAGGTTTGAACCCCTCACATGCACTGGGGGGGATTGTTGCAAGATGGTGTGTCCCTTGGTCTCCTCTGTGCAACACAGTGCTTGTGTTCGTGACATGGATTAACCACCTCTTGTGGATCTTGTATAAATCTGGTGGTTTTATCAGGCATTAACAGGTCGATCTTTTGGTGTAACGACAACCATTGATGTAACATTTGAAGATAGGTGGATAATTAGAGATGAAAATATTTGGTTTAATATTACTAAACCTAAAAACTATTTTTAAGATATTTTTTAACTATGAAGAGTAGGTTGTGGGTAAAATTCTTGAGTTTGAAAAAATGTGTCTTGTTTGTGAGTCCTATATATCAATTTAAAACACCTATTTTTTGAATGCTCTTTTGTCAAAGATTGTTTGGAATTATTTTATCTTTATGATCCAAGAGGGCTAGGGTTTAATCTTATATTTTATTGGGATATTTTGTATGGTTATTTTTAGAAATTTAAATTTAAGTTGAGTAAATTATTCTTGAAGGTCTAGTTGGTCTTTTTTACTAAGGTTTTATGAATTTTGTGGACTAATAGGAACTTGCATGTATTCCAATAAAAAAATAAAGAGGTTGTTAACTTTTCCCCAAAACTCACCATTTTCTTGATATACTTGTAGGTTTGTCAACATGTGGAATTGTTTGAGGAGGACATCAAGAGAGCTGTTGTTAGTTGCCTAGTAAATAAAGACAAATTTGAAAGGAAAGTAGTTGTTGAAGTTGATTCTAATAATGTGTTTGGAGTGGATGACCTTGGTAACTTTATAAAGTCCCAGTTTCTAATTTTATATAGCATTGGTGGGTTAGAAAGTGCTTGAAATACATTGTTGAATATCTTGCTAAAAATATTTGAAGAGTTATTGAAGGTGAAGAGATGGTGGAAAATGAAAAGGAGAAGAAGAATGCTCATGCTTAACTTTTTCATTAATATTTTGATTTTGAGGACTAATTCTATTTGATGAAAATTATGTTTAGTTTATGAATATGTAGTTGTTTAAGATGCCATTATATGCAATGTTATGAAGGCTTACTGTCTTGAAGTTGTTTAGTTATATGTTTTTGACTTCATTTGTATCCTTGATATTATTGTTGCACTATGAGCCATATTTGTAAATTATTTTTCCAATGTATATATGTAGATATATATATATATTTATATGCATACATGAGCACACATCTACTTATATATATACATATTTACACATATATGCACACATATATATGTATATGTATATGTATACACATATACATATATGTATATGCATATATGTATATACATACATATAAATACATATACATATTGTAAATGAGAAAATTGAATTTTAGTCATTAGAGATAAGAGGAATCAATGCAAACAACCACACTCTGCAATCATATACTTAAAATGATCCAATTTAATCAATGGAGAACATGCAACATGGAAAAAACCAGATTCAAACAAATGACAATTCTACCTTTACCATGGTGTCAAGAATTATTTCCGTTGTCCTTCTTTATATGCTTTTTCTCTCAGAAATGGGTATGCTCTTCTTTCACCTTAAGCATTAAGTGTGTGTGAGATGATCACAATGATGCAAACGTTGAAGTTTCATGGTTAGCCATCAATGTGCAATGAAGGCTTGCTTTTATAGAAATGGTTGATTCAGATGAATGATCCAGATTCAAAGATGAAAGATAATGATCAACAGTCGAGGTTTGTTGAGAGGAAATAGATTGGAGAGTTAACTGGCTTGATTGATTTAATCAAGGGAATTGATTGGTCAATCAATGGAATTTGATTGGTTAATCATGGGATTGATTGATTGATCAATGAGATTGATTGATCAATGAGATTGATTAATCAATGGGATTGATTTATTAGTCAATGGATTTGATTGATTAATCAATGAAATTAATGATTAGTCAATGAATGAGAGGATAAATAATTAATTATTCATTGGAGGAACATGCAAGTGAAGATTTAATTAATAAATAAATGTTTATTTACTAATGGGTAATGTTGGGATGAAATAGGGGAATTAAATAATTAATTTAATTATTTAATCTAGAAGTGGGAAAGTGGTTAATTAAATAATTAATAACAATTATTTAATTTAAGAAGGGTGTTGAATGTTAACTAAATAATTAGTGATAACTATTTAATTAAAATAGAAGAATAAGTGTAATTAGCGACGTAATTAAATAAATAAGGTTTATTTAATTAATCAAGAAGATTAATGTTAATTAGGACATAATTAAATAAATAAGATTTATTTAATTAATCAGAAAGGGTGAATTAGAATGAATGAATTAAATAATACAAAGTCACTTAATTAATAGCAAAATATGATATTTAATAATAATTAACTAATAAGATATTATTTAATAATTAGGGAAAAGGGTGAAAATTAGTAAAAAGGTATTACTCATAGACTAGGACAATTTTAGGTATTTGCATTTTGTCCCTCTTTGATATAATGTGCTTTTATAGAGTTGTGTCAAAGAAAATACAAAAAATTGTGCTCGGGAGTTGCCCTAGTATCAACAGGATAGGATGGTGCCCCCTAAGAAAAAATTGCAACTTTTCAAAAAAATTCAATTTTTTTGGGAAATTATTCTGATAAGCTACTTTTATAGTGGTAATTGCGTTGGTAGCGAAAGATTTTGATTTTAGGAAATTTGAGGTGTCCATTTTTGTGTTTGAAGGTGAAAGTTGATGCACCTAGTTATAAAGCGGGTCAAAAATGCCACCCAAGTCTATAAATAGGCCCTAGGGGGTCCAAAAATAGCCATTTGTGCATTTTGTTTTTAGAAGTTTAGAGCTATGAGTGGAGATTCTGTTGTGGAGCCTTGGAGAGATGCCACCTATTCTAGTCACCTTGCATCATGATTATCGAGTTCAGACCCTCTAACGGCCTAAGGGATCAGGCAATGTGGTATGTGACCCTTCCTTGCTTCATTTTTTTCCCTTTTTTGCTAGATTTTAGGGGTAAAAAATGATCAAACAGATGCAGTGCATTTTTTGCACCGCAACTGTAGTCGCGTTCACTAAATCTGTTAGTGGGTGCACCATATATGTGTAGTGCGCCACAACTGTTAAATAGAGACACATTTGTTAGCCTACTTGCAAATGTGTCATGCACCACAACTGTAATGTTGCTTTGCATACGTATGTTAGAAAACCACATCTATTAGGCTGCTTGCATATGTTCGACAGTGCATCACATGTGCTTAGTCTGAACACAATTACATGTATGATGCATTGGTAAGCTACATCTGTTGAAAGGTGCGATGCATCTGACTATCAGAAAAATTGGGTTAGATTTTGATAATTTTTTTTGTGTAAATGGTCCAATAGGTTCATTTAGGCATCCTGACTAATGTAATGTGATTTTCTTGTGAGTGCAGTTGAGATTTCCTTTGATTTATACTCGAGAGAGATGAAATTCTTCATTCGGATTACAAGATCATATGAATGAGGAGAGAGATTTTTTGCATGTATTGGGACTAAACCATGTTACATTTATGCCCGTGATTCAAGCTAACTAAGGATTATTGATTGATTTAGCAGTGAGATTGTACTTCGAGACTAGTTCGCTTCATTTACCCATAGGAGAGGCCACTGTTACTCTTGAGGATTTCTGGCATATACTTTAGCTTTTGATCCATGGGGAGAGTGTTGTTTATTATCCAAAGCATGGTCTAGCTATGATTCAAATATGTTTCTATACCAATGATGTAGTTGTTCTTAGTGTAGAGGATTATGAGATCTATTGGGATACACTTGTTGATAGATATGATAGACTTATAGTTGTGATCTGTAGCATTATTAGAGGCATTGTCATTCCTGACCATCGAGGACACAGATTCCTTGTTGGATGGGGAAAAATTCTAGCAAGTATTGTGGAGTAGTCCACAGTATATGCTTGGGGACTCTAAATGCTTGCCATGTTATACTTCTAGTTCCACGATGTAGCATATAGAGAGGCTCAGTCTATTAGCTATGGTACCACTCTACTCATGGTGTGGGCTTGGGAGCATATTGTTGTTGTTAGATTTCCAGTTGAGAGAGATCTACCACTAGGGATTCCTTATGTATATTGGTTTGGAGGTGAAGTCATACATAAATGGGTTGGTGATGTAGGATACTACAGACATGCTATTGACATTATGGATTCCTTTACTTGGAGGCCATATCATTAGTGTGTTCCTTGGGAGGACAATGGTGAGAATTTTCCATATTGCTGACATAATTAGTATTTGATTGGTTAGACAGTGCAAACACAACACATCATAGAGTGCCAATTATCTAAGTGGGTTCTTAGATAGTTCAGGGAGCACTAGGGAATTCTCGTTGGTATTTTAGAGTTTGACTAGTCTTCTCGAGAGGTTCCTTAGTGGGGACCTATGATCAATGTGTAGGTTGTAGCACAAGAGATAGATCAGTTGCAACTAGTTGAGTGGGGTACTCTTGTAGAATTAACATATGTAGGGACCACAAATAAGTATGATGCCTAGTGGTTGCAACACATGCCTACCCTTGAACGATCCAGATGCACTTGCTCCTGTGGAGAGGCTTGACAAAGGTCCTCATGGTAGATTGCAAGGGAGAGGCCAAGGGAGAGAAGATGATCACGAACAAGGTGGTGGATGGGGGGATGGTGGGAGAGGAGATAGGGGTATGGGTGATAGAGGCAAAGGAGATAGAGGCCAAGGAGACAAAGGTGGGATTTTAGCTCGTATTCTAAGTTAATTGCCTCCCATCCATGAGAAGGGAGAGCAAGAGGTTAGGGTCAAGTAGGAGGTGAGAGTGAAGCAGGTCAAGATGGAGGAGGTTGGGGGGAGGAGGTTGAGGTGCCAGAGTATGGTGTGGAGGAGTTTGATGTTGACATGTCGATGTAGATGTGGAGGAGGTGAGGGGAGAGGATGAGATGGATGTGGATGCAAAGGAGGCTACTCAAGAGGTAGCGATTGATGTTGAGGGGTGGTAGGATGCACCTATTAGAGAGGCCATCTATGATACTATGGAGGAGGATGCCATAGAAAGGAGACAACGACCCTAGGCATAGATCCAAGTTCCATAGGTGCAGGTATAGGAATTATAGGCATAGGTTGCTCAAATGCCAACCTTATAGGGTTAGGTAGCTCAATTGACTACTAAGTGTGATATGGTAGTGATTAGAGCACAATGAGCCGAGTAGTGGTCAATGGATTTCATTACTAACATTAGTGAGGGTACTATCAATTTTGCATGCATGTTGTATCAAGCTAGCAAGGAGGTGCAATATTATAGATATTTATATAATGGTGTAGTGCTAGAATCTGAGAGGGAACCTAGTTATTGGGAGAGTCAGAACAAATCCCACTCTCGAAAATCATTGACTAGGAAAGGGGTATCCCAGTTGAGGAGATCCCCATACCAGTCATTGCACCATTCCCACAGGGAGCATTAGAGGCCATCAAGATTAGGGTAGAGCGAGGATATGCCTCCCTCCACTCATTTTCCTTCAGGGGATAGGGTAGTACATACTAGGCCTATTTTTTGTATATGGACATGTATATTTTTGATCGATCCTGTGAGCTCCACTTTTTTGATAGTATCATGATTTTGTACTATGAAACACTATTTTTTGGATATAATGAGATACATCATTTTTAGAGGTGATTACATGATGTTATATGTAGGGATGTTTCTATAAGATGGATGCTTATGGATGCATTATGTTATGTTTATGCTTACGTATGGATGGATGCACATGATGTATGTTTTATGCTTATATGTATGTCATGATGTATGGATATTAATTTATGCTTATATGTATGGATATTTAATGTTGTGATCTATGATGTGACCTATGATGCTCTTATGATCTATATACATGCTGACATTATATGTTTAAGACATGCTATACCATATTTGATATGATGCTATATAGATGATGATTCTAACATGTGATGCAAATTTATCTATCTTTAAGAGTTTTCTTATGTAGTATGTATGACCTATATGCACATGATATGTTCTAACATGATTATGGATGCAGGATGATGCAACTCATATATTTGTTTTTGTGTGTCATAGCACATCATCGAGATGACAGTGGTACTGTTAGAAGAAATTTTAGTATGAAGAAATTTTTAGTAAGGAGTGAAGAGCCATTTAGATAGATCATTCATCCAAATCACTATTTATGTATTGATTGATATTACTTGAGCTTTGAATAACATATGTTTTATCATCATAGAGAATTTTTGCTATGGAACAAGTGGATGTATGCACACCTAAGCATGATTTGTGAAGGAAACTTTTGTTTCCATTTTCTTGATAGATTTTAATATATGGATAAGTGGGTAGTGTACACCAAGTTGAGACAAACCTTGGTGACATTTAGTATTCATTTGTAAAAGATTAAGATACATCAAACAAGGAGCGTCCTAATTTAAATTATAAACAATAGAACCATGTTGGAATATGTGAGTAAATAACCATAGAGCATGTTAATCCTACTGCAAGAAAGCATTAGATGACCTTTGAATTCCATAGGATGTTTTTATTATGCTAGATAGAATCCCAATCACACACAAGGACCTTAGTTGCCCTAGTCATGTTACCAAGATAAACCAAAAACAAAAATCAACATAAAGAAACTTCATAATCCATCATCGCTGCTCTAATCTCTTGTGGATATCATTGAGTAGCTTAGGAATATGACATATAATAAATCATTGAGTAGCTTAGGAATATGACATATAATACTATACCAAATGAGTCAACAACTATGTAGATCTTTTTGTCCACTATAAGTGTTTGATATGTTTTCAAAAGATTGTGTTTATTTTAAGGAGTGAGAAATTTCGTGTAAGACAAATGGTCTAGTATCGATAATTCAAAATCCTAGAAGACAAATGATTTTTGATAAGATAGGTAATATTTTTGTAAAAAATTTACCACCCTAGTTGAGAACTAGTTTGGGTAGTGTCATTTTTTGTTTCATGATTTGTTAAGATTGGTTCTTGTGTAGTATATCTTGTTTGTGTCAAACATGTTCATTCTCTACAAAGGATAGTTTTATTATGAAATTTGAATTTCGATGAAAATTTTATTGTAATGGACCCTAAAGGGATTGAACTATGCCTCGAGGGCTCATCAATGATGGCCTTTCCTATGTGACAAACACAAAGACAACATAGTTTGACTCAACATGACAAGTGACAATTTATTCTAGAAATATGGATTATGATGATGGTTTGACCATGACAGATCCTAAAGGATAGACCTATGCCTTGGGGTCTCATCAATGACTCACCTTGCCTATGTACACATGAAGAGGCAATATAGTTCGATACCATGAATTGACATCATTTTTTATTTTTTGATATTTTATGATTATTTTTCGATTTTTCAAAGGATTTTTGAATGTTTTGATGTTTTGTGATAATGTCCTCTAATACCAAGTATAAAATCCTTTTGAAACCCATAGGTCGAGGATTGCCCCTAGTCTGAAACAAGACTAGTTATTATGAAAGGATGGATATGATAAGTGGTTTTGAAACTAAATGTTAAATCAATCTTAGGCCATGAGAAGGGGTGAGAAATATTTTATTATGAAAGAGAATGTGCTTGGGTTATTATGGGTGGAATTAGGTAGAGTAGTGATAGATGGTAGAGTGGTAGTTGAATACACATGACACCTATTTTCCATGTTTTCATCATGGTACTTATCCAAAGTGCTACTGAAATGGTTTTCACTATAGGACAAATTATTTATCTTTCTCTTTTCTTTTTTGTTTTATATTTTTTTTTGTTTTTTTGATATAGTGGGATCTCTAGAGGTTATGTATAGTACTTCTGAAGGTGCATGCTATTGATTGGATTAGAAAGTGGTTCACCCTCAGGAATAGCTAGTTGATAGGCACCAGATCCATATGTTGCGGTGTTATTATAAGGACCCAACTAGTTAGGCTCAAACTTTCTTGGATTTTCTCTTTCTTTCTGATTCTTAGGATTTTCCTTTACGACTAGATCACCAATGTCAAAGTTTTAGACCTTGAATCTCTTGTTGTAGCTGTGTTGGAGGTGATTTTGATATTCCTACAAGTGGACCAACACCATTTGTCTTTTTTCCAACAATTCTAACTTGTGCAACTTGGAGATCTAGTAATCTTCGCCATCAATGAAATTTTGCATGGAAACTCTCAAGGATGGGATCTCAACCTCAATTGGAAGGATAGCTTCAGAACTAAAGAAAAAGGAATAAGATGTAGCACCAAGAGGAGTATAAATTCTCATATGATAAGCCCATAAGTTTGGATTTAGCTGTATATGCCAGTCTCGACCAACATCATTGTAGTCTTTTTTAAGATCTTTACAATGGTTTTATTTGACACCTCCACTTAAACATTACCCCGGGGATAATATGGAGTGGAAAAGTGGTGCTGGATGTGGTAATTTTCACATAATTCCCTAACATATGGGTTTTTGAAGGGACGCCCATTATCTATGACTATGGATAAGGGAACACCATACCAACATATGATATAGTTCACTATGAACTTTGATTGTTTACTGGTGATATATATCATCGGTATGGCTTCGATCCATTTAGTGAAGTATTCTATTGCAGTGATTATGAACTTATGCCCATTGGTAGATGTAGGGTGAATCTTCTCGATGAGGTCAAGTACCCATTGAGAGAAAGTCCAAGGTGAGGTAACTGGATGAAGCCCCTATGTTTGTGCATGTACTAGATCACAGTGGATTTGACATTGTTTGCATTTCTTGACAAAGTGATAAGGGTCACATTCTATTGTAGGCTAGTAGTAGCCTATTCTCATAAGCTTTTTGGCTAGGGAAGGACCACTAGAGTGAGCACTACATATACTTTTTTGTATTTCTTGTAAAGTTGTCTTTGATTCCTCTATGTTGAGACATCTAAGAAGGGTATTATCTAAACTATGACGATAAATGTTATATACGATGATAACATACTTAGCCACTCATTGGTTAAAGGTTTTTCATTGGTTATTAAACAAGTCAGGAGGGAGTATTTGGTCATGAACATAGTTGTATATATCCTTATACTAGGGTGAATAGGAACCAATAATCTCACACACGAGCTCAAATTCAAGGACGTCAAATGTAGAGATCAAAATTTGTTCTACCAAGAACTCACATTGATGCACATTATTTAGAATGTCCAAGAAAGATCCAATGGTGGCCATTGCATCAATTGTCTTATTATGTACCATTGGGATCTGTGTAAATAGGATGATATCAATGTATTCCTTAAGGTTGTCCGTCATTTTCTTAAATGGTACTGGTTTTTCATCCTTAGTCTCATATTTGTCATTGACTTGTCAAACTACTATCTATGAATCACCATAGATCTACAGGTGTTTGATCTTCCATCTGATAGCTTATCTTAGACCTGTGAGCAAGGCTTCATATTTCATAATGTTGTTCATTCATAGGAAGACAATCTTGTATGACCTAGGGATAATGTCCCCTTGTGGTGTGATGAACAAGACACCAAATCTTGAACCATGATGTGTGTACAATCCATCAAAGTACATCTTCAATGTTGTAGATGTATCTAGCTTTAATATTTCCTCATTAGGGAACTCTAATACAAGAGGTTTGAATGCTTGTGCAAGGGCATCTACTAACTGATCAACAATGGCTTGTCCTTTGATCACTTTCCTTTTTACATATTATATTTCAAACTTATTGAGGAGCATTACCTAATTCGCCAATCTACCCGTTAATGTGGCCTTGCTGAGTAAGTAGTTTAAAGGATCTATTTTTGCTATCAACTTGGTATCTAGATTTAACATGTAGTACCATAGTTTTTGTTTAGAAAAGATGACCACAAGTCATGCCTGCTCTATGGGAGTATAATTGGGTTCATACCCTACAAGGGTACGATTGATATAATATATTGCTCATTCCTTTCCATCGTCGTCATTTTGTGCTAGAAGAGCTCCTAGTGCAAATGATGTTGCTAACATCTACAAGATGAGTGGTTTCCCATTGATAAGCAACATCAGTACCAGTGGCGACAATAGATAGTATTTTATTTTCTAGAAAGCTTTTTGACAAGAATCAATCCATTTGAAAGGGATATCCTTGCAAAGGAGATATTGGAATAGGTGGCACTTGTCTGATAGTTGTGCTATAAACTTGCAGATAGATTGCAATTTTCCCTATAGTCTCCTTAACTATGTTAGATTGGAAGGCGGTGACATGTCTATGATGGATTTCACCTTTGTAGGATCAACCTCAATGCCTCTGTGTGAAACAATGTATCCAAGGAGCTTCCCAGAAGTTACTCCAAAGACACATTTATTTGGGTTTAGTCAAACATTATATTCTTCTAACCTTGTAAAGATTTTTTCAAGTACTATCGAGTGATTGTCCCTTTTGAGGGATCTTTCTAGAAGGTCATCGACATTTTCCTCCATTAGTTTATGCATCATGCCATGAAAGATTGTAGTCATTTCCCTCTGATAGGTAGCTTCAATGTTTTTTAGGCCAAAGGTCATGGCATTCCAATAATATGCACCCTAGGCGCAGGTGAAGGCTGTCTTGTGCCGATCTTCAGCTACAATTCTAATTTGATTATAGCTAGAGAAACCATCCATTAGTGATAGCATCTCGTATCCCACCTTATGATCCACTATCATGTCTATATTGGGTA
Organism: Sequoia sempervirens; assembly: GCA_007258455.2. Lineage (NCBI taxonomy): Eukaryota > Viridiplantae > Streptophyta > Pinopsida > Cupressales > Cupressaceae > Sequoia > Sequoia sempervirens. Next base: position 288,187,248 of record VDFB02000008.1, read on the forward strand.
AAGGGAAATTGTCCTTTGGACAAGCCTTACTTAGATCTCTGAAGTCGGTGTAGATGCATATAGCCCCAATCAGCTTGGTGACTGGTACCAAATTTGAAATCAATTCCTGCATAATTGATGGGTCTTATGAACCTAATATCCAATAGTTTCTTCAACTCTGCTTTGACTAATAAGGCAATTTGTTGGTGCATCTTCCTCAACTTTTTCTTAAAAGGTTTAGCCTTAGGAAGAAGAGGTAAGTGATGGAGGACTAGTTCAGGGTCTCACCTAGGAATTTTCACATAGGACCATGCAAAGTTGAATTCTCTTTTAATGAAAAATTTGGTGAAATTTGAATTCTCTACATCTGTCAGGGATGCTACAAACTGTATGATTTTTGGATCTCCTAGTGCACTGATTTTGACCTCTTGTGACTTCTCGACCAAAATTGGGGATCTCTCTTGATTTCTGGGGCATGGGTCCAACCTTCCATCCTTAGGTGCCTCAGAGAGGTTTTCACATGTGGATACATCCTTTTTCTTATCTTTTTCTATGTTTGTAGGAACCTTTCGATTTTCACCTATTGACTTGTTTTTCTTTATTTTTTCTATTTTACAACTGGAAGGCAGGGCTAAATCCCCGTAGTATGTAGCTATGTCAAGGTTAATGGTGAATCCAACGTTGTGATCCCCACTCGATATACCTTCTTTAAGTATCATGAACTCAACAATTGCTTCATTATTTTCGAAGAGGTCCAAGCTTGGTGGACCTTGTTGGTCCCAATCGATCAGTTAGGGGTGAAGTAACAACATCTTATCATTAGTATTATAAAAGCTGAAGGATGAGGTAGATATGGTAAATATGGATGACTCATTAGGGTCCCAAAAGGTATTGATCCAAGCTTGGAATTTAGCTTCATCAATAGGGGATTCAGGTTTGAGACCTATCCTACATGTCTCAACAATTTCAGATGTGTTAATGACTTTTTTTCCAAATATAGTAGTACTAAGAGCTTTCAATTTTAGAATTTGATATCCCAACCCTTTGTTTTTCATTCTTTTTCTCATTAGGATAGGTTTGGTTATACCCCATTTATGTAGTCTGAGGCCATTGTGACCATCATAGCCTTTTTGTTTCATTATGTTGAAACCCTTTCCATATTTTTCCATAGGTAAATCAACATGTATCTCATCCTCTTCATCTCTATATATCCATTTAGAGAGGTCTTCATTGATACATTCCTTTCCCAATTCGCCCCACTTGGCGAAGGCTGCGGGTGGGTGATACTAAATTGTCACCTTGGGATCTTTCTTGATGTGATGGGGATTTCCATAATATTTAGGTGTAAATGATAGCTTCCCCATGCAAAACAACCTTTCAATATTATATTCTCCATTTCCATCATCTTGGACCTAGACCTTGGTTTGAAGGAATTTTGTTGGTAATGCCGAAGAATTTGATAGAGAATCAAGGCCAATATAGTGTGATGAGGAGGGGGTAGATGAGCTCTACCTATGGCTAGGTACATGATGCTCAGGTGTTCCTCTCATGTTAATGTAGTATTGAAAGGGAAAGGATCACTAAAAATAGTAATCTTTTCACCATTGTAAGGAAAATTTAAACATTGATGGTATGTGGAAGGGACAACCTTCATGGAATGAATCCATGGGCATCCAAGTAGTAGGTTATACCTGGTAGGTCTAGATCCAGAACCTGACACAATGTGTCTTGTACAACAAGACCCACTCTGATTGGAAGAACAACGCAACCCTTGGAGGAACGTTCCATATCATCATATCCACCCATCACAATCCTCTTCTACTTGTCTATGCAAGCCTCAGAGAATCCCATGGTAGTTACTAGTTTTAATGTGCATATATTTAGCCCAACTCCACCATATATCAGAACTTGTTTGATTTTGTTTTTGTTAATGCATACTTCAAGGTGTAATGGTTCATTGTGATTTGCTTTTTGCAAAGTACAATCATGTTCAGTGAATGTTACATGATGGGTGGTAGCTAAGAACCCTACCATGGCCTGAAACTAATTCATATTTAGGTCTGTGGGGATGTATGAATCCTGCAATGCTTTGTCTAGAATAGCCTTATGCTCAAGAGAGGTACGTAGAAACTCGAGAATTATGATTTGAGCAAGGGTTTTTCCTAAATGATCAAGTTATACTCATGTATCAGTTGAGGCTAAGAGGGGGATCCTTGTAGATCCATCTTCGATTGCCTGGTGGTAATCACACATTCAAGATTTTTATTTTTTATTGTGATAGTGGATATGTTGTGGTCTGATGATTGAATATGGTTTAATGTGTACTCATAGGCAACACTAGTATAATTTGCATCAAATTTTCCACTTGCTCTGAAACTTGAGGCTTTTACCTTCCCATGAGTTTACAAAAGATTTTTGAATATTGTGTGATCTACATTAGTGGTTTTAGGTTGGTTATTGATTTGAATATCACCCTGCTCTATGTGATCCTGAATAATGTTCTTTAGTTTAAAGTAGGAAAATGTTTTATTTCCTTTAGTTTTGTGATATTCACATAAATAATTGTCATTCCACCAAGTTGGTTTTAATGTACATAGCTCATAATGTCTAATCTCAGGTAGTTGGATGACAATATTTTGGAGAAATTTCTTTAAAATTGCCTCAATTGGTTCCCCTAAGGGTGTGTACTTTTTTCTCAGTTGGGGGGCCCTTGGAGGACCACACGATGTGTTGTTTTGAGCCACATTAGTAGTTTGTTCTTGCTTCTATGAAGTTTTATTGGTGTTCATCGCTACGGGTCCTTTCAGATTTAACACAAGATGAGGTTTATTTATGACCTTAGCATCTACAACACCATCATTTGTCATGTTTTTTATTTTGTGACCAAAATTTTCTCTTGTCATTTGAATTATTGTGAGAAGAATAACTGGTATTCTCCTTTAATATTTTTAAAATCCCTTTGGCAATGAGGGATTTTTCGATGGAGATTCCTTTCTCTATAACCTCCTCAAACATGTTAGAACAATGAATATGTAAGTGGAACATAACCTCCTTGTTGACGTTCTCCATAAAAAATTGGACCAGTTGTTCCTCTGGTATATGGCAAGCACACTTATTGGATGAGCTTCTCCATCTTTGTAGAAATGATGAGAAGGTCTCGCCATCTTTTTGATTTTCAACACACAAGTGGGTAATGTTGATATTAGTTGATATGTTGTAGGAAAAGTGTGGGATGAATTTATCCATTAGTTCACTCCAATTTTGTATACCTAGAGGTAAGTGTGTGAACCATTTGAGGCATTGGCCTCCCAAAATCCATGAAAAAAGTATCATTAGGTATGTATGTTCACGAGCTACATCTAAAGAGGCTATATGAAACTCCCATATGTGTTCAACGGGGTCTCCCTTTCCCTTGTATTTGTCAAATTTATAAGGAACAATAAAATTCATGGGAAAGGGGGGCATGTGAATGCTCCTATCAAAAGGGTAAGGACATAAGTCCTCTACTAAATAGGTTTTTCTACTCCCAATTACATGCATGCTAATCATTTGGTGTTTTAATGCATGTAATTGTTGGGCCATCAAATCTATGGGCGATGGTGTTGTGAAAACTGAGGTGGGTTGGATGTATTGTGGGGAACCTTGTGAGGGGTTCCCGAATGGATTGGTGTTGTGTTATGGATTGAATCCATGCATATTTTGATGTTGATGCATGGGTGGAATGTGATGGTGAAATTGTGATGTGTATATGGGATTTGGATTAAACCATGAGGGTGGTGGTGGTTGGTTAAAACCAATTGTGAATGTAGAACCAAGATTATTTGGTTGTTGTGGAGGTGGATGTGGGGGTTGATTAAACCCACATGTGTAGGAAAGACCATGATTATTTGGTTCCTAAGGAGGGATTTAATTAAACCAAATACATATGTAGAACCATGATTGTTTGGTTATTGAGTAGAGGGTTGATTAAACCCAAATGTATATGAAGAACCATAATTGTTTGGTTGTTGTGGAGGTGGGGCTTGATTAAACCCAAATGATGATGATAAACCAAGGTTGTTTGGTTGCTATTGGGGTGGAGTGATGTTTGGAATTGTTCTGAAAATGGATTGAACCCTTGTTGGAGGAATGTTCATTTTTTGTGAAGTGGATGTCATAGCCACTTGTGGTCATTGTAGACACCGAAATCTGGTTTAGGCCCGCGACTTCAATATTCTTCATAATTTGTATTCTTCACGGTCATGATTAAATAATGTCAATTATTTAATTATTCTCTATAGTCTTCATTTCTTCTATTAATTAAATAATCTTGATTATTTAATTAATTCACACTTTTCTTTATTCTATCTGATTAATTAAATAAACACTTTTTATTTAATTATGTTACTAATTAACCTTACCCTTCTTTTCAAATTAAATAAATTCTTATTTAATTTACTCGTTATCATACTTCAACTATAATTAAATAAATTCTTTATTTATTTAATTATTCATTTAAATCCCTTCATCACTTAATTAAATAAATCTTATTTATTAAATTTTCTTCAAATATCGAGTTTTGAATTAAATGAATTATTTAATTCATTAATTCTATTTTAACGCATTCCTCTATATTTTAGATAATTATGTGAGTTATCTAAGTATTCACTTTTACTTGACTCGACATCTATTTTAATCGCCAGTTAACCTTGATTTGATGTCTGAGTGGCGTTCTCGAGTAATCTCTTCATCGATCATTCAATCGTCCAGTTTAACTCATTTGCATGTACATGCGGATTAATTAAATATTCTTATTTAATTAATTAAATCTTGTGCGTGCATTCGAACATAAGTCGCGACAATGTTTATCTTTGTCATGCAAAGATATTTCTTCTATTTTTGAATACCGAGCTGAAGATTAAATCATTTATTTAATCTTTAAATTCTATTTCTAATTTGTATCACTCATGTCACTACTGACAGTTATCAGAATGCATGTCTAATCAGTTGATCTCAACCGTCTGTTGATCTTTCAATCTTGGCCTGTCGTTCGAATAATCAATTTTCTATAAATTGATTTGTCATTCTTCATTCCAATCTCTCTCAAAATTGAAATCTCTTTTCGAATCTTGCGAGCACTTAATCTTGAATCTTCGATATTTTGCTAATCACTATTTTAGGCTATACTTGCATGAACTTACTAAAATCTGAGGGCAATTATACTACACAAGCAAAATGGAGAAGGGCAATCGAGATGAATCATGGAAATACGTTTGAGATTGGTGAGATTGTTTCAGTTTGTTTACGTTTTACTTTCCTTTGTTCTTTGTTGCTTAACATTAGATTTGCATTTTAGATTTAAGTATTGCATGTTTGCTTCTAATCTATTTCTTGTGCACTTTCTTGGCATTACATTTGGTGAACCTGACGTGAAGACACCATCTTCACGAATCCGTAGACTTTTACTTTTGATTTTTGCAAGTTTTTCGTATGAAATGACGCATTAGTTTGACGAAGCAACACAATTGACTTCCTGAACCGCAATTGAAAAAATAAACGACACATCTAAAAAAGTACGACGCATCTAAAATTTCCTGAACCACAATTGACTGGTGAATACCGAGCCGCAATTGAAGAAGAAATGACACATCAGACTAGTAACACAGCGACGCAATTGACTGGTAAAACTTTATTTCTATTTTCAAAAATCTAAAATTTTCAATTGATTTGTGTGTTACTAATATCTGATTTTCAGCGTGTGGCCATTTGGAGTTAACAAGCTTTTTGCAGGATGATTAACGAAGACGATATTGAAAATTACTAACGAGTTTTTCTGCAGGACGCTTGTCAATGACCCTAGTTAATTTTGAAACAGATTGTTTGGTAGCGTAGAAAATCTTTCGTTTGGTTAAAATTAACAAGTGTCTACTGTGTTTGGTGCGAAAGCACAAGTCTGGTTACCCTCACGACTTGGTACATTGAAGTATCCTCTCCCCTTGTGCATTCGTGCGATCCTGGGTGTAAGAGAAATGGTTACCAACTCTAGAACTTGGGCCTGTTCTGGTGGGAAAAAGTACTCACCCCAGGACGACTCAGACCGGTAGCACCCTGAACCCGAGGGACTTCTAGCCGGTATATAAAAGTGGATTCTTGGGGAAAGTCCAAGAATCACGCGTATGGTTCCGACGAGATGGATTCAAAAGGGGACTCTTGCAGCATGGATCATGCCCTACGAACGGAATGCTCGTACTAAATACCTTTTGTTTTAGAGACCAACCTATTTGTGGCCGTTGCTTGGTATAGTGCAAGGTACAGTATCATGCCCAAAGATACTCACTACTGATCCCCTTGAGTAGAGATAGCAGGTCTTGGGAGGTCATTACCCAAATAATTTGAAATTGGTGTGATCGAAAGATGTTAATGAGCCGTGGAGGGGAGCCAATGACACCAAATTTCTAAGCTATCTGCTCTCGAGAAGGAAAGGTGTTTATCACCAATCCGGGGTATAAAAGGTGGGCTATACCAAGTATACAAACCCTAAGCCTTTGGCCTATTAGGATGTGCTTGTCTATTATCAACTTAAACGCTCTTTGAATCCAAAATCGAAACTGAAAACACTTTGTCTTATGATTGTCTTTGATTGTCAGAATTTGATCACAAAAAATGAAGTCAGTTTAAATCTCATCACTGAAAATACACAGAGAGTCGCAACTGTTCACCAGAAACTTGCAATTGATTTCTAGAGTCGTATCTGTTAAATCTTGAGTCGCATCTATTATTAGGAGTCACATCTATTTAATTTCGAGTCACATCTGTTATCATGAGTCGCATCTATTTATATTTGAGTCGCATTTGTCAGTATCAGTCACATCTGTCTAGAGTAGAGTTGCATTTGCTAGTTTAGCTTGCAATTGCCTTTGCAAAAGCCGCATGCGTTATATTATGAGTCGCAACTGTTATTACGAGTTGCATTTGTTAGAAGGTTAACCACATCTGTCAGAGTCACACATTGAACTTTACCAGAGAAACACAATTGATCACTGAAAAACCACAATTGTTAACTTGAACTACATCTGTGAAATCCTGCGACGCATCTGTCTGATTATCAGAAAACCAGAATTCACAGTCACTGTCCAGTCAACACGATTATACCAGTTTTAGTTGTCTTTTCACAAACAGTCCTTGAACAGAAATTTGAAATGATTTACTCAATTTTGCATCCTTTAGGTTCATTTAGTCATCACCATAGTTGTCTTAATTCAGAGTTTAGTTTCATCTTAGGTTACATATTACCTTGCATTAAACTTCTAAGAAGGTCACTTTTACAAACTTTAGGACTAGTTCACCATCTACACTCTAGAAAAGTCATAGTGTCAACGAAATTTGTCATTGAACCCAGTTTTATCAGTATATCCTTTGTCCTACACAGAGTCCTCCTAGCTCATCAATCTAGTTAGGAAACTCAACTTGTCTTTGATCCTTGTCCTATATTGATTCCTTGACTTAAACTAAATTGATGCCTTGGTTAGACTTTAGGTATTTGGTCCCTTCGTCTTAAGGTTTATAGAATTGATTATTTTAGAACCTTGCTTAGACCTTGCATCTTTAGATCTTAGGCTAGTGTCATCCTAGAACATTCCCTATTTTGCATACGAAAATCCTAAAAACATAGACTAGGGTCATACTGTTCATAGATATAGTTTTGCATTTCCCGCATATTGAGCTTGTCTTACATGGTTGAAACTAGGTCTAAGAGAAGAGAGAGAGAAAACATGTTGAACCCAAATGAATTCATCAATCCATTTTCTTCAAGACCTCATAAGACTCTATTAGACAAATTCACTACTAGAAAAACTCAAGGACATATTGCAGTAGAGGACATAGAGGCTACCGCACAGGACACTGAGTTTTCCTCTTTCGTAGATGAGTACCTAGCAAATGATCGACAACGATACTTAGCCAGATTGCTAGCTGAAGGCACTACCTTACCTCTAGGATTTGATATCAGCACCTTACAAACTCAACCTACACAAGGGACAAATACCACGACTGCTAGTACTACTATACCTCAGGTCAGCACAACTATGCCATCTAGTACACCTACACAGAGTACGATAGTCCATACGTCCCCATTTGGTACATCTAGCATGACATTGGGATTTAATTTCACTATAGGGGCTTCATCATCCACTCCCTTCGGTCCTCTTGTTGGTAGTAAAAGACCTAAAACCTTAGCCTCTACACCTTATGTCAGTGTCACAAGTTCACAGTCAACGACCGTACCTAACACTAGTATCATGAGCGCCATACCACAGTCAACGGCCATACCTAGTGCTCCAGTCAGTAGTACTATACCCCGGATTACACAAACAGGGGGTATTCCCTCCTTCTAATATGGTAATCAGAATCCATTCACATAGTTTTCGAGTCAGAATCTATTCTCCCAAACTTGTACTCAGAATCCATTCACACAGATTCTGAATTAGAATCCATTTTCTCAAGTCGGTGGACACCAATCATTTACACAAATTCCCAATTAGAACCCCTTTTCCCAAAGTGGTATTCAGAATCTATTTACACAAATCCCAGGTCAACACCAATTTATGCAAATTCCAGACTAGAACACATTTACCAACATTCTGAATCCAAATCCACCTCAGATGCCAATGTTCAATCAAAACCCATCATGAGACTTTGGATTTTATAACACATACACGGATCCACATAATCCCCCTAGCACATCTTTGACCCAAGTTGACGTCTTACAAACACAAATGCATGCATTACAAATGCAAATGGATAACATGTCGGTGTCAACTAAGAAATCGTTTTCAACAAAGGACATATGCCCATTCCCATTTGATAGATCATTGTATATGACCCCTTTCCCTCATGGATATGTCATACCGAATCTCCCTAAGTACAATGGCAAATGAAATCCAATAGAACATATAAGGAAATTTTCTACCATATGCATAGATGTCGCTTATGACCCCATGTATCTTATGAGACTATTTCCAATAAGTCTTGTAGGAATTGCACTAGAGTGGTTTTCGGGTCTGGATTCTGGCATTAGATCTTGGGGTGAACTGGTTGAGAAATTTGTGGAGCAATTCTCCTTTAACATAGATCACAAGATAAATATAGCAACCTTGTGTCACACAACGCAAGACGAAGGAGAAACATTCATTGCTTTCTTCCAAAGATGGAGAACTATAGCTAGTAGGTGTCCTGTCGAGATACCCGAAAAACAAAAAGTTACAATGTTTCAAGAAAACCTTCATGCAAAACTCAGGAGTAACTTAAGGGTACATTGTTGTACATCTTTCTCGGAGCTAGTGGAAAAATGGGTTATAATAGAGAAGGATCTCATTGAAAAGGGCGAACTCAAGACATCAACATCCAATAGAAACCTGATCATACAAAACACCCCCACTGACAAAAATAGATTTTGGTCTCGCAACAAAAATGTCACCAATGATGGGGTGGTTGATGCTAAAATGCTACAAGCAAGACCCCTCCTCACATTACAAGGACCTCATAATTTTGCCAACATGCTTAATGTTGTCAATCAACCTCCTAATGTGGTCCAAAATACTCAACGTCCACAACCAAGAAGATTTCAAAAACATGAGTTCACTCCCTTAGGGGAACCCATTGAGTCGGTGTTCAAACAACTGTTACAACATAATCTCATACAGCTGCAGGGACCAAGACAATATGATCCAGGACAATTTAAACCAGCTTGGTGGGATGACAATGCCTTTTGTGATTATCATAGAACTAAGGGACATAACCTACAAAACTATTGACAACTGAAGAATATCATATAGGATCTTGTCGAAAAGAGAATTATTGAAGTTAGTGGAAAAAAATAGAAGTCATCAAACACTGATCATCAAGTATTTTCTGACCCACTACATGACCATGGGAAAGGAACTGTCCCCAGTTCGAGTACTAAGACCAATATATCAGCCAACTATGCCAGTGTCAAGCACGATTATAATAGTGGAAAAATCATTCACTGCCTTCACTCTACCGATGAGAATATTAATACCATTATTATTAATACTAATCCTAAGTGTGCCGTCAATACTCATCGTACTAAATTCACTATCTAAGGCCCTCCATCGCAGCAAACACCCCAACCTTCCAAGTTACAATATAACCTTCTTGACCAGTTGGGGAAGACCCCAGCCCAAATCTCAATATTGGAATTGTTGCGTATTTCCCCTGAGCATCGATCTATCCTTGATAAGGCTTTACAGAACACCACGGTCCCTAATGATCTTGATGTCAATCGTTTCCAGGAAATGGTAGGCTACTTGACCAATAATCACCATGCCACATTTTTTGAACAAGACTATGCAACTAAAAAGACGAACCACAACGACCCTTTACATCTAGAAGTCCTTGTTGATGACACCAAAGTGAGACGAGTTTTGGTAGACGGAGGAGCAGGGTTAAATCTGTGTACTTTAAAACTAATTAAGGCTTTAGGTATTTTAGAAGCATGCATATACATGACCAAGAGTATTATCATTAAAGCTTATGATGATGAGGAAAGAAAATCAAAGGGAGTTGTAACACTTCCTATCAGAATTGGTCCTGCGGTGATGGAGACAAAGTTCCAGGTCTTGTATCTCACCCTCCCTTATAACCTTCTTCTAGGTAGACCATGGATTCATGCCATGAAGGCAGTCCCTTCCACATTTCACCAATGTTTTAAATTCCCTTACAATGGCACATAAATAACTATAGATGGTGATCCGGATCCTTTCCAGTATTGCACCAATCTAAAGGAGATCCCCCAATGCCAAGTGCCAGTAAACCAAGAGGCCTCATTGTCCAATTCATCTTCCTATGTTGATCCAGCCACACTCACTCAAACATCTATTTCACCCTCAGTTCCTACCACTCCTAGGGTTAAGATCCAAGACAAGGGTTGTGGAGAATATTACATGAAAACTTCTTATTGTGTTAGTCATTTGATTCCTCCTAAGTCATACGGTTTACCTACATCGGATAGGAGACAATCTATGGTCACTATACACATTCCTCCCACAACAAATTTTACTAAATGGGGTGAATTAAGAAAAGAGGTCATAAATACAGAAGATGTCACTTCCTGGCTGTATAGGGAAGATGACGAGGAACCCCTCTTACTTGCTCATATTCCTACAAATATATATGGAAAGGGTTTTAAAATCATGCAAAGCAAAGGATATGGCGGATAGAGTGGTTTAGGCCTAAACCAAGATGGCAGGATTGAACCAATATTTGTTTCTCAATGGCCAAAAGGAGTAGGGCTAGGGTTTCAATTGATTCAGATTGGTGTTCCTAGTACCCCATTACCCTTACTTGAGGAAGTAAGTACTTTAGAAGATATTAAGATATCTCACGAACCAATGGACCAATATCATTGTGACTCCCCCGACTCTAACGATTATGAGTGGGATTCCCTATCCTCTACTTCTTCCATGGACCTTGACAAGTTATTTGGAGAAGTTGACTTGATGCTAAGTTCCTCACCCAATCCCTTAAATTTCTGTCCACCAAAGAAAATTACAAAAGAGGAATGGTTTAAACACTACTATTGGGAATCACTTGACCCTACCTCGTGGCAACCTGAGCCACCTGTTTCCGATAGTCAAACCTTGGCATTAGGCCCACCTATCCATCCACTTGGACCCAAACCTAAGAGCAAAAAGGACCTGGTACAAGACTTTTGTAACCACATGAATAATTCAATCTTTACCTTGACTCCATTAAACTTTGATAACTCTGACGATGACATGCCCTTAGTCTATCCCCAACTAATTGATTGGGACCAACAAGACACACCCATCTTAGATATGTTTGAGAATGACGAAGCAATTGCTGAGTTCCTAGGATTACGAGAAGGCATACCAAACGGTGATCATAAGGCTGGTTTTACTATTGACTTGGACAACAAAGCATATTTTGGGGAATCTATTCAACCCTCCAGTCGTAAAAATGAGAAAAAGAATAAACAAGATAAAAAGGATGAGTCTCTAGGTGAAAACCGAAAGGCACCTTTAGACAATGCAAAAGTGAAAAGAAAGGACGCATCCAAAGGTGAAAACCTCTTTGAGGCATCTAAAGATGGAGGTTTGAACATTCTCCCTATTGCACAGGAAAGGTCACCCATGCTCGTTGAAGAATCAATAGAAGTCAACATAGGTACCAAAGAGAATCCTCAACTGGTTTATTTTGCAGCGTCATTGACAACATAAGAGCAGCCGGAGTTTCATAACTTCTTTGCACAAAGACAGATAAATTTTGCTTGGTCATATGTGGATATGTCGAGGTTGGATCCTGAACTTATTCTGCATCATTTTCCCTTACGACCAGGTGCCAAACCATTGAAACAAAAATTGGGAAAATGCACCCACAAATTGCTTTATTAGTCAAGGCAGAACTCAAGAAAATCTTAGACGTTGGTTTCATCAGATCTATCGACTATGCAAATTGGATTTCCAATCTTGTACTAGTCACTAAACCAACTGGGGGCATCCGCATCTGCACTGATTTTAGAGACATCAAAAAAGCTTGTCCTAAGGATGACTTCCCTTTGCCTAACATAGACGTGATAGTTGACATGACAGCAGGATATGAGATGTTGTCCCTTATGGATGGATTCTCAGGATATAACCAGATCAGAATTGCAACTGAAGACCAACCTAAGATGACTTTCACTTGTCCTTGGGGAATGCATTGCTGGAATGTTATGCCCTTCGGACTCAAGAATGCTGGAGCAACCTATCAACGTGACATGACTACTATCTTTCATGATCTAGTACACACTCTTATGGAGGATTATGTCGATGACCTTATTGCAAAATCCAAGACAAGGGCAGAACATTTATAGGTTTTAGACAAGATATTTAAGAGGCTAGAGAAGTATAATGTGAGACTCAATCTAAAGACATGTGTGTTTGGAGTCAAGTCAGGCAAATTGTTAGGTTATATCATTTCTAGACGAGGCATTGAAGTGGATCCTGCTAAGGTGAAAGCAATCATGGACATGCCTCCACCTACTAATCTTAGTCAACTAAGGACATTACAGGGAAGGTTGCAATCTATCAGAAGATTTATAGTGCAGTTAGCAGATAAAACACATCCTTTTCAACATCTACTTAAGAAAAGAGCCCTTTGCATGGACAACCAAGTGTGGAGAGGCTTTTCAACTGATTAAAGAATATTTACTCACACCACCTATTTTAATGCCACCTGTTGAAGGAAGACCATTGATTCTTTATATTACGGCAACCCATTCATCACTCAGAGCATTGCTTGCACAAAATGATGATGAAGGTCATGAAAGGGAAGTCTATTATATTAGTCAGACTTTGGTAGGTTATGAGCTCAACTATAGTACCATTGAACGTGCCTATCTTGCAGTAGTATTTGCTACTCAAAAATTGAGACACTATATGCTAAACCATCAAACAATGTTGATTGCTAAAATAGACCCTCTGAAATATCTTCTCAACAAGGTAGCATTAACAGGATGACTAGCTAAATGGGTTATAATACTTAGTGAGTATGATATCCAGTATGTAGAAAGAAAGGCTATTAAAGGACAGGTCATTGCTGATCAGTTAGCTGATGCACCCATATAGGCAGATCACCCATTAGTTGCAGACTTTCCTGATGAGTTCATATTTACAATTGACACAAACATAACATGGAAACTATACTTTGATGGCTCACATACAAATCATGGTTTAGGGGATGGGATACTGTTTATTACACCGCAAGGTGATTCCATCCCTAAGTCATTCAGGATTGCATTTCCATGCACTAACAATATGGCAGAGTATGAAGCTCTAGTGACAGGGTTATGTATGGCAGTCAAGTGGAAAATTAATATTTTACAAGTATATGGGGATTCTCAACTAGTAATCAAACAGGTAAATGATGATTAGGAGACTAAGGATGAGAAGCTTGCTCCATACAAGCGCATGGCTAATAGCTTTAAAGAGTACTTTGACAAATTTGAATTTCATCAAATACCTCGTGTCTTAAACAGGGCAACAGACGCTATGGCTACAATTGCATCACTTCTTGACATTCCTAACAATGTGCCTAAGTTTGAGTTCTTGGTAGAACAACTTTTGGTCCCAGCCTACGATATCCCAGATTCTGAAATGGTGTGTGACATTGTTGGTCCTGATTCCCCATGGTACAAAGAAATCTATGATTACCTTCATGCCGAAGTCATACCCACTGGCCTATAAAATAACCAACGTAGGACATTCCTCCGCAAGTCAGCCAAATACACCATCGTCAGAGACACCCTATATAGACGTGCCTTAGATAATACCCTACTGAGATGTCTTGATTCTACTGAAGCACAAGCAACCTTGTGTGGGGTGCATGAGGGTATATGTGGTTCCCATTCTAGTGGTCCTACCTTAGCCAAAAATATTATGAGATTGGGTTATTACTGGCCTACTATGGAAAAAGACTCATATGTCTTTGTAACGAAATGCCGCCAATGTCAAGTTCATGGAGACTTTGATACATGCGCCAACACAGGAGCTCCATCCTATAACGTCACCATGGCCCTTTACCCAATGGGGACTCGACCTCATAGGTAAGATCCACCCCACATCATCTAATGGACACAAATTCATTATCACTGCCACTGAGTATTTTACGAAGTGGATTGAAGCCATTCCTATGACATAAATTACCGGCACATAGATTTCTAGGTTTATCCTGAACTATATCATTTGTCGGTATGGTGTCCCTCAGTCCATAATCACTGATAATGGCCGCCCATTCAAGAACCAAGAAGTCTGCCACTTGTGTGATGAATTTCATATCCAACATCACTTTTCCATTCCATACTACCCACAAGGTAACGGCCAAGCAGAGGCATCTAACAAGACCATCATTAGAATCCTCAAGAAGACTGTCAATGATGTTGGTCGTGACTGGCATTTACAGCTTAACCCTACCTTATGGGCTTATCGCACAAGTATCCGTACTCCTACTGGTGCTACTCCATATTCACTTGTATTTGGTTCTGAAGCTATTCTGCCTATTGAGGTCGAGATTCCTTCCCTAAGGGTATCCCTGAAAGGCCACATTGATGATGAAGAGTATCGAGTATCGAGACTCCATGAACTAGAATTCCTGGATGAGCGAAGACAGAAGGCACTAGACCATCTTCAAGCATATCAGAATCACCTTCGTCGTAGCTATAACAAGAAGGTATTGAACAAAAACTTTGACATTGGTGACCTGGTTTTAATGGAGAACCCAAAGAATCAAGTAGAAAGAGAAAAACCAGGAAAGTTTGAACTGAATTGGTTAGGACCTTATGTTGTTATGGAAGCTTTTGGATCAGGAGCGTACCAACTCTCTACTCCTGAGGGGGAACCATTGTCCTCACCAATCAATATTCTGCATCTGAAGAAGTTCTACGCATAGCTTCTGGGAGCCTTTGTCTTAATTAGCAAAAATACAAAAAAATCAGAAAATCACAAAAAATCATTATCAAGGTGAAAACCTGGCAAACAAGCATCTTGGTAACACCAAAAAAATTAGATAATCTAGAAAATAGTAAAGACAAATCATTCATCCAATAGTGAAAACCACTTCGGTGGCACTTTGGATAGGTACCATGGTGAAAACCTGGCAAACAGGCGCCATGTGTAGTTAACTCTGCTCCTTTGTCTACTATTATTCTAATCATAGTCCTTATCATTGTACATAGTCCTTATCATTGTATATAATCCACGGCCCTGTACATAGTCCACTTCCTTGTACATATCTCTTATCCCTTTACGTGCTACCTATCCCTGTACATATCCTTTATCTTTCATACCCATCACTTGCATATACCATTCGTAACAAGTGGTAGTCTTTCCCATAACGTGGAGTGACTGACATCGAGTGCATTTCATATCCCCCATTTTACCCTATTCATAGTCAATTGGTCTTGTACTCGACTGGGGGAAAACACTTGACATGTGTCATATTCGTTCTTACATTGGTTGTGTTGAAGACGTAAAACCATGGAAAATCCACGAACATCGCAAAATGACCTGAGAAAACACAAAAACATCAGAAAATTTCAAAAAGACAAAAAAGTCAAAACATTTCAAAAATCCAAAAACAGAGTCAAAGTTAGTCGCACTTGTTAGTCTTTGTCGTTTGTCAAACTACATTGCCTCTGCGACTGGACGTAGGCAAGGCCATCTGTCGATGTGCCCCCGAGGCATTAGGTTAGTCTGTTTAGGTTTGTCTGTATAAATTCATGATTTAATCCATATGTCTATATCACAAGGTCGTTGGTCGTGTCAAACTATGAGGTTTCTGTGTGTATAATGTAGGCAAGGCCATCAATCGATGAGCCCCCGAGGCCTCACTAGGTTAGTCCATTAGGGTTCGTCACATTCACTTTCGCACATGTCTTCTATTTTTAGTCAGTCTTGTCGGTCAAGTCAAGTTGAACTACGAGGTCTTTGCATGTACAATGTAGGCAAGGCCATCAATTGATGAGCCCCCAAGGCTGCACTAGGTCAATCCTTTAGGGTTTTGTCGTCACACATAGTCAATTATCAATGCATCGTCTCAAGTCATGCATCAATCTGGTGAACAAGTCAACAATGTCTCTAAGTCAAATCAAACAACTTGCCAAACAAAACAATTAAAATAGATCAACAAATGTCTGCTATAGGATGTGTCCTTCCTGGAAACAGACATCATCATCATGGAAATCAACCTGTATCTTGTTCAAGATGAGTCCTTCCTAGATACTGATATCGGCAAAACAATCTATGTCTTATACAAGATGGGTCCTTCCTGCATAATCAACAAGATCAAACAATCAAACATATCCTTATATAGGTTATCACATCAATGACATCTGACTCAACGTTTTATATGATACATGTCTTTCTGAAACCAGGCTTTGTCATGCCTTATACAGATAGTCATAACATCAAAACCAGACTCAAAGTCTTATCCGGTATGTGTATCTCCTAAAATCAGGCTCTGTCAATCAATCCTTTTATCAATCAACACAAATCAAACAAACAAATCAAGTTTTGGCAAAGATTTTATTGGCTTATTGACTTTATGACTTATTTATCTTATCATTTATCTTGAATTGATGACTAGGAATAATGTTACTAGCTTTCTCAATGACGTCTCATGAAGAATTTAGAGAAGCAACGATGTATCAGAATTCTATTTTCTTTGACTGCTATTTGTCGACTGTCTTTTAAATTTGATTTTGAGTCATGTTACTAGTTTCCTCAAGGATGTCCCATGAAGCATTTAGAGGAGCAATGACGTCTCATGACCCGTTTTTTACTTTGTTTGCTATCTATGGTTTGTCCTGACAAAAAGACTGGGGCAACTTGTGCCCTTAGTATGAGTTAATAACATTCCTTGCCTGCGACTGTCTGTTATTGGCAAATGGATGACCTTGCACACCTTGATCTATGTCATATCATGGTGTTTTTCTCCATTTGTATTAGTCCCGCCTAATGATGATAAAGTGCAATACCTTTTGTGATACAAAAAAATATCGAAGATTGCTAATACTAACATCTATCTCCTGTCTTTCGTTCTTTCTTGATCTTTCTTTCTGCACTAACAGTTCTTCTTTCTTGCATTATGATGGAGTCCTATGACACAAAACATTATACATCATCCTGCATCCACATACATGTTAGAAAAATACATACATATAGGCATTTTCATATCTAGATCATCATGGCATAATAGATATTCATCATCAAATAATACATATCATAAGCATTCCATACATAAAGCAACTATAAATACATGCATCACATTACATTTGTATAGCATCACATGTAGCCGGCATTAAACATATAACATCATATTGCATCTCATAATTTCTAAATTGTATACATCACATAGAATCAACATTATCTCATTAGCTGCATAAACATCATAAAATACATATACTCATCCATCACATAGGCATATCATATAAACATCACATGTATAAATAAAGACTACATAATCAATACATAGAAATGCATATCATGAGAATCACTGCCAAAATCATCATATATATCTCTCGCTCAACTGTGTCACATCATAATGTCATAATGTATCAATAATACATGGAAGCCCGCATGCTATAACATCATAATACAATGTCTAGATGCATCTCAAGAAGTATCCCTATCTTGAACTGCCACTGCTATCATGCCTGGAATGTGTGGACAACTGATGATGAACCCAATGACCTGTGAGCTGAGGGAGGTCTATCATATGGACCTGCTCTACGTGGCTGCTCCACCCCCTCTATGCTAACTGTCCTACTGTGGGTCCTGGTCTGGGACCTGCTACTGTGTGCCTCTGAGAAATTGGGAGCTTGTCTCTTTGGTGGAACCTCTGCCTCATACATATCCTGATAGTATCTCTCTCTCTCTTCCCAGCTCTGACTAGCTCTCTGGAAAAAGCGGTTGATGGTCCCTTGCACAATGCCCTGAGCTCTTAAATCTCTGCTCAGTCTCCTATCTCCGAGCTATGGCCTAATCCCTATCCATCACTGCTCTATCCCTCTCCATTTGATATGCATCCCTCTTGGCCATCAGAACTCTCATCTGCTCCTCCAAGGATGCAACTTGAGCACGCAATGTATCGGTGTCTGGATCCTCTGCCCCTGTGTCATCCTTTCTGTCCCTCACTCTCCCATCCTCCTCCTCATCCAACTCCTCTAGGATTTGATCCTGAATCTCTCTCTCGTGATCATCATCTCCCTCATCATCCTCCTGGTAGGCACCCAACAAACCCAGAGCATCAATCTCTACCTCCTCTCTACCTGCCTCCTCAGTACCTATCTCCTCCTCTGCCGGGATGTCTGGAATAGCGGCCTCTGTGGGATGCACCTCCTCTCCACCTCTTGCAATATCCTCCTCTCCACCTCTCGCAATATCCTCCTCCCCTCCTCTCCCAATGTCTAGCATGGCCACATCCTCCTCTCCTCCTCTCTCCTCGCGGATTGGTGACAATGGTGGCCCTCATCCCCTTCGACCACGTCTCCCTCTCCTATCTCCACGCCGTCCACCTTGGCCATCATCTCCTCCATCACCATGACCTCCTCTACCTCCCCAGCCTCTCCCTCTATCGCGCTTGCCTCGTGGACCTGTCCCTCATCGCTCTACCGGCGCTGGCTGCTCTGGATCTATCAAGGGGATTGGCTTGTGAACTACCCACCACTAGTCGTACTCCGCTGTGGTCCCTGGGTCTGCTGAACCATCCCTCCATCCCCATGGAAGTGCCTGTAGTGCATCAATATCTGCCTCTACTATGGCCACTGGAATCTCTAGACCCCATAGCGGGACCTCTCGTGAGGATCTCACAAACTCTTCCCATCCTCTAGGCACATCTTGCACCTCTCCAAACTGCCGTAGGACACGATCTGTCAACTGACGCTCTATGATATGGAAATGTGATACTATCCACCCAACCAAGAACTGTGCCTGTCTGCAAAATGGTAAATGCTCATCCTCATCTGACCACTCGTCACAGCCCAAGTATGGTCTCCATGTAAACTGCTGCATGGTGTCTATGACATGTCTAAAGTAACCCGTATCTCCAATGTGGTGCTGAGTGTTCACCCCTGCATAATGGAAGGCATACGGAGCTCCATGTGGAAGATCAACTGTCGCAGGTGGCCAAAAAATGGCAATGTGCTCCCACGCCCATACCATCAGGAGCGTGGTACCACAACTCATCGATTGTGCCTCTCGGTAGGCAATATCATGCACGTGAAAGTATAACATCCCGAGCACACAGGAACCCCAAGCATATACCACTCAACGCTTGAGCATGCCAACTAGCATCTTCCCCCATCCCACAGGAAAGCCATGACCTCGACGGTCAGGAAGTAGTATCCCACCTATCAATGTACATAATAGATAGTCTAGCTGTCTATACCTCTGTGCCAACACCCGCCACCTAATCTCATAATCATCAAATCCTAACTACCTAATGTCAGCATGGGGGTAGTATCTACACATCTCGGTTGCACCCCTCTAGGTATCATATGTCACCCGTGTGCCCCTAATGGGAAGTCTGAGGATCCTATAGACATCCTCTAAGGTAATCGTGGCCTCTCTAGTCGGTAGGTGGAAGGACGATGTCTCCGAGTGCCACCGCTCTCACAAAGCTGTTAGTAATCCCTGATTCTCCCGAATCTGGGGCATGTCTGTCACGTGCAATAAACTGAAGTGTCATAGAATCCATCGCTCTGCTGACCGCAAGCTATCTCTGAATCGAAATGTAGTTGGTCTCGACTCCCGTGTATATATTGTGTCTAGCACAACCTACAATGGCATTATACATGCCTCATGTCAGCCTCAATCATCTATTCTAGTGCCAACTGACTATACTACATAAAATGCAAATGCGTCATTATTTTGCACATGCATCGCTTTTTAACATATGCGATGCATAAAATTCAAATGCGTTGTTATTCAACAAATGCGGCTTATTAAATCACATGCGTTACACTAAATTCATATGCATCGAAAAATAAATGTTGCGTTGCAAAAAAATTCAAATGCGTTTGAAAATAAACACATGCGGCTATTCTAAATGCAAATGAGATGCACAATGTCAAATGCGATTCAAAATTATTCAAATGCGTTGAACCGCATACTACCTATTCAAAATGTCTAACGTAAAATTGCAAATGCAGCTTTCTGCAGATAAATGCGTCATTCGTGCACACAAATGCGGTGTTCTAACAAAATGACATAACTAAAAATTGAATTAAATGCATCAAAATACGCGTAAATGGAAATTTTCAAAAGCCAAGTTTTAGGTACATACTGAGGGGTTCGCGTCGGCTGGTCTTTGGAAGGTCCAGATCCTGTATGCGCGATGGTGAGTGTGTGGAATAGGCGACATCCTCGCTGCGGGTGTAGAGAAAATTCTGAATTCTAGGGCTAAGTGGGTGAAAATGAATTGGTTTTTACCCCTATTCCTTTATATACCTAGGGCTTAGGTGGCATTTCTGTCCTACTGGCCGTGTTAACTTCCCATTTTGATCAGCCCGTACCTGTTTCTGACATTTCCAACCTTAATTCTACAAACTCCACTGCATTTCTGGCCATCCAATGGACTAATCGGGATCATTTCCAATTTTTTCTGAACTTTTTCGAAAATTTGTCAATTTTCCCGAGGGGGCATACCTTCACCTATTTTAATCTGGAGCATTACTGGGGCATATTTCTTATCGATTTTCTTTGACACAACGCCGAAATGACATTGTATCAAAGAGGGGCAAATGTAGACACCGAAATCTGGTTTAGGCCTATGACTTCAATATTCTTCATAATTCATATTCTTCACGGTCATGATTAAATAATGTCAATTATTTAATTATTCTCTATAGTCTTCATTTCTTCTATTAATTAAATAATCTTGATTATTTAATTAATTCACACTTTTCTTTATTCTATCTGATTAATTAAATAAACACTTTTTATTTAATTATGTTACTAATTAACCTTATCCTTCTTTTCAAATTAAATAAATTCTTATTTAATTTACTCGTTATCATACTTCAACTATAATTAAATAAATTATTTATTTATTTAATTATTCATTTAAATCCCTTCATCACTTAATTAAATAAATCTTATTTATTTAATTATTCTTCAAATATCGTGTTTGAATTAAATGAATTATTTAATTCATTAATTCTATTTTAACGATTCCTCTATATTTTAGATAATTATGTGAGTTATCTAAGTATTCACTTTTACTCGACTCGACAACTATTTTAATCACTCGGTTAACTCTTGATTTGATGTAGAGTGGCGTTCTCAAGTAATCTCTTCGTCGATCATTCAATCGTCAGTTCTAACTCATTTAACATGCATTAATTAAATATTCTTATTTAATTAATTAAATCTTGTGCATTCAACATGAGTCGCTTTAATCAATCTTTATCTTTGTCATGCAAAGATATTTCTTCTGTTTTCGAATACCGAACTGAAGATTAAATCATTTATTTAATCTTTAAATTCTAGTTCTAATTTGTATCACTCATGTGACTACTGATAGTTATCAGAATGCATGTCTAATTAGTCGATCTCAACCGTCCGTTGATCTTTCAATCTTGGCCTGTCGTTCGAATAATCAATTTTCTATAAATTGATTTGTCATTCTTCATTCCAATCTCTCTCAAAATCGAAATCTCTTTTCGAATCTTGCAAGCACTTAATCTTGAATCTTCAATATTTTGCTAATCACTATCTTAGGCTATACTTGCACGAACTTAGGAGAAATCTGAGGGCAATTATACTACACAAGCAAAATGGAGAAGGGCAATCAAGATAAATCATGGAAATACGTTTGAGATTGGTGAGACTGTTTCAGTTTGTTTACGTTTTACTTTCCTTTGTTCTTTGTTGCTTAACATTAGATTTGCATTTTAGATTTTAGTATTGCATGTTTTCTTCTAATCTGTTTCTTGTGCACTTTCTTGGCATTACAGTCATAAATACGAAGGGTTGGTCTTTCGTATCTTACTTGGTGTATTCAAATGGGTGGAAGTTTGGGTTGCAACTATAGTGTGGGTTTTTGCTACAGTTGTAGATGTGGAGAAAAATGGTTTTTCCATGGGTGTGGTGAATGTAGGTGGTGGTGGAACATTCACAATTGACAAGAAATGAGATGTTTCTGCAGGTGGCATGCCTGTGTTCAACTGTGATGTGGGTGGTGATGTAGTAGGTTCCAATGATGGCGGAGGTGTATTCATGCCCCCTAATCCTAGTGTCACTATGTTAGGGGTGTCCCCTATGACTGAGGTTATGTCAAATTCAGGTGTTAGCCAAGCTCCATTTTATGCCAGTTGGGGTCCACTGATATGATTTCATCAATGATTCTCAAGATCTTAGGATCTTGAGACACATTTTCAATTTCCTCAAGTGTGAGCCCTTGGTTTACATCATTCAAAGTGTAATTATCAAAAGGGGGAAGATTCTAATTTTGTGAGTTTGTGTGACCACTAGGATTTTCACCAAAATTCATTTCACTAGTTGGGTTGTACATCGGATTAGATAATGAGTCCATCTCTTTTCTTTTGATTTGTGGTCGTGTGACAATCATAAAAGTGATGGTATTTTGACTTTGTCTTTTTCTAGATTTTTTATTTTTTGGTTTTTGTGAAGTTTTTGGTTTTTCAATTTTTTTGGTATGAATGCAACTAAAATGAGTCTACTCTATGTTTTTGGTATTTTTCAATTTTTGAAAATTGTCATGTCCCCAAAATTACAACACTAAAAACCCTAACATTGAAATACAAATGATTAAATAAAATGGATAACAAAATATATATTAAAATTATAAAAGGAAATATTATTGATTTAATACTTTTATAGTTACAATTATCATAAGATAATATTGCAATTATAAATATATATATAAATATCAACAATACACAATAAACATTGACAACTTTAAAATCATTATAATCATTATAATAGATAAATGCTAAAGGATATATAATATAAACAAATAATAAATATAATGAGAAACTTTATGATAGTTCTAAGAACTACCTACTATTTGTGCCCGCTCCTTTTTTTCAAATTTTTGATCTTCTATAGCTAGATGAATCAGACTGGAGGGGGCTCCATTAGGGCTCCCCCACCTATGTACTGTGCTCCTTCCTAGAATGGCGCACCTTCACCATCTAGGGGAACTAAAAGTATGCCTGGTGCTTCACATGTTCCTTCGCCTGGGGGTTTGAATGAGGCTATTTCTTCTCTTGGGGGTAAGGACATTCTGTTAATTGGTGAAAACTCTGTTTCTTATGTGGAAAATTTTGTTTGAGGAAAGGCTTCGACAAAGGTGCCTCATGAATCTTTGTCTGTTTTCTGTACTGTTGTGGGGGATGAAGTGGATGTCCTAGATGTAATCTTGAATGATGCTTTGGAGGTCCTGAAGTTGTCCTTGGTTGGAAAGTGCTTTGTTGGCCATCCTAATATTGACCAGGTATGCAAGTGGGCCACTGACACTTGGAATATCAAGGGCAGTGTTTCTATAAGTGCTATACCTAAAGGTATTTTTTTGTTTACCTTTGTTATCCTTGAGGATATGATAAAGGTTCTCACAGGTGGCCCATGGGCTTTCGATAGAAGTTTTAAGAATATTTTGTATTTTTGTAAGTGGAAACCAAGGTTTGATACCTTTGCTAACTAGGGGAAAGTCGCCCCTACTTGGGTCAGGCTCCTTGGTTTGCCACTAGAATTTTGCTACCAAAATGTCTTTAAAGGGATTGTTGATTCTTTCGAAACCTTGGTTACATTGGATAAAGTAACCCTTCTTATGTCTCGATTGGTTTATGCTAGAATGAGTGTGAAAGTTGCTATCAACATAGTTCTACCCACCTCTATGACTTTAAAATCAAAATTTGGAAGATGGGTTCAGCCATTGGAGTATGAAAAAGCTATGGTATTTTTCCAAGGATGTAATAAGTTTGGGTATTAACAAGATGTTTACAAAAAAGTACCTCTAGAACCTAAGAAGCCTCAAATTGGAACCCAATAGAGTTCTCCTTTGAAAAGCACAGTTCCTATGAACCTGATAAAGGAGCTTGATACCCCAAATCCTAAAAAGGCTTTGATGCTATTAGATAAGGCAAGGACACCTCTTCAAAAGGTGTAAGATGTGGAAGGTTTGACCTTGAATGATGGTGTTTTAAAGGAAAATGTGGTTGGGACCTTTTTTGAGGGGGTGACTGATGGGCTCACCTCCCTGCCTTCCTTGGAAAAATATCTTGAATCACAAAATGGAAAGGTGGACATCATGAAAAAATTATCTGAAGATCTAGTGGGAGGTGAACAACATTGTGAGCTCCTCAAGGAGGGTGAGATTGTCAGTCAAATGGAAAAAATTCTAACTCCCTCTCTTGAGCTCCCTACAACATACCTAAATTTGGGAGAGAATCACATGCCAGAAGATAAAAATGAGAAGGAAGGTAAATATGGAACCAGTAAAAGCCAAATAAACTCTTGTTCTCCCCAAAAAGAGGGTTTGGTAGATGAAGATTGGATAAACAAAAAATCAAGGAAAAAGAAGAAATCGGATGTGGGAGGAAATAAAAAAGTGGGTAGAACTCAATTAAAAGAGTCAAGGATCAAATAAATAGCAAGACATGTGGCTGCAGGTAAGCAAAGAACTCTTGACTCCTTGGTAGAGAGTAAAACCAGAAAGAAGGGGATTTCTTCTCCCACCTTGAGTAGTATCAAGTGATATTGCTTTTCCTATTTCGCTCTAATGTGTATGTTGTCTTGGAATGTTATGGGACTTAATGGACCCTATAAAAAACATTTTTTAAAAGCTTGTTTGGATGATGTGAAATCGGATATTTTACTGATTCAAGAAACTAAAATGAAAAAAAAAATCTTTGAGAAAGTGCTAAAATGGCTTTGGCCCGGTGCTGGTTTTGAAGTCAGTGATGCTGAGGGAGCCTCAGGAGGGATTGCAACTTGATGGAACCCTTCTAGGCTTGATGGAAGATTGAATTTAAGTAATAAAAATAGTCTCTTAGTTAGTATGGAAGATAGTGTTACCTCAATCAAATGGAATATGGTCAATAGTTACAATCCCAACTCAAGACTGGATAGGCTTGACTTATGGAACATGCTGGAAGGAATAATTTCCAATAGAAGAGATGAGTTTTGGATGCTTGGGGGGGAATTTAACTGCCTGTTATACCCCTCAGAAAAAGTGGAGGTCTTACTAATTTTTCTAATAGTATGATGGACCTATCAGGTTTCCTTAACTCAATGGGGTTAATGGAAATTCCTCTAAATGGATCTCTCTTTACCTAGTCCAATAGGTGATAGGGCACTCATCTAATCCAAGTTAAATTGGACATATTTCTTATTTCCTCTAATTGGAACATACTGCAAAATCTCACTCTTACTGCTTTCCCAAGAACATGTTCAAACCATAGTGCCCTCCTCCTGGAATGGGATGATAAAATGACTAAAAGGCCTTTCCCTTTTAGATATGAAATAATGTGGTTGCTTCATCCAGACTTCAAATATTTGGTTGAGGAGTGGTATAATTTACCTTGTGATGACACTCCCATGTATAGATTAGCTTAGAAGTTGAAAAGAGTCAAAGAAAAGGTTAAGGGGTGGAACAAGTATTCGTTTGGAAACATTTTTGCCACTAAGAAATATTTAAACTTGAAAACTAAGGAGATTCAAGATCTAATGGAGTTGGGAATTATGGACGATGAAACCTATAATAAAGAAAGGGAGCTAGGATCTCAATGGTATAAAATAAACAAAAAGGAAGAAATTTTATGGAAACAAAAATCAAGAATCCAATGGTTAAGGGAAGGGGATAGAAATACAAAGTTTTTCCACCAATCCACCTTGAAATACAGAGGAAGAAACATAATCAAATTTTTAACTACTTCTAATGGGACAAGACTTGATAATGAAGAGGACATTGTGAGGGAGGTTGTCTCCTTTTTTTCAAACTTTCCTAAACTGCCAAAGGTTGATAATTTTGAATTGGATAATTTTTGCAAGTCATTCTCCATGTTATCACTGAGCATGATTTAAAAGAATTGTCTAAAGCCATTTCTATGAATGAGGTGAAGGAGACTGTTTTCTCCTTTGGTGCTTTTAAAGCGCCAGGACCATATGGATTTCCCCCAAGCTTCTTCCAAGTCTATAGGGATATAGTCTCTCTCGAATTGTTCAATGCAGTTAGGGATTTATTCATATCAATAAGGCTTTTAAATTAGATGAATACCACTTTTATAGCTCTAATCCCAAAGACTAATGATGTTGTTTCTATGAATGACTATAGACCTATTAGTTTGTGTAACACCACCTATAAGATTTTTTCTAAAATTATGGTTAATAGGTTGAAATTAGTCTTGAATAAAATGATTACTATCAATCAAAAGGGATTTTTCCAAGGAAGAAAAATATTGGATGCAACTATTTATACCCATGAGGTGTTACATTCTATGGATCACAAAAAAAATAGGGTATGGTATTGAAAATGGATATCTCTAAAGCATATGATTGGGTCTCTTGGAATTTTCTATTTGTTGTTCTTGAAAAATTTGGCTTCAATGGTAAATTCCTCAATATTATTAGATCTTATGTCACTACTCCGAAGTATTGTCACCTTACTTGTTTGTCATTGTGGCTGAAGATTTGGGTTGTAATATCTAGAAACAACTTGCAAACAAAAATTTAAAAGGTTTTTTTGCTGCTTCCTCCCTCCCCCCTGCTTCACACCAACAATTCATTGATGACACTGTCCTCATGGGGGAGGCATCTATTTTAGAAGCAAAACAATGGAAATTAATCCTTGAACAATATGCTAAAATATCTAGCCAATTCATCAATTATTAGAAAAGTAATTTTTTTTTTTTTCAATACTAGCCAGTTGTTATAAATATTTTAGGATTCCAGGAGGCAGACTTTCTAGCTACTTATTTGGGCTTACCTTTAATAACTAGAAATCCCAATAGTAACTACTGGAATTACATTGTGGAAAAGATCCAGAAGAAACTAGCTAGGTGGAAGGGAAAATTGTTGAGCTTTGTTGGGAAGGTTCACCTTTTAAAAGCTTCCTTACAAAATATACCTATCTATTACCTATCTCTGTTCAACATCCCTACTTATATTGCTGAGAAAATTGAAACGATTCAAAGGAGATTCTTATGGTCAGGTGTGGAAGAAAGGAAAACAATGACACATTAAATGGGAAATTGTTTGCACACCAAAGAGGGAAGGAGGTATGGGAATTAGAAGAATAAAAATGTTTAACAAAGCTCTTGTGGAAAGAATGGGTTGGTTTCCTTTGGAAGTTGAAAATGATTGGGTACAGATCCCGCGGGTTAAATACCTAAACAATAAGGATGCTTGTTGTTTTCTTAGGAAAAAGGAGCTACCTTATGACTCTATCTTTTGGAACAACCTACTAAAAGTTAGAGGAACCCTAAGTAAAGGAGTGAAATTGAGAATTGGAAGTGGGCTTAGAACTAATTTTTGGGAGGATGTTTGGTCCACTTATGCTCCTTTGTCTGCTAGTGACAACCTTTAGCAAATTAGAATTAGATTAAAAAGAAGCATCAAGTCAAGGTATCTAATTATTTAAATTGGGAAGGATTGAGACCAAAATGGATTGACTTCATGAATTATTTGAATAATGTTGTTCTCAGGGGTGGTAGACAACCGAATTGGGATGCTACTTTGGACTCTCTATTGAGACTAATTGGGAATCCTAACCTTTTTTCAAGAAACAAAAAGGATGAATGGATCTGGACAAAAATGCTTCAGGGAGGTTCTCTGTTAAGTCAGCCTATAAGACTATGGAATTGCAACCTCTTAACCTTGGAGTATTTAACTAGAATATGGTGTGGAGTAAGAACTTAATCCCCAAGATTAATTGCTTTTGGTGGGTAGTGATACATGGTAAGATTCTCACAATTGACAAACTTAAGAAAAGAGGTTGGTATTTAGTCAATAAATGTTATCTTTGCAACGAAGAAGAAGAAACTATTATGCATTTTCTCTTTTAATGCCCCTATGCTCAAGAAGTTTGGGATTTTTTCCTAAAAAATATTATGGTGGAATGGGTTTTCCCTGCTTCGGTCAAAATGTTTCCTGAAGGGTGGAGCTTATGTCCTTACTCACACAAAATAATTCTTGACCTTTAGAGACAAGTTCCCCTGTTCCTCACTTGGGGATTGTGGAAAGATAGAAGTAATAGGATCTTTAGGGATGTTGCTAAAAGTAGTAAGGAGCTATGTATGGTTATAAGGAAACAAATTCAAGAAAACATTAAAAGTTGCAAGTACACCTAGTCAAGGAAAGGGCCTTCCTATTAAGAGTTATGAATTAAGCAACAGTGGGGGATTTCCCATGACCTTAATAATGTTAATTGGGATAAATAGATTATAAAAAAAGTACTGTTTGGATTCCCCTGAATCCAGAATGGGTTAAATGCAATTTTGATGAATATTCAAAAGGAAATACTAGACTGGCAGGAGTAGGTGGAGTGGTTAGAGATGACCGCAACATCTACGTGGCTGGATACAACAAGGATCTGGGAATATCAACTAATAATTTTGCTAAAGCTTTTGCTGTTTGGGTAGGAATAGGTTATCTCAAAGATAATGGGTACATGAAGGTTATTGTGGAAGGTGACTCCATGCTTATTGTTGATTATTTAAAAAATATAGCTGAGGCACCTTGGGAAATAAAAGACCTTTTGGATGATTGTAAAAATATGCTACAGTCTTTCCAAAACTACAAGATTTACCATACATTTAGGGAGGGAAATAGGGTTGCCGATGCTATAGCGAACTTTGGCCTTAGACATGAGGTGTTAAAATAATGGGATTTCTGTAATCTATCTAAACAAATAAAAGAAATAATTGCTAAGGATAGATTAGGAGATTAGAATAATCATGGATATAATAGTAATAATTAAAAGAAGAGGCTTGATTTGTTGTCCAACTGTCAAGTGGGTTTATCCTTGGTGGCAACTGGGCAAGTTGAAAAGATGGACTGGGTGGTACGTGCACAAAGATATGCCAAATCCCAAGGATATTAAAAGAACGAGATGGAAAGGAAATATTATTTGGGTAACCTCATGCTTTAAAAATAAATTTTTTAATGAGGATATAGGGAGCACCATTCGTACCACTAAAAATATTGAGTTTGATTTTGGAAAAGACAGATTAACATGTATTAGTGTTGATGGGAAGGAGAGTAATAAAATAATAATAATCATGACTAATAAAGGTGGCAAAGTTGTCAATTTTCGTAATGATGGGGATTGAAAAGGTGAAAACTAGCTTTATTTCAAGAGATTATTTTTAAACAACGTACCAGAAGATTTGAGCCGTTATCTTCTCAAATGAGAAACCACAAGGTCTCCCTCAAAACTGAGATTTTTGAATTGTTGGTTGCCACAATCGTGAACGAAGAGGGACAAAAAGATGAATTTATTCTCCTTCCAAAGAATTACTCTAGAAAGGATAACACCATGGGAGACCCCAGAAAGAGGATGAAGTCGCGTCAGTATGATTCACTGCGAAAGAATTCAGAGCTATGAGGTATATTTGAGAGGGCTGGTTTTACCCTGTACTTTGCAGCCATGGAAGGATATAATGAGCAGTTGAGCTACAAGTTTGTGAGTGCTTGGAAGGATGACAAAGTGGAGCTGGGTGGTCTCCATTTCATAGTGGATGCTAATCTCATAGCAAAGGCGACAGGGCTAGCATATAAAGGGAAGAAGGTGGCAATGTTGGCAACACAAGGGCAGCCAACTAAGAGGGGGGTGAATTAGTTGTCACAAAATTTAAAACTTATTCAACTCATTAACATTATTCTTCGATTTGATTAATAACCATGAAAGTATAAATCATCAACACATTAGAAACACACATAACACCAATATTTTTTATGTGGAAACCCTGTTAGGGGAAAAACCACAGTGGAGGTCAGTCCACAAGATTATACAATAGGGCTAACCACCCAAAGGAAGACACACTGTCTTACAGAAAGAATCGGATTGTATCCGCAGGGATTTGAACTAATAGAATAGCATCTACTAATGCCTAATCACAGTTTCGGTTAAGCACATGAACACTTCTTTACTCTTCTTCACTCTTCTTCACACTCTCCTTTTCCTTCAAATGATTTAGATCAATATTCACACATATACACATAGAAGCACACCTCAATTCAAATAAGCAATTGCTCTTATATATCCACAATAAGAAATTCCATCCCTACATGTCAGCTTCAACAAAATAATAAAATGAATATAAACTATCAGCTCAAAATACTTAAAGATTATTAATGTGAATCAACCAAGGTCAGCCACAACTTAGTGAAGACACAAATAAACATCTCCAACATGAAAACACTTCAATTAATTACTCCTCAAAGATCCACAACACGCTACAACCACCATGTCATCCAAGAACAAGAAAACCATGAACACGCAAGAGAAAATCACCAACCACAGGCACAACGATCAATGTGGATGTGTAACAAAGATAGAGCATGATCTAGAAGCATCCAAAAACATCACGAATCACTAGAGAAGCATCCACAACAACTGAACTAACTGAAATTACATCATCTTCAATTAGGAACATAAATTGAGGCAACAAAAAAACTATCAGAATGTAAATCTTCATAACTCGATCAAATCTTCATGCGAATCTCTGAAACTTGACATGGATAAACTAGATGCACTGAGAAAAAAACCCTTTAGTCCACAACCTTTGATCATCAATGTACAAAACTCACCAACATACTGAACTTCACTTCACCACTAATAACTTGCAACTCATCTCATTACAATTTTCTTAATATCCTTGACATATACAACTTCTAATGAATTAATGCTAATAGTGTTGACATCAATGACAACCACATATTAGCAACACAACCACAATATCCAACAATCCCCCCCTTTGGCATTGATGGTAACACATGATGTGAAAAACACCATCAACGCAACTAATTCTTGACACTTACTGCCCCTTAGGTTCTAACTCATTTTCTCCTTAACTCTTCCACATGATATTTTCCCTTATTAACACTGATTCCAAAAAAAATTTCACATGATCTTCTCCCGCTTTGACATCAATGAAAAATATCTCTAAGCACCACACAAACTCTGAACCACATATCTGAGCATCTGAACATCTGACTACTCCCCCTAAGTAGCAGCCACCACAACATCAATCTGAATCAAGATATGACTTTGAAATGCATAGACTAATGCAATGCAATGCATCCTTAGTTTTGATTAGGAGGGGTAATCACCCCTAACTTCCCTATGAGATACTCAAAAGTATCCTTAGGCAATGACTTGGTAAAGATGTCTACAATCTACTCCTTAGTAGGCAAATACTCCAGTCTGACTTCCTTTTCACTCACCTTTTCTCTCAAAAAGTGAAACTTAATAGATATATGCTTTTTCTTTGAATGTAGTACTAGATTCTTAGAAATTTTAATAGCACTTGAATTATCATAGAATATAGCAATAGGCTCATTATACACAACTCTGATATCCTTCAACATCTGTTTCATCCACATGACTTGAGTACAATTGTTAGCAACAACAATGTATTTGGCCTCTGCAGTAGATAAGGAAATGGCATTCTACTTCTTACTTAACCATGAAATCAACTTCTTACCCAAGAAAAATGCTCCACCACTAGTACTTTTCTTGTCATTTACATCTCCTACCCAATCAACATCAGTAAAGGCACTCAAAGTAAGATCATCATCTTTAGGATACCATAGGCCAAAATCAACTGTTCCCTTCAAGTATCTAAAAATTCTCTTCACAACAGTCACATGAGATTCCTATGGATCAGCTTGAAATCTTACAACAATACATTTAACATTAATGATATCAGGCCTTGTTTGAGTTAAATACAACAATCCACCAATCATTGATCTATATCTAGTTTGATTTTTCTTCGGAGAATCATCTTCTTTTGTCAACTTGCATCCAGTCACCATGGGTGTACCGACTAGCTTTGAATCTTCCATATTGAACTTCTTCAACAATTCCTTTTGTGATACCAAAATGTCTAACCTATTCTAAGCAACTAAAATGCAATGGAAAAACATAAAGAAACACCTCAAGATTAGCCTAATAAATTTGTAAGTGCAAAGAGAAAAATGTAAAATGATTGCAAATGGTTATACCTCCCTTTTGCAGCTGAAACTCCTTGGTTGGCCCTTGATTTTGATGTGGTTTGTATGCTCCTTGATGGCTCTTGATGTGGCTAAATGAAGGATTTGACTATGTGCTTGAATGCAAATGTAAATGGATGAAATTGATGGCTAGATGAGTGCACAAAATGGTAGCATTTAGTTGCAAATGGCTAAGTCTCCCCTAAATGCCTTAGAGGATGGGGTATTTATAGAGAAACTTGAATTCTCTAGAGAATTCAATGGTTGGGATTTATCCAACAAGGCCAAGATGAAGGGCTAAGGTGAGTTGAGGACTCACCAGCCCTCACATCTTGACTTGTGGATTGTGAGATGGCTAAGGGTGAGATGATGTGTAGGTGATGTGGAAGGGAAGTACATGATGTGGAGGAAGGACAAGTACCTTCCAAGTACTTTGATGTGACCTTTCAATGATCACATGGGGAAGGGGAAAGCTTTGGGAGAATAAAAGTGAATTTTAAATTCACAATGATTGGAAGAATCTAGTGGATAAGACAAGGTTCCTAAAAGGTGGGAATTTGTCACATGTGACTTGATGTGACAAGTCAAAGATTCTAGAAGATGCATGGAAAAAGGGGATTCTAGGAGGAAAAAAGTGAATTAAAAATTCACATGGGGAAGAGAGGAGCCTAGGGTGAATAAAAAGGAATTAAAAATTCCTTGGGGGATGGGGAGAGTTGACCAAGGTACTAATTAGGTTTGACTAATAAGTAATTAGAGGATAATTAGGGGTTAATGAGGATTAGAAGCCAACTTGCAAAAGTTGGAGGATGTGACACATCCTAATCAAGGATTAGGCATGTGCACATCGTTAATGAAGAGATTAAGAGATGGATTAGAATTAGATGAAAAAGACATGTGAGGAATTAAATAAATGTAATATTTATTTAATTCATTTGATGAAAAGAGGATTAAGGAGAGTAAGGTATTTAATTATTAATTAAATACCTTAGGGATTTAGTAGAATTAAAGATATTAATTAAATAATAAGAATATTACTTAATTAACTCAGATAAGAGGATGTTTAGATGAAAAGTGATAAATTTGGATAAATTGAGTGTCCAAATTTGGATGTCTACATTTTGCCCCTCTTTGAGATGGTGTTACGAAGTAGCATCATTTCAAAGAATATTAAAATATAGAACCCAGAAGGAGATGGTTAGATTGAGAAGGATGCCCTAGTCATCAAACGGATGACTAGGAAGAAATATGATGGAGGTGAAGATGAAGATTAGGGATAAGGATGCCCCCTCAAGAGGACATGTGGGTTCAAGAGAACACGGATGTGGTCTTGAAATGGATGAGATGATGAAATGGGAGATGAGGAAGAGGATGAAAAGGGATGGATATGAAAGGATGAAAAGGTGACAGGAGGTTGAGAAACAAAAATGGATGTAGAGATGAAGATGATGTTGCCCCAGTCAAGGTACAAACCAAAAGGGGTTGAGGATGGATGGAGTGTTGTCAATGAGGATAGGGAAGGATACATCCCAATGAGTGGTATTGATGAGGGAACGATACATCCCAAAACACCACTAAAGGATAGGGAAGAGTACCTCCCAATGATGATGATGAAAGTGTTGTTGACAAGGGAAGGGTACATCCCAAACAATGTCGAAGGGATATGGAAGAATAAAATGGGATGATGATGATGATGATGATGATGACGAGGATGATTGGATCCAGGCTTGTAACAAGACCGAGAATAAGACCAAGGATATGATTAGATGATTCAGGCTAAATGGAATGGATGGGGGTTGGATAGAGATGTGAGATAAGGATGAAGGATGAATGGATGGGGAGATACATGTAAGATGATAGAATGGAGAATGAAAGGCAATCCTAATGCAATTTGCCATCTTCAGAGCACTGATTTTTGTTATAGCATAAGACACCAAGTGCCAGGGTATGTGGAACCAAGGCGTAATAGTGTCTAATGCATGAAATAAACACAATAGATAAGAAGGCTATCCCAACACCCCAAAGTCACAAAGACCTTGGTCGGGCCAAGTATTGAGATAAACATAAGCACAAAAGGATGCCCCAACATAACACAAGACCTCGGGGATCTTGGTGGGTACTACGTGGGACAACCAAGAAGACACAATCAAACAAAAGATCAAGATATGCCCCTATGTGGACCAATCAAAACACGCCATAATATGATGGATCATGGCGGCCTTGACAAGTGATGATAGGGAGCTCAAATGATAAACAAAAGCCAAAAGCATCAAAATATCGCAATCAATTTCAAATGTCCTTTTCCATAGGATCAAGGGTATAGATGGGATTGATGAGGTCTGTTAGGAAGGATGCATCCTGTTGATAGTGATGATGGATACTAAGCTAAAAGATCGATATGACGTAGGATATTCAAAACTGATTGGATTTGTTGATACAAGTGGATCTTGTTTGTTAAGAACCAGCTAGATAAGGGCATAGCTTGACGACACAACACAAGGGAGACAAGACATGAGACTAACACACCCTAAAGACCTAGGGGCTTGGGGGCCGATCAAAGATTAGCCTTGCCTATGTAAAAGCACAGAGCCCTCGTAGTTTGATAAAATGCTGACGATTGACCAAGATGGAGACCTTGATGGATGGAAAAAAGGAGCAAAGTGGACAATGGAGATCGATGAGAGACTATAGACAATAGATGATAGACGATAGAGGAGCCCCGAGGGCTGATCAAGTGATCGACCTTGCCTACGTGAAAGCGTAGGGGCAACGTAGTTCAACTAAAGACCAAAGATAAATGATGATGATAGGATGAGTGGAGGATGAGGATAGGATGAGTGGATAAAAAGATGACACTGATATGATGAGATAGGATAGACTGGTTGGATTGGATAGGATGATGACGATCACATAAAGCTCAAGGATGGGATAGTTATCCATATCATTAAAATGACTTGGGAGGATGATATGATAGATAGATGAGTGAGGAAAAGTGATAGGGGATTGGAAAGATGTGCAAGAGAAGTAGGATATAAAAATCCTTCACATACTTGGACTGAGATATAAAAATCCCTTCGTCTAACTGAGTAATTTTCAATCCCAAAAATAATTTCATCTCACCAATCATTGACATTTCAAATTCACTCTTCATCTCATTAGAAAACTTCGTGCACAAACCATCATCTCCTCCAAAAATGATATCATCAACAAAGACTTCAACAATCAAATCTTTATTACCATTCTTGAAATACAAATTACTATCAACATTACCTTTGTTAAATCCAAGCTTCAACAAATACTTGTCTAATCTGGCATACCATGCTCTAGGGGCTTGCTTGAGTCCATACAATGCTTTCTTCAATTGACACACCATATCTCATTTATCAGTCAACTGCAGTCCATCAGGTTGCTCAACATACACCTCTTCTTCCAATTCTTCATTTAGAAAAGCTAACTTAACATCCATCTGATAAACCTTGTAGTTCTTGTAGGCAACATAGGAAAGAAATAATCTTACAGCTTCAATTCTAGCAACAGGGGAAAAAGTCTCTTCAAAATCAATTCCTTCCATCCGTGAATATCCTTTTCATACCAGTCTTGCTTTGTTTCTAACCACTTCTCCTTGCTCATTCAATTTGTTTCTAAAGACCCATTTAGTTCCAATGACATTCGTATCCTCAGGTCTGGGAAAAAGAATCCATGTATCATTCTTCTCAATCTATTTTAGTTCCTCTTTCATTGCTTCAACCTAATGCTCATCTTTACATGCTTCATTTACACTAGTAGGCTCAATCTTTGAAATCAAGCAATATTCTTCTGCAATCTTTCTCCTAGTCTGGACACCTTTGTTGTTATCACCTATAATCCAATCTTTTGAATGATTCAATCTTACAAACCTCTGAGTCTTCTTAGGTTGTTCTTCAACTTTAGTCTCTTGTGTTCTCTCTTCTACAACTTCACTGGTTTCTTCTTCCTCTTGATTTTCTTGATCCACCAGAATGATTTGTACTTGATTTGTAGTTTGAACTTGCTTTCCCTTGTTTGTACTAACATTCTAATCATCAGAATCATATCCACAAGTTTTGGATGGTGTACCTAAGTCTTCATCAACCTTGACATTTGCACTTTCAACCATTTTCCTCAATCTTTTATTGTAACATCGGTAGGCCTTGCTATTAGTAGAATAACCTAGAAAGATACCTTCATTACTCGTAGCATCAAACTTTCCTATGTCTTCATCTCTCTTGATATAACATTTTCTTCCAAATATCTTAAAATATTTAACAATAGGATTTTGACTAGTCCATAGATCAAAAGGGGTCTTACCAGTATCACCTTTGATTTGTACCTGGTTGAGTGTGTACACAACAGTACTCATAACTTCTCTCTAGTAGATATGAGGGGCATTTCCTTCTAGCATCATAGTTCTAGCAACATCTTCAATTGGTCTATTTTTTCTTTCCACAACTCCATTTTGTTGAGGGGTCTATAGTGCAGATAATTGTCTCTTTATTCCATGTTCTTCACAAAAAGAATTAAATTCACTGGAAGTGAATTCACCACCTCTATCTGATCTCAGACATTTAATCTTCAAACCTGTCTCTATTTCAACCATAGCCTTAAAGGTTTTGAACTTTTCCAGTGCTTCAAATTTCTCCTTTAAGAAAGTAACCCACACCATTCTTGAATAATCATCAAGGAGTAACATGAAATACCTATAACCTTGTAAAATTTAGACCTTAGAGAGACCACACAAATCAGTATGCACAAGTTCCAACAATCCATTTGAACAATGTTGTTTGCTCTAAAATGAAATTCTAGTTTGCTTTCCTAACTGACATTCCTTGCATATGGCATTAGTAGGTTTCACCAACTTAGGTAGATCTCTCATAGCCTTAATAGAACTTATCTTGACAATATTATCAAAGTTAACATGACACATTCTCCTATGCCATAACCAAATTTCATCAACCTGAGCAATCAAACAACTTTTACTAGCAAAACTCAAGTGAAAGATATTACCTTTTGTTTTTGTACCTGATGCAATTACATTTCCAGAACTCAATATTCTGCACTTTCCATCCTTGAACTGAATATTGTATCCCTTATGAACCATCTGACCAACACTTAAAAGATTATGCTTCAAGCCTTCCACATACAGGACATCATCAGTATTATGCTTACCATCAAGAGAAATGCATCCTCTTCCACAGATCACACCAGCTATATTATCACCAAATCTCACAACACCACCATCATACTTTTCCAAGCTTACAAACTTGCTTTAATCTTCTGTCATATGATGTGAACATCCACGGTCAATCACCCATTCATCTTTCTCTTCAACTCGAGCAACTAGGGATTTCTCCACATTTGTACAACTAGCAAATTCAATAGATACATGATTGTTTTCCTTGATAGCAATAAATACCCATTCATCATCACTTCAATTTCCTTTATCAGATTCATCATCTATCATACCTTCATCAACAACATAGTAACACTTCTTTTGAAATCTAGGCTTGATATGTCTTGGTTTAGGAGTTCTTTCTGGACACCTTGATGCAAAATGACCTATCTTATTGCAATACAAACATTTAAGAGGTAATTTTCCTTCATACTTACCTTTTCCTCTCGATACTCTTTTGACAATAAGTGCTTCCATCTCTTCCAGCTCTCTTTCTTCCTCTTCTTCAATCTGTCTGATTTCATCCTCATACTTGAATGTCTTTCTAGATGAACTCTCACTAGATCGTATCTTTGTCTATCTCTTCTGGAAGTAGTAGCCTTCAATGCATATTCAACCTTAGGAAGGGCATCATCAAATTCACTCAACTCAAAAGCAGTAAGCTTACCAACCAACATGTCTCTGGTTACATTTGTTACAGTCTAGAGCTCTTCAATAGCACTAGCTTTGACTTTGTAAGAATCAAGCAAGGATCTAAGCACTTATCAACAATCTTTGATTTGTCTATCTGTCCACTAGCACACCTGATACCACACACAAGTTCATTCACTCTTTGCATAAAAATAGTAATGTTCTCATCATCACCCATTCTCAACTTTTTATATTTTCCTTTTAGACTATGCAACTTAGCAATCTTCACATTAGTATCACCTTCATACAAGGTTTCCAACTTTTTCCAGATCTCATAAGCAGTCTTCAGATCCATAACATTTGTCATCTCAGGATTAGTCAAGGCACTCAACAATGCTTCCTTAGCCCTGATATTATACTCAACATCTCTAATCTCAACAGTAGTAGTAGGGCCATTTTGAGGAATAACATACCTATTACATGTAATGTTCTAGTAGGGTTCACCAATGTATCTCAAATGACACTCCATTCAAGTCTTCCACAGAGAATAATTTGCTCCATCAAATCTCAGACTATCCTTCTTTTAAGTCACCATCTTGGATCACCTCAAGTTGTTAAACTTCTTCCAAGGAACCTACTCTGATACCAATTGTTGGCAACACAAGGGCAGCCAATTGAGAGGGGGGGTGAATCAGTTGTCACAAAATTTAAAAATTATTCAACTCATTAACACTATTCTCTGATCTGATTAATAACCATGAAAGTATAAATCATCAACACATCAAAAACACACATAACACCAAGATTTTTTTTACATGGAAACCCTATTAGGGGAAAATCCATGGTGGAGGTCAGTCCACAAGATTATACCCTATTAAAAGTATAAGAAATGAAATATGGAGAATGCACTTGCATTCAGGCAGGCTAACCACCCAAAGGAAGACACATTGTCTTACAAAAAGAATTAGATTACATCCACATGGATTTGAATTGATAGAATAACATCTACTAATGCCTGATCATAGTTCTGCTTAAGTGCATGAATACTTATTACTCTTCTTCACTCTTCTTCACACTCTGCTCTGCCTTCAAATGATTTAGATCAATATTCACATATATACATATAGAAGCACACCTCAATTCGAATAAGAAATTTTATCCCTACATGTTGGCTTCAACAAAATAATAAAATGAATATAAATTGTTGGCCCAATATACTTAAAGATTATTAATGCGAATCAATCAAGGTCGGCCACAACTTAGTGAAGAATCAACATCTCCAATGCGAAAACACTTCAATTAATTACTCCTCGAAGGCCCACAACACGCTACAACCACCATGTCAGCCAAGAACATGAAAAACATGAACACACAAGAGAAAATTGCCAACCATGGGCACAATGATCAATGCAGACATGCAACAAAGATATAGCATGATCTAGAAGCATCCAAAAACATCACAAATCACTAGAGAAACATCCGCAACAACTGAACTAATTGAAATCGCACCATCTTCAACCAGGAACATAAATTGAGACAATAGAAAAATTGTCAGAATGTAAATCTTCATAACTCGATCAAATCTTCATGCAGATCTCTGAAACTCGACGTGGATAAACTAGATACACTAAGAAACAAACCCTTTATTCCACAACCTCTGATCATCAATGTACAAAACTTATCGACATACTAAACTTCACTTCACCACTGACAACTTGCAACTCATCTCATTACAATTTTCTCAATATCCTTGACATATACAACTTCTAATGAATTAATGCTAATAGTGTTGACATCAATGAAAACCGCATATCAACAACACGACCACAATATCCAATAGGAAAAGGTAAGTAACAACAAGTACCAAGCTTATATTGAGAAATTTTTTGAGGATAAAGAAAAAGCTGAGAGATTCTAGAATGGTTATTCTAGGGTTTTGCTTCCTCCCCTGTACCACAATGTGTGCTTTTTTGTTATGAAATAATTTACGCTTGAAGGTTGGTTTCAATGTATACATGGCTACCACTTCCCACTCCTAAACCATATCCGACACCTTGAGAAGATAAACCTTCCTTTCTTACTCTTTTCATCCCTGAGCCAGAGCCTAACCAATGGCACAAATCTATAGTTACACTAGGGCCTGATTCACATTATCTGCAAATATGTTTTAGCTACTTCCCCGCAAAGAAATATTTTCCTTAATTTGATTGAAAACCCTATCCCCAAGAGCTCTGTGAAAATTGAGCTTATAGAAAGTTGTCCCCACACCCTGACCAAAAGAATTGCTAAGACTTCTCCCAACCTTGTAGACCCTTCGTGGTCAGACCTACTTAAAATCACTCCTAAAAAAAGAAGTGCTGCTCCTATTGTCCCTACTGTGAACAAAAAAAGAAAAATGTTGATCCGTGAGTTGGGGGCTGATTCTAACACTATCACAATTCTAAATGAAAAGGACAATAGCCCTGAATGTTCTACACCAGTGGGTGAAAGTTCAACCGGGCTTGCTTTGGCAGCATCAAAAGGGTATGATAGTAGCAAAAGGTCTAAAATTTTGGAAGAAAAGTGTGCTACTAGGTCCTAGGATAGTAAGGGGAAGAAGGTGGTAAGGGAAGATAATGCTTCCTCATCCAAGGAAATCCTAGATAGCCTTGGGGGTGAGTCTACTAAGGAGGAGGAGGAGTCAAAAGATGAGGAAGACTCTAGCAATGAGGAAGAGGAAGGGGATTCACAACAAGAAGCGGTGCAAGAGGCCGGAGAAGAAAATGATACGGCTATGGAAAAAGAAGATGCTACCAATGACACAAAGGTTATGTATATCAATAACCCTAGTGAAGAGAACATGTCGTGTTCTAACACTGCTAGAATTCAAAGGGTGGAGGAAAGGATGGAGATGTTGGAAAAATTGATGCAAGAGGAAGGTAAGGACAACATATTCTAGGCTCTTGAAAATGCTATTAAGAGCTTATGTAGGGTGGTGGATGCGGTAATGAAAAAAGTTGTGATGGCCATGGTTTTGGGTCAAGGTAAAATTAAGAAGTCACAGAGGAAAAAGGTGATAGATGATGAAGCAGACTTGTTTGGAAAGACGGAGCCCAAAGAGAAGTTGAAGACTCTGTCAAAGACCTGCTGAAGGCTTCGAGTTTGATTGAGGATGCTTAATCCTTGGCTTTTGGTCCTCTTACTTTCTGTCACTTGCTACTATGGTCTTTTTTGTTAATATTGGTTGTTATAATGATGATATCGACTGTTGGTGCCTGGACTTTAATATTTTCAAGGCAATATTTTCAAGGACTTTGATGATATGACACTAAAATGATGTGATGTTTTAACCTAGGAAATCTAAAAATTTACTAAAAATGTAGGAAAAGGTGATTGTTCAAATTTTGATTTATGTGTAAAAGATCAGGTTTATGCAGCCTAATAAACTTTGTTTTATCTATAGACAGATGCAATAGAGAAATCAATAAATGCAGTGCAGAAGATGTTGAATGTGATGTAGTCTGAAACATATGTGTTTTTGTACTTGTCAATTGTGTTGTGCACATGGATGCATTTCTATTTATTTTGTTAAGGAAAAATTTTGACTTCTAGAGAGATGTGATGTTTTAACATAAGAATGTGTCACAGTCGCTAATGGATGCATCACACACTATTTCTGTGATGCAGATACATAGTTGCGGAACACAAGCTAACAATGCGATGCACAAGTTTTGTCAAAAATTTGACCTCTAAGGAAACCTAATCTTGTTTAATTTTTTGATTTTAGATGCGATTCAGTTTAAGAAAACACAAAAAATAGTTATTTGATAAGTTATTAGTTGTGGTTTTTGATAGTTTGTGTTAATGATAAGACCCTAAGGCCATTTGTTTATACTAGTAATAACAAGATTAAAAAACATTCCTAACTTAACTTAGTAGTAGAATGAGTGTGTAACTTTAAGTAGGCCCACCTCCCATTTAAGGGGTAAATATTTAGAAAGATTGGGTAGTGAAACAATTGAGATAATTATTTTCAAAACTCTATACAAAGGTGGATAGTAGACGTCTAGTGACATAGGGTCGTCGATAGATGCCACGGGAACACCTTCTTTCACTTCCTAAGAGGCTATTGCTAGCAACCCAACAAAATCTATCTCGACCTAAGAAAGTACATGGTGAGTAGTTTTAGGGTATAATCCACATCCCTTGCACCACTTTATAAGATTACATTCAAAAGTATTCTAAGGCCTCTAACAAAGGTTTTTAGTGGGTAGATCTCTGTGAACACTGTCGACCTCTCAAACGTCTCTTTGGGGTCTAAAAAATAGTAATCCCCCAT
The DNA here is from genome assembly GCA_007258455.2 of Sequoia sempervirens. Taxonomy (NCBI): domain Eukaryota; kingdom Viridiplantae; phylum Streptophyta; class Pinopsida; order Cupressales; family Cupressaceae; genus Sequoia; species Sequoia sempervirens. Next base: position 288,230,092 of record VDFB02000008.1, read on the forward strand.
TGAAAGTTTGGAGCGCTACATGCACGGATCGAACTACAACTTTCGCTCTCAACCAATTTTTATAACGTGATAGAAATGTTGCTTGAGGTCGATCCCTTGGGTTCTCTGTGAGGATGTATCCCAAGGCAGGCCGCCTACTTAGAAAAAGTGGAATTTTTTTATGTTGTAATTTCTCGCCACCCAAGATCACACGAGGTGGGAAAGGGTAGATGATACTTTAGACAACAATACTTCTAATAACAATATTGACGTGTACAAGTGCACCAAATATAGTAAACACTAGTTTGTTTTAATTACACCAAAGGAAATGTGCAACTTGTATGTTAATTTTAGAGCACCAAGTGAAGTATTGCATGTTCAATCACACTCTTAATTTTAAATCCAGATTGCCAAGTGAGGATTGAATTGTTCCTTTTAAGAGAACTAAAAGCAAATGTTTGAGATTGTCTTCATTTTAAGCACTAAAAAGAAATGTGTGAGATCATGTTCATTTTAAGCACTAAAACCAAATGTTTGAGATAATCAAAGAGATCACCACAAGCTGGAAATAAAATAATAATAACACAAAAAACCTTACCCTACTGAAAATCATAAACAACAAAGTATAAATCATTAATTTATACCTTATTTTTGTGACAACCATTTGCAATGTAGGGTTCGATGAATGCAGTGCACAACAGAGTGCCTGCAGTGTAGGATGAAGCGAATGTGGTGGGCATAGAGTCAACTATGGTGTAGGAAGACTTAGATGCGGTGCCCAAGGAGTCAACTGTGGTACATGGTGTAATGTTTGTGGTATATTGGTTCGAACTTGCAAAAACATAGGAAAATGACAGTGTTAGATATGACTTGAAAAACTTCACATGCATCACACAAGTGAGCAGATGCATTGAAAGGAACGGTGACTGCAGTGCAGGACTTGATGAATGCATTGCTATTTTCCACAATTGTGTCGTGCACTTCCTATAATTTCAAAAAAACTTAATTCTGTACAAAATTGTTAAAAACATGAATTTCACATCAGGTTTACCAAAATGTAAATTGAAAAATTTACATTCAATCATTAGAGATAAGACATGAATCAATGCAAACAACCACACTCTGCAATCCTATAATCAAAATGATCCAATTTAATCAATGGAAAACATGCAACATGGAAAAAACCAGATTCAAAAAAATGATACTTTTACTTTTACCTTGTTGTCAAGAATTATTTTCATTGTCCTTCTTTGTATACTTTTTCTCTTAGAAATGGGTATGCTCTTCTTTCACCTTAACCTTTAAAAGTGTGTGTTAGATGATCACAATAATGCAAACACCGAAGTTTTGTGGTTAGCCATCGACGTGCTATGAAGGCTTGCTTTTATAGAAATGGTTGATTTAGACGAACAATCCAGGTTCAAAGATGAAAGATAATGATCAACGGTTGAGGTTTGTTGAGAGGAAATAGATTGGAGAGTTAACTAGCTTGATTGATTTAATCAAGGGAATTGATTGGCCAATCAATGGAATTTGATTGGTTAATCAGTGGGATTGATTGATTGATTGATCAATGGGATTGATTTATTAGTCAATGGAGTTGATTGATTAATCAATGGAGTTGATTGATTAGTCAATGTATGAGAGAATAATTAATTAAATATTAATTAATCATTGGAGGAACGTGCAAGTGAAGATTTAATAAATAAATAAATGTTTATTTATTAATGGGTAATGTTGGGATGATATAGGAGAAGTAAATAATTAATTTAATTATTTAATCTAGAAGTGGGAAAGTGGTAAAGTGGTAAATTAAATAATTAATAACAATTATTTAATTTAAGAAGGGTGTTGAATGTTAATTAAATAATTAATGATAACTATTTAATTAAAATAGAAGAATAAGTGTAATTAGCGATGTAATTAATCAAGAAGATTAATGCTAATTAAGACATAATTAAATATATTTAATTAAATAACACAATGTCACTTAATTAATAGCAAACCATGATATTTGATAATAATTAAATAATAAAATATTATTTAATAATTAAGAAAAAAAGTGAAAATTAATAAAAAGTGTTATTGTCATACTTGGACAATTTCAATATTTACACACATGCACATATATGTGTATGTATATGTATGCATATATATGCACATATGTATACATGTGCATATGTATATGTACATGTACATGTACACATACACATATATATACACATACATATACATACATGTATATATGTATGCATATATCCAACATTTAATAATAAATAAAGTTAGAAAACCCACACAAAGGTGCGACGTAGATAATAAATCAATTGAATAGTATCCATTGGTATAATGCAAACTATACTAAATACTTTGTAATGAATTTTGGTAGTAAGATGTGAGATGACTAAATACAAATTAATTTGACCATTAAAACAATTATTTATAATAAAATATAAAACAAAACAAACACTTTTCTCTTTTACATTAATCTTTCACTTCAAAATTAAATAAACCTATTTTAAAAAATTATTACATCTACTAATAAAAAAATTAACTAATAAAAATTAAAATAATTATTTAACACTGTTTAATATAAATGAAATATAAAATTGTTATTATCTTTTTCACCTACTCATAGTATTTAAGGAGCGATCCAACCATTGCCCTATTTTCGAAGCATACATCTTCAAATCCTACCAAACAAAAACACAGAGAAAAATGAAACTGTTCTCAAAAACATTGAGAAAAAAATCTGTGAAAATCTCTTGGTAACAGAAGCACATTGATTCAGGTCCCTTAAATGCTTTCAACAGTATTTCTTTCTCTTGTCAGAAGTCATGTCATAGGAAATCGTTTTGTCATAATCCCAATGCCTCCCTCCCTCCTAATTTAGGTGTCGAAGATCTGCTTAATGTAATACAGGCGAGACTATTGCTGTCATAAGCTACTCCCAGAGGAGCTCACCTCAAAAGAATAGGAAATAGTATTACTGTCATGAAGATTTCTTGGCAATATGACTGGTATCATATATTCTGACATGACCCACCTGAAGCAGACTTTCCATGCTATTCCATTAAATGCATTACAAACCCACTTAATATTTTCATTTGAATGCCTTAAATTAATGATAATAAGTATAATACAGTTGAATTCCGCCATTGAATAATAATAACAATCACAATATTAATACAGGCTAACTTTAATAACTCTGTGGAAGTACACAAAATTCTATAACTCTAAGTTTTCATCTTTTGAGACTTTGATCCCCTGCAATGGCAATTCATGCAATAAGGAGGGGGGTATTTCTTTTGAATGATATTGCATGGGTGCAATGCTCTGTTTTTGTGTGTTGTGTTGTTTGTGGATTTGGAAGCTGTGAATTATCAGTAAACGATGTAAAAGCTTCCTTTGTGTTTGGGGATTCTCTTGTGGATGCAGGAAACAACAACTATTTTTTTACTCTCTCAAAGGCCGATATGCCACCCAATGGCATTGATTTTAATGCCTCTGGAGGCCTACCCAATGGAAGGTTCACTAATGGCAGGACTATACCAGATATTCTTGGCCAAGAAACAGGACAGAATTTATTTTCTCCTCCATATATGGCGCCAACTACAGTTGGAGATGTTTTGTTGAAGGCTGGTGTAAACTATGCCTCGGGAGGTGGTGGAATACTTAAAGAAACTGGTAGAAATTTTGTAAGTTTCTCTAACAGTTAATGGAAGTTTGAATTGAGGTTAATTTCTTTGGCCACTGTCCATGCACTATGCTGCATCACTAATTGTGTTTATGTTAGTACTTGAGAAAATTATTTTATCAGAATATACTTGGGCTGATGGTACATTAGTTATGATAATCTCCTGATTATGGAACCTTCATTATTTGTTGAAGGGCAATGTCAGAATTCATTAACTTAGAATAGCTGACCTTAGCAAATTTATTGTTTACATCATATTGTCAAATTTAACCATGCTACTCCTATTATACATAAGTAAAAGCAACTTAGAAACCCTAAGACCCGAACCAAAGATGAATCGGTTATGAGTCAAATCTAAGACCTCCCATTTGCTGTTGTGGTGCTCTACCATTGAACTACTGACCTTCTTGGTGACTGGTTCATCTTTGGTTCGGGTGTGGCTCTTTTTCCTACACCCACCTTGAGCCACACTGCAGGTGTGTGGGGATCTTTGTTTGGCATGGCGTTGCTGGCCTTTCTAGCTTGGCCTGGCTCTATTGACTTGGACTCCAATATCATATTAAACTGTTCATGGACCAGTTAGGAGTTGAACCTAGGACTATGCATTTGCTGTTGGGATGTTCTATGACTAAGCTACCAGCCCTCTTGACGACCAGTCCATTTTGGTTCGAAGGTGACTCATTTTCCTAACAGTCTTGCATATTGTTACCTCTGTCCATTTTACCTCTGTTTGACTGATATATTCTGCTGACAAGTAGATACTAGATGTAAATATAATTTCAAGCATTTGTCCTTCTCATTGTTTCCTCTCAAGGTGCTTTTGCTTACTTATGTCTCTCTTCTAGTCCTTTAATACTGTTGACCTATTTTAGAGATCTGTGGACATGGATGTGGTTTTGATCTTAAAGTTTAAAACTTCTCAATACTTCAGCATCTCAACTAACTCGATTCTGGAGTTATCAGCATGTCCTCGCTTTTCTGTCTGAAAATTTGCTTGAATTCCTTGGCTACTTCGAATATCCAACTGTTTGTTCTGTCAGAAATCTATAACAATTTTGCAAATTGACTTCTTTCTTCATTTTGTTCTAGATTGGAAGGCTTTCAATGGATGCACAACTTAACTACTTTTCCAATACAAGGGAAGAGATCATTTCCATGATAGGACTGCAAGGAGCCCAGGACTTTCTAGCAAAAGCTATTTTCTCTGCTACCATCGGATCCAATGACTTCCTCAACAATTACTTTGCATTTGAAAATCTTGCTCAGAGGAAACTTGTTGGCCCCGAGCAATTTATACAGAGACTCATAGATACCTTCAGAGTTCAATTAACTGTAAGCCCATCTTTGTTTCTTCTTTCTTTTACCTTTTATAATAAAATAGCAATCAAGCTACTCCTGGAACAACACTAAAAGACAACATAATCTTTCAACCTGCATCTATGTGGGATTTTGAATGACAAATCTTTGCCTATAATTTGATTGCAGAGGCTCTACAATTTGGATGCAAGGAAAATAGTGGTGGCAAATGTAGGACCTATAGGTTGCATACCATTTCAGAGAGACATTCATCCACTACAAGCGGACGGTTGTGTATCTATGCCTAACCAAATGGCAATGAGCTTCAATACTCATTTGAAAGACTTGATAGTGGAACTTAATGCAAATTTACAAGGGGCCATCTTTGTTTATGCCAATGTTTATGACATTGTGAATGACATAATTGTAAACTACAGATCTTATGGTATGTCCATACAGCTACTCAAATTTTCTTTATTTTTAATGGGTATAAGAAAATGGAAGATAATATCTAGGTGTGCTTCTATGCCTCTGAGTAACTACCACCTAAGTTCTCAGTTTTAAGGAAAGAATAAAATGATAGGCAGGTTACCCACTAGACTGCTGACCATAGTTTTGAGTGGTTGAAAACATCAGCATGCCTGCTATTTTCTTTTTTGTAAAAAATACAAACTTGCATGAATGATAAGCCCTAATGCACTTGTAGCTATGGCTTACATACCCATTAATGAAGTGTTCCAATGTTGATTGCAGGATTTGATGTTGCAGACAGTGCATGTTGTGGTTCAATAGGGAGACACAAAGGAATTGTTCCATGTGGGAAGAGATCAACTGTATGCCCTGACCATACAAAATATGTATTCTGGGATGCTTATCATCCATCTGAAGCCACCAATTTAATCATTGCCAGCCGTTTATTAGATGGAGGGCCAGATATTGCCTTCCCTATGAATGTTCGCTCCCTTAAACAAGCTTGAACTGGAGCTAACTTTCATGGCTACCTATTTTTTGTATCGCATCTCTTAATGTTCCTTAAGATCTCGTAATGGTGTGATGCTAATAACTAATTTATTGAAATAGAAGAAGAATTAAGATGGGAGTAGATCACTCTCTCGGACCACAGATTCTTTGGGCTGGTACCATTTTGTTTATATGGATGGAGCGTGTAACATTATTGACAAATTCTCATGTATGTTTTTCTATTTCTATTCCATTCTTTTGGAAAAATAAGAAGAAAAATATATAAAAGCCATTACTAATTGTATCAAACTATTTTCAATACTTCAAATCTCTATTTTTTGTTTTATTTTTATGAATACACATCATATATTATATCTATAAAAAGATAATATTACACAAACTTTGGGTCCAAGCTTGAAATGTCAAAAGATAAAACAAGGCTAAGTAGTGAAAGTTATACTAAGTCTCTAAAATTTAGATATTGATATTGTACATTTTATGAAAAAGATTAAAAAAAATCAAGATAAATTAAATATTGTAGAGGTGAAAAGTCTTTTGTGTTACATCACTTTGTGTGGTTGTCTTAAGTACATAGTTTTGACATATAATTTTGTTCAACTCAGTGCACCATTGACCCAAGATTCAGTCTCACACTCAAAAATAATAGTTTACCCCTACTTAAGTCAATTTCAACTCTTTTCCTTTGTCTATTTCAAAACTATACTAGTTACCTTGACCCAATTCAAGACTTATGTATACAACAAACCACAACACATTACTTGAACAAGTCATGGATAGATCACTAGAAACCAATTTTAGGCTTAGGGGCTATCTTAAACCATTTTTTCGAGGGTCAAGAGGAGGACTAGGTGGGGTTCATCTATGCACTTGCCTCATTTGTCAAGGAGTCTAGACACTCATTCACCTCTTGCATCTTTTCTTTCTCATCAAGAGCATTCAATTCATTGACAATGAAAGGAGGAAAATGGGGAGAGTTAGATAAATCCTCCCTCAATCAACAATTGATAACTAGTTGAAAATAGAAAACATTGGGTTGCTCTGGACAAGATAAGAAGTGTGTCGTGTTTGTATTCCTAGGTTTTAATTTTGATATTATTGTTGTATTTTTTTTTATATTTTTGTGAATATTTGATAAGAAATGTAAAAAATGTTAAAAGGAACTTGATCTAACTTGGTAAAAACATAAAAAACTATGACTTTTTTTTTTTAAATGAAATATAGATGTAATGTAATCTATTGTGTAGATCTTTCCTCTATATCAACTCCCTAAAAGAATGTTAAACTTTTTCATTTTTTCAAGATTACAACTATTTAACTAAATAAAATAAAATAAAAAATTTCTAACAATAACACAAGCAAAATGAGAGAAAGCAACTCTCAATACACTTAAGTGATTCACTTTGCAATAGTGTAGAACACTTGGGTATTTGGTTATCAAAGTTTCTAGATTTAATTATTTATAAAAATAATGCTAAATGATAAGAGAAAGTTTTAGTACACATTTGAGTTTTGCTAATGGAAAATGAAAAGGGTTCTTTAATAACACATGTTTTAGATTGTGTTTGTCACCTATTTAAACTAAGAAAACTACTTTCTTTTATGATTTAAATAGAGATTTCCACATGCTTTGTTATAAAAAAACATATTTTTTTATGGTTTCTTATTTTATGATTGTTGTTGAGAAATCTACAACAAGGATCTAAAAATATTGTCATTGAAGTGGATAATTTATATCATTGCTTAAACAAAACCCCTTTCACCTACAAAATTTTTAAACATTGATGAAAGGGGACTATTTTGAAGGCATGTAGGTGATAATTAGAAACCTTAGGGGCTATTATGAAAAAAATGAAAATATCAAATATCAAATCATTTCAATTTCAAGTTTGATAGAATTTTGAAGCCTACAACAAGAATACAGTTTGAATTTATTTGCAATGGCGAGGAAGAACTAAAAAAAAATGAAAGGGGACTATTTTGAAGGCATGAAGGTGATAATTAGAAACCTTAGGGGCTATTATGAAAAAACTGAAAATATCAAATATCAAATCATTTCAATTTCAATTTTGATAGAGTTTTGAAGCCTACAACAAGAATACAGTTTGAATTTATTTGCAATGGTGAGGAAGAACTAAAACCTTAGTAATAATATAGATTATGGTTATAGGTACATGATGATAGGAGGATGATTTAAAAATTTAAGTGTAGAGAAAAAAGTTGAAAGAGAATTAATCTAAATCAAATTAACTACCACAAACTACTCAAACTTTCTAACAAACTAAACTAAATAAACATCTAAATTAATTTTAACACTAAGTCTAATACTAAGAAATTACATAATCTAGAGAAACCAATCTAATATATTCCACACCTAGACCAAAGTGTTACAAAAGCGGAGTTGGGATAAAATCAAATAATTATTATTTCTCCAAAAATAAAGTTGGAATCAATATGAACTAGAAATGGGCACTATGAGGAAAAAAATGGTAGAGTAGAGACCAAAAGTGAAAGATGTAGAGTATCGCCTTCCAAAATTTATTCATAGGATCTCTCTAAATGAGATCAAAATGTGCCTTTTTTAGGGAGAAGGGGAAAAGGTATAGAGTGTTTCTATGGTACTAAGCATGCCTAACGACACTAGAGGAAGAATTGGATCAAAGAAAACATATGTTTGATGTATTATAGTTCACATAATTGAATTGTGTCGAATTCCCAAATTTCATAGAAGTAGTTTTAGGAAAATTAGGTTGGTCACAAAATCACAATGGTGAAATTGTAACCACTGTGATTATTGAAAAATTCTATGTATTTTTGCAACCACCTACTACCTAAAATTACTAGTTCTTCCAAAAGTAGCAAAATCATAAGACCTAGAACTTGAAAAACACAATATACAAAACAAAGGGATTGAGGGGGGTCCAAAAGGAACATTAAGGAGATACATGAAGGGACCTACATAAATAATTACCTTAGGAACAAGACCAGTTGATTTTGATCTTGCACTCTACAAAGGCCCTTTTGGTGATGATTCATCATAGGAATATATACACTTATAGTACCACAAATATGGTATTGCCACTAGTTATTCAATTTTTAAATTAATTATTGTCAAATGGTGGCTCATTCCAAACTATCCATCATCTATCAAGTTGTTCACTAAATTTTTAAACTATATGCCTAGGCCATGTATAAAAGGATGTCATCTAGATAGGTCATTTCATCATTGACTATTATGAGAATACCACCCTTAGTAATGTAGTAAAATACTCATTAGTACTTATACCTATATCATAGCTATATTTTGCATTAGCAATCCCAATTACATCAACTCTTATATTACTAAATTCCAAAACTAATTCTAAGACTAGGTTTGCCACCAGGAAATTTATTGCACTATATTAATTGTAACAAGGCTCAAGAACTCATTACATAATTATATGCAATCCAATTGTAAAAAAATTACATATCTATTGCATATGTTGCATGGCGTGTCTCCATTTTTTTCAAAATTATTGAATAGATCAATGGAAGTACATCAATGCATTAGCAAAAAGTTATCAAACTTCCACAACCTAACTTAGCAAGATCAAATAGTATTTTTTAACACCAAAAAGCTTCCCATTTATAGTATTAGATATAAGGGAATATTTATTGCAAGACAAAGTTATAAAAAACTAGGGTTCAAGGTCATATATAGTTTTTAGGGCCACACTTTTCAAATCAAGGCCATAAGTGTGATGTTTAAGACTAATTGTTCAAGTTTGATCGAGGTTCATGCATAGTTCCAAATTTCATAAAGTAGAGTATCATAGTTTGATCAATCTCGATCTACTATCTATATTTAGGTATAAAAATTGTCATAGTCAAATCGATCTATTTCTCTCCAACATCAAGGTATGTATATATATTTAACTTGTTCTTATATTATATTTTAGTTCAAGATCTATGTACACGTGTAGATTGAACTCATTTATCTAGGTTAATTTAACTATTGTTAATTATTTTATTTAATTATATTAGATAGATGTAGAGAGTTGTGTATTTCTCCTCTTCGTTTTGACAAAATTGATCAATATTACACCCTAGGGTTTAAACTTTTTGTTTTATCCTTCTACCTTGTTATATTTTAGACATGGAATTATTATTGCTTTCATATTTTGTTTCAGATTTAAAATTAGTTTATACATTCATTTATTTAACACCTAGTGTTTAGGCCTCCATTGCTTGTTACATATTGGATCCCTACTCTCCTACTCTTTGTTTCTTTGTGCTACATTTCTAAAGCCCTCATGATAGATTCTCATATGTTCTTATAAACTATTATCTCATGAATCCAAATATATAAGAAAATGTAATACATGAAACTATTTTCTCTATGATTATTGGAGATGTTAACATTATTAATTTTAACTAATAAATAAATAAGTTACAATAGTAAAAAAGGATTCCAAAGTGAATATCACCCCTAGTCATAACATTCTCCCATTTGAGATTTATATTGCAACAACACACTAGGGAATAAAATACAATGATTCAAGTGATAGCAAAGGCAATACCCATAGCCTTCATGCACCAATTGAATTTATTATTCTCATTAGCTAAGTGAGTGAATCCATAAAATTCTCCAAAGTTTCCATCTTTTGAACCATGACCTATCCACCCTCTAGCATCTCACATAAATCACAAAAAAATGATATTGCACATCAATGTGTTTAGTATGAGCATGATCTACATAGGGTTCTTAATAAAAAAAATTGCACTTTGACTATTACATCTAATACTCACCCAAGTTTATAAATTAAAAATACTATAACATAGTCTCTATATCCACATTACATCTTTGAAAGGATGTATTGAAGCCATATACTTTTCCTCTTAGTCGAAAGAGAAACTATAGGTTCTCTTACTCATCCAACTAACTACAAACTCCAAATAGAGTAAAAACAACCACTTGTAGACCTCTTTCTATCTAGATCTCCATCCCAATCAAAATTAAATAAGTCTTATAAATCATATACCTTGCCCAAATCATTAGTACCATGATAAAAAATACAATAATATGAAGTTCCTCACAAATATCTCCACACCATCTTAACATAAGTCTATTTTTTCTTACTAGGGTTAGACATAAGCTTGCTTCAAACTCCCACTATTGGGAAATATTTGGTCTTGTAAATACCATTTAATATAAAATACTTCCAACAAAACTAGAAAAAAGGAACATTCTAATCTCTTCTCAATTATAATATAATTTAGGACATTGCTCCAAATACATTCGAGTTCTTGTAGGTAAGGCAATGCTTACTAGCTTGGAATCCTACATTTTAAGCATTGTAAAATTATGTCAATATACTTATTTTGATTTAAAATAAAAGAAGTTTGTTAACTCAATCTTTGTAGGTTTCTATACCAAGAATATACTTAGTATTTCATATCAAATGTAATAGAGAGATAATTCAAGCTCCCTAATCATCCCCTTGACATTCCCAAAAAATAAAATGTCATCAACAAACAATATGACAATTAATCTTTGATAATCAATTAATTTAAAATATACATAGTGATCCACCTTACTTCTAAGAAGCTAAGATCTAATGCAAAAGCATCAAATTTTTAATACCAAATATTTTGAGACTTCTTCAAACCATAGAAGGGACACTTTAACCTACAAACAAAATCTCCTTCTCCTTTACTAGAATTTTTTTAGTCTATAAGTCATATATATCTCCTCTTCGAGATCCTCATAGAGAAATGCATTTTTTACATCTATTTTCTCTATATCTAAATAACAAGAAACAACAATAGATAAAATGAATCTAATGGAGGTTAAGTTAGCCATATGATAAAATTTCTCATCAAAATTCACTCTCTAAACTTGGGAGTAACCTTTAACAACCAAATGATCTTTTTGTATCACACCCCAAAAAGTGAATATATATATTTTTACATCTCATATTATGCATGTCAATATCCATAATAATCAATAATCACATCTCACTAATATAAAATTCTCACAAGTATATATATCAACTACTAGCAATGAAGATAATACCATTACATAATAAATGTTGGTAGGTTATAGATGACTTCACATCACGCTACATTGATCACAAGGGAGATGCAACATACTTATCCAACCACACATAAATACACAGGTCATAACCAGTACAACACATGCACTCCTTGATAATAATAGGTACAAGTAAGGATCGACGACTAAAGATGTATAGAAGTAGACAAGAAATAGTATAATATAGAAGAAAGTATGCAACATATGATAAAAGGATATTATATAGGCGAGAAGTATAAGGAAGAAGATTGATGTATATATGATTATGTATCAAATCTATATATTATGTTGTGCTATGATATATGATGTGTATGTGAATATATTGTTAATTTTAATTGTTCTTTCCTATCACAACCTTATGTAACTCATTGCTTGGGTTATGATCTTCTACTTATCACTCATACTAGGGTATACACACTACACCCAAGTAACTTAGGCTCAAATCCTTGATCTATTCTTAGTTTTTTATAACATTTTGGTTTTGCTACTAGGACGCTATTAAAATAGTAAAGGGATATCAAATCAATAGATATCATTTACAAAAATATTGTGATAATTGTTTCCTACTCATTGGCCACTAACATGAAAATATTGATTATAAGAATTGGTTTATCTTTAGAGGGAATCAAACAATCAACTAGAAAATAAAAAACAAACCAAAAAATTGTTGCAATTTTTCAATTATTGTCTATTTTAATAAATATGATGGATTTTTTTTATTATCAACCCCTAGCAAATACAAAACATAGGTAATTTATTTTGACCTAAATAACTTTACACTTAATTGTGTTCTTCCAATTAGAGATTTTTCTTCTAAAAAATCATCCCAAATTATTTTAGAGTATAGTTTATTGTACTTTCAGGTAACATATCTTTAGATGAAATATCCTCCAAAATATAATACTCATCCATCTCCATTATATTTTTTATATCATACAAAAAATCTATATCACTAGTTTCCTCTTCATTTAAATATTCTTTGCATCTATAACAATTTCTTCTTGTGCTTCTTTATTAACATGTTCCTCAACTTGGCCATCGATAATTTCAATGGGTTGTTCCTAACTAGATGTTTCTAAAATCAAATTCCTCTTATCTCTTATTTTTTATTTCTCTCTTCGTCCAATATTCTTCGATCAAACAACCTTGATCTATTTCTTTTATTCCCCATCATAAAATGTATTTTTTAATTCACCTAAACATGCACACAAATGTGCATACCAATTTAAATCAAAGTAAAATATATGGTTTTAAAAAGATAATTTAGGAAATAAATTAGTAAATTGTACATTATATTATTAAGTTAGAATATTAGGAGAGGAAGAATTTAGAACTATAAGAAAAAGAGAAATTAAGTGTAAAAAAAATAGTGTCAAGGGGCTAATATAGAAAGAAATATGAGTGTTTGAATCATGACCTAATAGGTGCTAATAAAATGAGTCAAATTTCTGTAGTCCATGTAATAAAACCATGACAAGGTCAAGTGAATATTAGGATGGAGGTGGAAACTATCAAAAACCAAGTTTGTTGTTGGTACTAGTAGCTTGTTATGTTGAATTAGAGAATAATGAAAGTGGTGTAGTAATTGGTAGTTAAGTTACACATCATAATATTTCATTCCTTTTGATGAGACATTTTTCTCATAAAAAAACATATTTTCTTAGATGTAACCTTGCACATTATAATTTTATTAATCATGCACCCTCGGCATAAAGACTACACTAGGTTTACTTCTTATGCATCTAGACCTATTTATTACTATGAGTATGAAAACAAAATTATCTATAGTAAATCTTCCCCTTGTTGTCCAACTAAATATGTATCATCCTCAAATCCATACAAAGGATTAGATACATCTATTAAGTATCTTGAAGTGTTGCATCCTCAGTCTCACCTTGTAGCTATAGAGGAAGAAAAAGTTAGGCCCCTCCTAGACCTATCCTTGTTTTTGGTGACTACAACTAGTTGGAATTAACTTAGGTGACCAATAGACCAAATATCATTTGAAGAGAACTTCATTATTACATACTTATATATCTTATGGACATTAATTTTCTCAAGGAGAGACATATGCCAATGAGTTTTCTTACTTAATATCACCAAAAAGTGTGAAATATTAATAACATTGATGATTATCTTTTATTTGATTTTCTTCTCCAATTGCATAGACAGTTGATTGAATCTATACATCAAATAACTTCTCCAAGATGGTCCGCTTTCACAACACACACTCACAACAAAAATAACACCAATACAATACACCAAATCAACTGAAGATATTACAACACATAGTTTCAAGCACTTAGAATGCACATAATCACAAATTCATAACACAAAAAATAAATATGACAAATAAAACTACACACCCATAGTAAAATATCATAATATATCTCCACAATATGATATATTCAAAGGTATCCATACCTAACTAAGAATCATTTTCCAATTATATATAGTGTACCTAGCTACCAACTACTTAACATGAGAAAGAAGGATAACTATACAAACAATAGTACATAATATAGGTCAATAGGTATATTAGTGTGCAAACTAACAATCAAGCCATAGGCTTTAATATTATGGAGAATCTACTGGCTTTAGTGATTGAAGGTAGTAAATAATGCATACTTAATCTACATAATTTTTTTCAATAAGAGCATTAGAACCTATGTTTTCTTCTTTGATACTACAGGGGTGTCCTCGTGACCCAACTACCCATACCTTGGGTACCTGGGGTGAGCTGGGTCAAGACAAGTCCCTTGTAGGTGAGATCCCCCGCCTGCAAGAAGTCCCACCTCTTAAAATCGAGAGTGGAGTTGAACCCGAGACCAATGGGGAGCAAACCCACTGCCCAAGCCAACTCAACTACCCGTTCGGGCTTTAGAACCTATGTTATGTGGTGTATATAGTGTGAAAAACAAGCTCAAGTTCTCATGCCAACCTATTCTAAGAAGGTGATGACCTTGTTGTATAGTCTCACAACACAAGGAAATGGAAAAATTATGTCATACCTGTTTAAGTCCAATGGCACTTAAATGGGTAAACCAATGTTGGTTTTGAAATAGGAGGGAAAAGTTTCAAACACAAAATCATTCTCTTGCAAAAAAAATCAGCTTTAGAAAATTGAGAATTTCACATCATCGCGTCCCATGTTAACTAGGGGAGAGGGGCCCATAGTGGAGCACCCTAACTTCACGTTTCTCAAAATCCTATGTGGAAATTCCAAATCACTTCCAACTTTGTACAACAATTTATTTGGGAACTCATGTGCTTCAATATTTTGTTTTAGGGCCACATCATCAAATATGATGCCACATTAGCATGCTTTTTGTTGAGGTATCCAAAAAGGTCCAAAAAAAAGTGAGACTGATAGTGGTGCACTAAGTCATGTTTTATTGGTGCGCTAATGTGGCATCACATGATTTGTCACTTTGCGTACTTTATGGATAAAAAAGTGTTTTGCAATTGGATATTAAAGTGCTCCACTATGGAGCCCACTAAGGACTACTTCTATCCCCACTATTGGACCCTACTCCATTATGGCCCCCTCTCCCCTAATGGAACCATATTCAGATGTCAAACTCAAACCCAAAATCACATTTTAATATAATTGTTTGTAGTGGGCATTGGGTGTAAAAGGTCATTTTAGATAAAGCTCGTGCATGAAGACACACATGCATAATTTGTAGAATCTCACAAAACTAGAAAAGGTAAAGGAGGTGAAAACCGAAATAAGAAGAGATATTACCCTTGTCTATTATTCCCTTTAGCTCACATTTGTTGTCAACTAAACCAGGTATGCTCTAAATTAAGTTTCAATGATTTCAATGTATCTTACGCTCATAAATTGCAAGATCTTGTTTAGGAAATTTTCTTTTAAAAGAAATCATTATTTTTTTATGATAAAAATAATGTAAGCTAGGTGAATGTCAATCCGTTTGGAAACAATTAGGTCAAACACTAATGTCTAGAAAGGGTGGGTAGAATTAAGGAATTAAACCTAAATAGCACACAAATTTCATGTAGAAAAACATGCAGAGTTCATATATTATAAGTACATGGAAAATAATAAACAAGGAGGAATTTGAATTCCCCCAGTCCCAAGTCGTTATGACTTATGGGATGATAGACGATACCCATCTGGGTAATTTTCAAGTGGAATAATTCATGGTAAGGATACGACATCCTAACATGACTTAGTGGTCACAAATATCATCGTGAATGGATTACAAATGGTTGTGGCTTTTCCTCTAGCTATGGAAGCCCCATAGTTAGTTCTAGAATACATACAATTCTATGATCCCACTAGAAGGGTTGTTGTGAAAGAAGGTAGGGTATATGCTAACCTGACCCTAGAGGGCATCACATGGATATTTGAGATATTTTCTTAGTAATGAGTCCATTAGAAATGAAGGAATTTGCAAAGGCATATACAAATATGGAAGAACAGGCCAAAAGGACAATGCTGACAACATGGTTTAAATAATAAGAAAATCCAAAACCAATAACTAAAATGCCCAAGAATATCCTAAGGTTTGATTTCATCATGGGTACATATGACATTATCATGTTATTAAACAAAATAGCTAGAAACAAAAATGCAAACAAATTTGACTCTTGGATGTATGAAATTATTAGGAATATAGGAAATGCCATAGTTAGAATCCATTGGTCAAAGGCCATTAATGATTCTCTATGTGAAAAGATGCAAACATTTTAGGCACCAATGACATTCTACATGTCTTCTTATGTCATATATTCATGTAGAGTAAAGGAAAACATCTAGGGTTTGAGTAAGATTGGAACCCTTGGAGTTAGTCCTAGACAAATATTGGCTTACCAACATTACCCTTAAATAACAACTCAATAGTACTTCAAAAAATATTGAAGGGTTAATGATGCATTTGTGATGATGGTGATCCAAACCATGGAAGGTGATAGATCTAAAATATTATCTATATACACACAAGCTATCATTGCAGCTCATGGATACTAGTAAATCTAGTTTCTGAAATTCACTTACATAAGGATTGAGGGGTTTTCTAGTTTCCCATACATGCTACCAAAGTACCCCACACATAAGCTACTAATGTTGGAATTTTACAAGCAAGTAATGGAATCACATGATACATTCCTACATGCTCATAAGAAGGGTCAAATTAGACTTCATATCCTTGTGGGAAGCTATAAGTACAGTACAACTCATAATGCCAAGTTGGCAGAGAATGAATTGTTGATGTATGGGTTTGAAGAATTCAAGCTAAAAAGACTTAGTTATGATCCAACAAAGAAGCTTGATAAGCAACTGGACAACAAGTTTTCTCATGTACCCCATGTGGAAGAGTATTGGAATGATTGCACCGCTGAGCATGAAATAAGGAAAAGAGTTCATCAAAGGATAACATTGAATCAAATTTTGACAATGGGAACACATGATGTTCCAATACAATTGAAAAATGATGATATAAATGTGTTGAACCCAAAATACAATGCAAATAGGGTTTTTGAATAACCTATTCAGGATCCTAACTGGAAAGAGTCTGAAGTTACATCACTGGATGAAATAACCAAGATGGTTATTGAATTCAATAAAATTTGGATTGATAAGAATATCCAAAAGATGAGAGCTAAAGGAGTAGTAATCACATATCCATAAGGGAGAAAGAGAAAGCATAAAATAGATGACATTGGATATGATAATTTCTTGAACATGAAAAGGAGAATCATTGAAGATAGAGCTCTAGAAGAAAGCCAAGAAAATATTACCAAAATCCCAACCAAGGGAGTTTTAGTGGCAGCACAACTTGAGGATCCTAATAGGGAGGTCAAAGTAGTACCTACCAATTTTCCAAATAGAGCAATAGGAAATTCATAATCAGTTATGTTACCAAAGGCTAAGTTCCTTACCCAACAAAGGTAGGTGGAAGGCAATAGGGGTATGCTCAAACAAGAGGATGAGCATCATAGCCAGTGGCAACCATGTTTGCATCCCCACCATTAGTGGAAACATCTGTAGTGAGACAAGTTATAGGGTAAACCTATCCAACTAGAAATGAAGAACATGCCATGAAAATGGACCAAATCATGAGAGAACATGACAAATTGGATTAAATCATAAAAAAAAGTTCGTGACAATAAAATCCAAAGGCAGTGGTAGAATCAATATTGGTCACTAAAGAAGAGCAAGGGAAAAGTGTTTCAAGAAATGGTACTGAAGAGTTGGAGGTAGTAATAGATCCACCTACTCAATGGGAAGATAATCTTGTAGAGGAGGGAATAGAGATGGAGGAGGTAGTAGAAGTAACACCTCAGTGCAAAAAAGGGACATAGTCGAAGAAGTACAAGATTCTGCTCCCCTTGTCAAAAAAGAGAGAGGAAATGTAGACAAATGGATATGCAAAGGTCAAAATAATTAGGGAGCAATCCCAATATGTAGATACTAGTGATGACATGCAAAAAAAATTGTTAGAATCTCAAGAAAGAGAGAGTTTGGGAGGAATTCAACTGGAAGGATCCATGAAGGATGAAAATGAGATTCCTGAAGACTTAGAAGAAATTAATTTTCTAGAAATACCTCAAGCAATTGCAAGAGAAGGTGATGATTTTCTAGGACAGGGCCACAAAGAATCACTCCAACTTGGAGCAAGTGATAAAAATACTTTTGGTCAAGAAAGAAGTGAAGGTCAAGAATAAAAAAAGAGAGTTGTTGAACATAAGGACCAACCATCTAGAGAAATCCCTAAAGAAGTATCTCTAGGTGAAGATATTCCCGATTGTTTGGCCAGACAATCGTAGACACCAATGCAAGTACAATTAGTACCACTTGATTTTAGAAGCATGATACAAGAATTGGAAACACCAAGGCCTAAAGCTAAGGCTAGAGTTAGACATGTTGTTAGGAGAAATGTAGATGGTGGGAAATTCTATAGGTGGCTACTCCTATAGATGAGAATGATAAACATGAAGTTACACCAAAGGATTATAGAATATCAATAATTAACCTAGGGAATTCATCATGAGAGCAGGAGATAGAGGAAATGAGGATGAAGTTGGAAGCAACTACTACTCGTATGAGAATAGAAAAACAAAAGAAAAAGGAATTAAAGGAGCGCATAACTCAAAATGTAGAGCCTTATCAGAGAAATAGCTTAATCAATCCATTCATTAGCAGAGTTTCCTCTCGACCCAGTGTTGATGTCTAAGGAGCAAGTAGATGCAATTAAAAATTTGAGACACAAAGTAAATGTGTTTGAAAATTGGGTAGGAAACTTGATGCAATAGGGTGAAGAAACTATAAGGGGAGCCATAGGAAAGTTCAAGGAATCTTCTCATTGGCTCAGGAAGTCCAAAGGGTTAATGATTAAGTGTAAAGATCACTTTGAGAAGAATGATATAGAATTGCGATGAATGGAGGGCATTCAAAATATAGACACCTAGTTATCGTTAGATGAAAGGGTGGTGATAGAACATGATATTCTGAATTTGGGTACTTGGAAACTACAATTGTCTTGGGAGAAGGATTCTCTACTACAATGCATAAAGGAGCTAGAAAAGGTGGTCGAGAAAGGTGACAATATGGTGGACAAAGATTTGGACCTTGTGAAAATGCTTACACAATGGATGTGTAAATAAGATGACTTGGGACAAGATGATGCTAAAGTAAAAGCCTCCAAAGGCTTACTCGGTAAGGTGATTTATGACCTTATACAGTCATAAGTCAGGAATCCATAGAAGAAATGATCAAGACTCAAAACCACATAGTGAATTATGAGATTGATGTGATTCTAAGGAATGATTCCATAAAATTATGACCAAAGAGTATACATGGGAAAAGTTCCATTGGAAAATGATGCAGAATGTCCCTAAAGAGGATATGAATTAGGTTCTGATGGCTTTTAGGGAATATAAACTCAGGAAGGGAGAAGATGAACTTATAGATGAAATGTTCGAAGATGAATAAAAAATATCAAAGTGTAAGAGGATAGAAGTTTTTGTCTTGTTGAAGGAATCAAAGTTGGTTCTCGACTTCTAGTTGCGAGGATTTTTCTCGATAAAGAAGTTTTAAGTCGAGGATTTTGAAGAAGAAAGGCTAGCATTTTGTTCCACATTTTTGAGCTTGATTGTCTTTGTTATCTAATTTCCTCAAGAGTTCTGATGTAAATGGAAGTCAAAGTGTGACTTTGACTTTATCTTCAGGACCACAAAAGATATCTTCTAAGTGTTACCTATACCCTTGTGCCATGTGCTACATTTTGATTGGCTTGTTTTCTCTAGGACATGCAATTTTTGTAATCAACTACTGCCTTGTGTTCTATAAAGGTTAGGGAGTTTCTATTTCTAGGGATCAAAATTTGTTGATACAATAGGATGTAAATTGGAATTACACCAATTTCTATTCTAGTTCATGTTTTATGTTTAGTTCCATTGTAAAAAAATGTGTTTACAATAGAGATTAATAATACTCAAGCAATTGAAAGGGTTACTCCTAATCATATATCTTGTGTAACTATAAGTTTTTCATTTCTATTAGAGGAGTCAATTTGTTGCACCAAATTTGGGTATATTTTGATCCATTCTGGTGGTTAATGATCATTTTTCTCTGAACTCTAGCATTATTTTGTATGTAGCTATGAAGAAATTTGGTGAAATGCAAAGCAATTGATACTTTGGTTTTTTAGTTGCTTTGTAAATGTGTGGATAATAATTGAGAGCTATTAATTTATTAGGCCCTATCTCTCCTAACTTTGATTTTGTTGTACTATAGCTTTTAGTAGGTTTGAATGAATGAAGTCTAAGAAATGATGCATTCTTTATTTGTTGAATTCTTCACATCATTGAATTATCTAAGTCAAATTGCTTTATGAAAACCAACATGCACCTTATGTTTAACATAAAGTGCACAACAAACCCTGAGTGAACCTAGTGAGTCAAGACCTGACATTGCCAAGCCTTGGGATAGCCAAACCTCTAACAAAAATTTGGTGATTCTTTCAAGATAGATAGGTTTTGTTGTTCAAATAGAAATAAATTATCTACATGTTGTTATGTGTAACAACCACATCAATAGACCTCCTTGGTGTTGGACATGAAGTAGAGAAGATGATACCAAGATTTATCCATCCACAAAAAGAATATCCATATTATTATACCCACACACTAATATAAGTACTCCAATGGTAATTTAGATACTCAAAATACCATATTTAACAAGACACTTAGGTGTTGTGAAAGCTTGTAATAGAATTTTTGTCATTTTCTCATCTCACTAACCATCTTATAACCATACATGTATGTATCTTGGTAATAATTCAATACATTACCAAACTAGATTAAGAGCGCATACATTAATTAAGACATCACATCCTAATAAGATCCTATCTAAAGAATGTATCATAACAAAAATCTACTAATTTTGATCACTCATATAAAAAAAATAGTCTACATGAAATTTTAAAATTATATGCCAAATTTAGGCATAAAAAATCAAAGAACATGGTTGTCCAACTTCCAAATGGTTAAGGGGTTGACTTGATCTACTTGAAAATTTGATCTTATTGTTAGGTGTTTTTCTAGACTCTTAACTTATTCGTACTTGAAAATTTTTAGTCTCTTTCATCAAAATAACTCATTTTGTGTATATTTTTCCATTTTCTTGTAAACAAAGTTGGATTAAAAAAATGTATATGGTTATTTGTTCATTGAAATATTTTTGGATGGGGTAGTTTCATCTGAAACCTTTTTTATTGGAAATGTTTCACCCAAAACCATTTTGGTTAGAAAGGTTTCACCCGAAACTATTTTAGTAAAAATCATTTCTATTAGAAAGGTTTCGAATAAAACCGTCTGGCAAAAAAATCCCCCTCTTCAACAATTTTTAAAAAATCTCCATTTCACCTAAATATTTCCTTAATTAGACTATATTTTTTAAAAAAGATAAAAATACCCTTTTGTAGAGCTTAGAGTCTACAATCTATATGTATTGATATTTTGATTAACTTTAATATATATTTTTCTAAAAAAATGCAAGTAGGTTGTTTTGATTAAGGTAAGTGCTCTTGATCGAAGCTATGAATTGAAACACATGGGAAGGGTACATAACTAATTAAAAAAACAAAATGGAAAACAAAGCTTATATAACAAGAAGAGAGATAAAAACATAGCAAAGACTTGCAACTTCTTTTGACTACAGTAGGTAACCAAAAGTTGGTTTTGGAATAAACCAAAACCACCTACAAAGCCAAAAAAATCTAGGTGATTGTTGAAAAAAATCAGTTACTGAGAGGGGGGTGAATCAGTCTTTGAAAAACATAAACCCTTCAACAAACTCAAACTTCTTCACCAAATTAGAAAACTCTCAAACAGATTAGTAGCAAAGAAAGATACAACAATTTAGATACTTGACAAGGTTACAAACCATCAACAATGAAAGATATATCAATTCAACCCTTAACCAGATGAGAACCAATGAAAAAATTAAACAAGGAACACATATCCACAAGATAAAACTAGATTTACATGGAAAACCCAATGAGGGAAAAACCATGGTGAGAGGCAACTCACAATATATGAAGCTCATTGCTTACAAAAGTTACAACAAGGCTCACTGCCAAAAGAATTACAAACTAAGGTGCACAACCTTAGGGAAGGATACAAAGGACTTGCAAATTGAAGCACACAACTCTAGGGTAAGATTCAAGGACCTAATGAGATTCGCTATCTCAGATCAGGATACGTGAAGATTTAGAATTTACAACATATGTCAATAATACACTTTGGTGACTGAGGTGTTAAAGCACATCCAATCTATCTTCCACACACTTTCACACTTCTTCTGTGAGATCTTCAATACATTCCATTCTCTTCTACTTGCAACTAATTTTATCTTCCATTTATGTCCACTGCAAGAACACACAATATCAATTAGGTCATCCAAAAATAAGATAAACAATAATTTCAACAAGTCAGCCACAAAAACATAGTGTGGTCATATCCAGGAGATAAAGAGGACCAAAAACAACCTTATTACATCTTCCAAAATGATTTAAAACTCACACACTAGCACATATCAACCCAAGTTGGCAACAAGGAAATGTGTAGATGAAATGTGTAGCACATTACTAGTTAGTCCAAAAACACTCCTACACATGAATCAACTCAATGCGGTCCTCAATAAGATAGGTTAGGACCCAAAAGAATCTTAAAAAAACTTCATATGTTGGCACAAACTTCCAAGCACATGGTGCAAGAAAGATAACAAGGCTTGTCAGCTAGATACCCACAAATTTCCCAAAAAACCAACTCAACTCAATATGCAACACCAAAGAGATCAATCATTGATGTGCAAACCAGACAAAGATGTTCCATGAACATCCACCAACACTTATAGAAACTTTTTTCACATTTTCACGCCACAAACACCTACCACAAACCAACTAAAATAAGAATAATCCATCCTAGAAGCACATAATGCACAACTATAAGATATAACATTAATGGATCAACTTTTGGACCACATCAACACATGAAATTTGAACTAAGACACTACACAGACATTGAGAGAAAATTCAGGAGTAGAGACATCAATGCAGAGAAATGCAAAGCATTTTTCGGACTAGTCCAGACAATCAACATAATTGCCAACCTTCTACAATTAATAGAAACCTCCTTGGAAAAATTAGTGACCTAAAAAGATAGGAGTGCAACATCCACAAAGCACAAAAACTGAATCCAAAACAACAAGACCATATCTCCAACAATGAAGGAATGTAGAGCATTCTCCCAAATATTCTTCACAGTAACTTCCTAAAATAGAAACCTTCAACAATTATCAGAGGCTATAACTTCCTTGCAGCAACACATACTTCCTCAAGTTCAACAAGAGAGAACATACATCATGTTATAGACCATTGGAAACGTCTCTCAACCATCGGCATTACTTCTAATCCTCATCTTATATATATCATCATGATAGCATTTATGTTGACAACAACCATACTAAATACACCTTTACTTCACATCAAACAAGGAATGACATACAACCATGAACTTATCATCATAGAGTATCAACAACATACAACTTTAGACACCAATGACAACAACACCAATGATAATCAATGTTAAACAACAATCTCACAAACATGTGCAACAATCTCCCAAGTGTTGACAACTAATGCCAACAAAATCGCCAAGTGTTGACATCAAAGACAACTAATACCAACAATAAAACCAATGCAACAATCTCACCAAGTGTTGACATCACAACAATCTCCTCAAGTATCAATGACAAAAAATTGACCAAGTGTTGACATCAATGATGAAAAATTGACCAAGTCTTGACATCAATGAAGATAAACTAACCAAGTTTTGACATCAATGACAACCAATACCAAAAGTGATTTGAAGACAAACTTTAGCAAAATCCTTAAAAGAGGAGAAATATGGGAATGGGATGTCCTTCCATTTTAAAAAAAGATGAAACTCAGTTGAAGGACTCACAAGAACAACATCGAGTTTATTTTTAGCCTTGCATGGGGATCCTTTGCCCACATCAATATGGTCATTATCCATGGTTTCCAACACATTCTTGTCTATGAATTCTGAAAAAATAATTCTCAAAAGAGAGGAACTTGAACACACCTTTTTCTTTGCATGAGGAACCCAAAACCTAATCAATGTGGTCACTCAAATTAGTTTTCAACACCATCTCATTATGATGAGGCTAAGGAAACTCCACAACAAAATTAATGACCTCATTAGAGTGCACATAATCATGAATATCTTGGAATAACAAGAAGAAGAGACTACCATTGTGGAAGTGGTACAACCAAGAATTCTCATATTGGAGCTCTTGCTCCCAAAAACCAAGCCTCTAGAGCACAACTTAATACTATTAGGAAACTTTGAACCAATTTCAACACAAGCACAAATCTAGCAAAACATAATCTAGTTATAGATTTTGTGACTTCACCTATGGTAATGAAATAACCTATAGAATCAACAATACAATGAATGATACTTTCATCCCAAAACTCCGAAGGGAGCTCTAAAAGTCAAACCCAAATAGGAATCACATTAATCTTGGTAGCATCAAAACCATTAGATCAACTTTTTAAATGAAGAAAATCCTTACCATGAAACCAAGGACCTCTCTAAAGAAATCTGGTGTAGTCCTCAATGGATTGGAGGGAGAATAAGAGGATTTAATTCAACATGGCCATTGCATGTAACAAACCTAAAGAAAGCTAGAATTTGGATGCCTAGCTGTGAGTAAAATTAATGCAATTTATGATCAAGGAACCTCTTAATGAGAGAAAAATGTAAGCTTATAGAAGTTCTATCTACCCAACATCAAGAATATAAAGAGAAGGGACTTAAAAGAGAATTAAAGATGGAACATGAGGATTCATAGAGGGGTAGAATTCCCAACACAACACACTTACAACACATAAGTAGAAGGCCCACGAGGGACCCCTTCCATAACATCATGAGAAACAAATAGAGGAGTGGGGGTCATTGCCTGCAAAGGGAAACCCTTAAATAATCCATCATTGGAATAGAGAGGGGACTCAATGCCTATAAAACTCAACCTAGCAATATGAAGAATCAAAGAGGGGAAAATAATGACAAGGAAAGCATTGAGGCTGGCTCCAACATAGCAAATTTGTGAGCTCAAATTGTGTAGAGGGGGATTCTCACATAGTCTATCCCCAATGGATCTTGTGTAAGATAAAATGTTGACATTCCATTGAGAAGATGACAATGCAAGGAGGGGAACAAAGGCCAACACCAAGGGAAGGGACCCCCTTGTGCAAACAAAAATTTATTGAGAGATTAGTCGCTACCACCATAAGAGAACACCTAGGAGCATAAAAAAACTCAGGGAAAAAGCCTATTAGCCTGACCTCAAGGAGCATGTCCAACAACAATTCCTCAACATCCATAACATAAGATTATTATAATCAAATATAGGGTTGATTAGAAATTTAAAATATATATTAAAATATATTATTTTTTTTGAAAAATGTGGTGTACTAGAGGAGAGAATCTTCTTCGAAAGGATATGATTTATTTTTTTAAATGATAAAAAATCCAACAAAAGTCGATGTCCCATGAAAACGATGATGTTTTGGTGAAGTTTAAATTTAAAACGTTATTACAAAAAAAATCATCAATTATTTTTCATAGACTACATATTGAAGCTATCTATTTGGGGAAAATTTTAGGAAAACAAATATTCTATTTTTTTCAACATCCTATTGACCTCACTTTTTCATAATTTTTCAACAATTAAAATTATTCTATTAAATTTATAAATAAATATATCAAACCGATTTTATTTTTTATTTTTCAATTCCAAGCATAAACTTCATCAAGAGTTCCACGTGTCATTAGTTTATATCTTTTTAAAATTCAAAAGATAAAGGCCAACTTCAAGTGATTCAAGTTGAAAATTTGAAGTTGTGTTGGCCATTCCTTTTATAAAAGTGTGACACAAGTTTGTATTTTACTCATCTATATTTAGCAATAGACTAAGCATGCTACATGATTGTTTCAAGTGTCTCAAGATAATTCAAACTATGAATTCGGATCCATGGACTTGACATTAAGAAAAGATCCTCACTAAGAAAGATCTCATATGATTTCATCAAATATGATATAAATTTTTAGACATAGTTTCTCGAAATTGAAGCAAACAAATTAGAAACATCAAAAGACACACTAATTATTTACATAGTTTAAGGTTGAATCTCAAGTACAAAAAATATTTTTACAAACAAAAAGATCATTTATGAAGATATAAAAATGATCCAAAATAAATAATAATAATTATCTTACAATATGTCAAAACAACAATTTTATTTGTAATTAATTAACATAATTTTAAATCATAAATTACAATCTTCAACAAAAATATCCATTACCATTTTAAAAATCAAAACCTTAATTTTTTTTATTTAAAAAATAAATATATTTAATAGTATTATCTCAACTCATATTCCTAAAATGTTTATTTACTATTTTAATCTAGATTGATAATTTTGAAAGGATGTGTTTCCTTTGAAGTAGGAAAGTTCAGTGATTTTTTAATCTTTGATGTATACAAATTTTTTAGTCATGTTTCCATGTGATTAAGTGTTTCCTTGTCAATTGGGGACACAATCATGTCTTGATAAGAGTAATAATATATTCTCATATCTTTCTTCTTTTTTATGCATTTATAAATGTCTTTAGAATGGTTTTACTATATTTTTCCTCCTTTGCTTTGATTATTCCTTCCTCTAATACAATTATTTGTCTTGAACTTTGATTTACATATCTTGTCTTGTTTCTTGGACTTTTGTAAACACAAAGTGCACTATTTCATTCTTTCCTCCATTTTCAAAGAATCTTAATATTAATATAGTTTTTTTCTTCTTGTCATGTGTTCTTTTATTCTTAGAAAATACTTAAAGTCACCACTTCATTTTGTCACTGCTAATATTTTAATTGTAAAGTAGACATGCCCAACTGTATCCAATAAATGAAAAATTCAATAACCTTTTTGCTACACTCATTATGTCTTATTTTTTAATGAATAGATGTTACATTAATTTATCAAACAAATGGGTGGAATACTATTACACCCTTGAAAAATTATGTAAGAAGATTTTCTATATAAAATAATATTCAAAGGTAATTAAATAGTTAAATAATAAATATTTAAGAGCAGAGAAGGAATGTCTCTATCATAATAATTCTTCAGAAAGTTTTGATGATATAAAATAGACTTCTATTTTGTGATAGCATTTTTGTCTTTTTTTTCTTATCTTTTTTTGTTAAAAATTCTTTCTCAATAAAACAATTTATGATTTTAATTCATTTTTAATATCATATTCTAAAATATCAATAAAGCAATGTTATATTTTAACAATAAATTTATTCTGATATTGTTATCAGGATTCAATCGTGTAGTCTTACGAGTCAAATTCATTGATCCACGTTTCATGAATAGTGGTTCACAAGAACCCATCTCTCGTAATAGTGAATAAATCTACTTATTAATCTATTTCTGATAATATTTTTTATGATATTAATAAGAATATTATATTTCCAAAATAAAATTATTTATTAATCCATTCATAATAACATATTCTATGATATTAATAAGGCAATATTATATCTTTTTTGGCCCTTGTGGCTTGCCATGTAAAAGGTACAACACCATGTAAATGTTGCTTATCGTATCAAAACATATTCTATGATATTAATAAGACAATATTATATTTTAGAAATGAAATTTTTAGAAATGAATATACATAAATATATAGTCTTCTTCAACACCCAAAAAGAAACCTTGGGATTCCTCACACAAATAAAATATTTTGTATGTTATATTCTCCATGCTAAGTTTGTTAGTGCATGTTTGATTGCAGAATGCAACACTTCCTAATAATGGTTGGGAAAAAGTCATGAAAGTAAAGAGGTGGCATGTGTCATGAAAGAGAGAATAGCTTTGTTATAGGGAAACCTTACATTGAGATCAATAATTATAAGTGCAAATTGAATGTGGGGTGGGAATTCATGTAATATTTTACCTTGTTTAACTAAAAAAGCATTTATCCTCCATTATGTCATCATTGTAAGCACTAGCCACATTGATAACATAAAATGAAACTTAAAAGGAAAGTCATTGCTAACTTGGGATTTGATTTGGAATCAATTCCCTTGACTATAGAGATAAATAAATGTGGCCCATATTCCCACCCAAATGTCAATGATGAACCAAATGTAATGTCTTTGACAATGTGCACGTATGTGGAGTTCAGCTTACAAGGGATATTTAAACATAAAATATAAAATGAAGAGAAAGAGGACAACATCATGCGGGTAGCTTTGGTTGAGAGTAAAGCAACCCTATAAAAAATGACAAGGGCCCATTGGGGCCACTTGAGATTAGTCTATGTCTTTCTTATAGAAGATCATTTGGAGAAAGCTTGCCGACAAAGAGAGAAACACTCCTTTTAACACCCATAGTCAAGTGCTAACTCTGGGTGGTATTTTTTGAGTGTTCATTTGAGTTCAAACTTTTGTTGGGTTTTTTTTATTAGTTGAATTTGACTGGTATTTAAGTGTGTGGTTGAGGGTTGATTGATATATTCAGTTGATTAATCAAAATTATTATTTATTTATTTATTTAAAATTTTCAATCAATAAATGTTATTTTTTTTAATATGTCAAATAAAGATTAAGATGATTATTTTTTTATTATTTTAACAGTATTTTAATTTGTATTCATATTTAGTGGTTAGTATATTTTTAGTGTTTAATTAAGTTTTGAATTCACTTTAACATTTATGTAATGTTCATAAATCGCACACACGCACACACAAGCACTTATATTTTATATTTTTTTAATAGTTGTAAAAATTAAGTGGTAATATTTTGTTCACGTTCTTGTATACAATCTAATTAATTCTTTTGTGAGATATTTCTTATGTATTTATTTAAAAATTCTAATGAAAAATAACAATTTTAAAGTTTTAACTTTTTTATACTAGATAAAAAATTAGATGTTTATGTTTTTCAAGTATTTTTAGAATATGTCAATCTACGCTGATATCCAATGACTATTGTGTTTCTAGTGTTTAATTGAGTTTGAATTTGCATTAACATTAATATAAATCTCATGAAGCACCAAAAAATAAATCATATTTCTTTTATACCTTTTATTGATTTTGAAAATTAATCATATTTCTTTATATTCTTATGTACAATCTATGTTGACATAATGATGGATGTGTGTGTACTCTCTAATGAAGATTGTGTGTTCGAATCTAGAGAAAAGTAGGAAAATATACCTTGTTAAAAATATATAAGATAATTAGAAAATTAATTCCTTTCGAAAATATTTTCATAAATGGGTCTCAACACATATTCATGGTAGGTGTAGACATCTGAAATGTGACCTTAACATAACCACACTTGACTTTACCTATCCTAATTAAATAAATATTTATTATTTATTTAATTAATTTAACATTTTCTCTTATCCTAATATTTAATTAAATATAATTGAGGAGTTCATGGGAGAATGCATCGAGCTCTGAGTTTCACATCATTTCAAGGCAATAGTCAAATTTTCAAGAATGGCAGTCAAATTTTTAGAAATGGTGGTTGCTTCCAAGGGCCCCATGGCTATTGAAGAGATCAATAGTTTGCAAATTGCCAAGTTTTCAAAATTGGAAGTCAAAATCTCAAAACTGGTAGTCGCTTCCAAGGGACCTATTGATCATAAAAGCTTACGCCTCTTTGAACATCCTTATGGGAAATTCAGTGAGTGGGGGACCGTATTGTGCCTCATTGAATGACCTCCAGGATTTTTAAAGAAAGTTGACTATTTTTTGTGTTTTAAGGAAAGGGGAAGAGAAACACCAAGAAAATAAAAAAGATGGTGATGCGCCAAAGCTTTTACAACATTTTAAAGATTAACAATCTCCTACTTTTGATGAAATGAACAAAAATTGCCACAAACCCTTCATTGTTGGGGAGAGAACAAAACAACAAAGGCTAAAAAGAGCACAATGCAGTCATTCAAATCTCCCCGTGGGAAGCATCCATTAAGGTTCGACAAAAGCAAGAAACTCCGAAGATTATCAAGATACTCAGGTATTCATAAGACTTCCTTTGCTCTTACAACATAATATGTCTTTCAACATAATCTTCTATAGAAAAATAAAACAATACAATAACATGATTTGTTTTTCTAAAAGATAACTTTTAAACATAGAAGCTAATAACATGGAGAATAATTATCCAGACTATCTAGGCAGAACTTGACATAGAGCTTTCAACATATATAATATAAAAAAGGGAAATTTATGATAAAAGCCATAAAATGCACAATTTCAAAATCTTCTCCTTAATAATATCTATTTTTCAATAAACCAACTGAAAACAAAGGTCAAATTACAATCCAATTAATAGTCTTGACAAATAATACATGCCATAGAGTGTAAACAGTGCTTTGTAAAATTCTATCTTCAAACAACCTCTGAATAAAAACAAAACTCCTTTTTTTGACTTTGCTACAAACCCCTTTTTTATCCAGAAGAAAGAACCACCACCACAACCAAAAGAGATGAACAATTGCAAGATATTTGCACCTGATTGACCACAATCTGATTTAGGGCCTGATTAGATTGTAATGATCTTTGCTCATAAAGCCTTGGGCTGCCTCATTAATGGCTCTAGATTATGTAGAAGTTCTACAAAGATACACTACTAGAAGAAAATTGGATCCCAACACAACCTGTCTAAAACACGATCCAAACAACTATGAGAAATGATGATGCCATATCAAAGGTCCAACCTTGAAAGTAAGATCTTTGTCATGCTCTCCAGAAAACTCTACCCAAAAAGAGATACACTCACATACAACATGATCCGCTTGACGAAATGGCTGACATGGCAAGTGGGTGGGCGATTTCAAATTTTATGAGAACTGCTTTGAGAAAATACCCACCAAGAAGACATGCATCCTAATTCGGGCTCGAAAGGAAAATGGTATAGAAAAGTTGTGCAACCACCACGTGGCACATTGTGTGCCTTTATGCAAGAGTAATCTTTACCTTTCGAGCAAGGTGCCATCATAAAGCAAAAGGGAAGTAAGGGCCAAAAACCAAAATGTTAAAGGAAAAATTTTCTTCACAATTTTTGGTGACTCATAGGGGGCCTTCACTTGCAGAGGCATGAACACATATATCAAAAGTAAATACCTCAAATTTTGAGGAAAGTAGTGTGTTGGGTTTCCCAATCTCCATCGGTGGGTAGGATGAGGGCATGCAATGCCTCATAGGACTGATCAAGATCAAGGACCTCTTTGAAAGAAACTCCTCCCCACCTTGATGAAACAACTCCAGTGTGATAGTTCAATTGAGAAAGAGGAAGGATTCCTTCTTGATCTCTTTGATTGTGGGTGATGAGATTAAACTATAAAGCACTGTGGAGTCCTAGATCTTGAGCCTGATCACTTTTGCGATCTATTCTACTATCAACACTCCTCCGTCTAATGAGAAAAGGGCAAGTAATCCCGATTGGAGTAGAACTTTAAACTCTTCCTTTATCTCTCCAACCTTCTTATTCAACACCATCTGACATGTTCTACTTCTAACCACGACCTGGATGCAAATGATGAATTTGTTTTCCCTTCTTGTAGCTGCTCTTCAATCGGGAATCCCGACACCTTTTAAAGCTTTCACGGTTGCTTTATATAGTTTCTAGATTAGGAATCTTGATTCTTCAACAAGGGGAGTGATCATGTGCAAAATTTGGTCAACCATCAGGATGACCTTTATGTTTAATTCCTAAGCATCCATTAGAAACTGAAAAACTAGCTTCAGGGTTGCAACTACAACAATGATTCTCTCCCAATGAGTATATATTAATTTTTTAAGTATCAAGAGGAGCTTGACTCCTCGCACTGTGGCCAATTCCTATTGGAATTAGGATTCTCCCGCTCTTATGCCTTCCTCTAATTGATTCTTCTCTTAGAGAGCGTTTTTAAGTTCAGAGCGTAGCCTCCTAATCTCCTCATTGTGAGTCTGTAAAATAGACTTAATGTCTTATTTCTCTCATTTCTCCTTTTCTATTTCCACCTGGGCCCTCTAAAGATTGTCGGAGGCTTGAGATCGGATGCTAGTTAATTCTTTTTTCATATCTACATTTTGCTCATCCATCTCATGTAGCTTCATTTGTATCTCTTCATATATACTATTCTTTTTGGTTGCTTCATCTTCCAACTCCTTTTGTTTTTGTCGATGCTCCACAGTTGTTTCGTGATCGACCACGATCTCACATCTCAATATTTCTACCTCAGCATGAAGTTGATCCCTCTCACTCTGGGCCCCTTTGAACAACTTAGTTACTTCACCTTGCTAACCCTGTAACTTCCTCAAGCGGGCCATCTCCAAATCCTTGCCTTTGATTTTCGCCTGGAGTCTGTCCATTGTGGATTTTATGTTCACCAACACTGCCTCACACTTCTTCAACTTTTTGTCTAGCTTTTCATATTTGGTGTAGACCACCTTCTAAGTTGCCTTGGCAGACCTACCTTGTCATGAGGAAGAGTTTCACTTAAATTTAGACCCACAGCTTGGATGCCATAATCCTTGAACTACATTTATCCTTTTGGCTTGGACGTCTATGGCCTCATAGCTACGATTAGTGGAGCATTCCTCTCTTCATCAAAAAAAGTCTCCAACTTATGAGTAGTTGAATTTTTCATGGCTTTTCCCCGCACCTTTTTCTTTCTTTCTTGTTGGGCCTACCTTGTTTCTTTAATATGAGTCTGAAGGCTCTATGTGGAATTAATACTTTGTACGACAAGAAAAACACCAACGAGGAGACTAAAGAGGGTGTCAGAAGGAGAGGCCTTGGCTGTTTGAGGTTGTAGAGAGGCAAAAGGAAGCATTATCATTGAAAAGGGTGGGATGCCATGTATGGATTGAGAAGTAGGGACACCCACCAGAGTAAAAGGGGAAGTGGGTAAAAAAAGAGGCATTTTTCAGGAAGTAGATGGGGACAATGAAACTGGAAACATGGTCATATTAGTGTTTACAATGGGTGCCTTTGATAATGCAATAGGAGAATCAATTGCGGCTGAAGCGAAAGATGCTCATTCGGCACACAGGGTTTCTTCATGGGGCTCATTGTCAAATATGACTAGGGGTGTATTAAGGATGAGAATGTTGGAACCCATAGACGTAGGATTTATTTTAGTAGATGAAGGGGTAGTAAAAGGAAGGATGGCAGGTGCAAGACTTACCTGGATCGTCGAAGCCAAAAAATATTGGTGGAGCTGAGTCCACTTCTTCTTCTCCTCTATTTGATATGCTTGGTACACCTAAGTATTGCACTCTTCCTTTCTTTGCAGGGGCTACACTAGCTGATTCAGACTCTCTAGTAACTGATCTTGATGAACCCTGGGTTTTTGGAATTGTGGTAGATCCTTTTGGAGATTGTCGGGTCCTCTTTCTCTTTGGCAAGGTGCTAGTGGAGGATGTGATCTATGATCCTTTGTATTTTGACCCCTTTCCCTTCCTTTTTCCTATGTCAGGCTCCTAAGGCAGGGGGCAAAAACTGGTGTGTGCTCTTGTTCCATCTCCCAATCTAATTTAGGATTGTTATTATTGGACCCAACCTCAGTGTCATAGATCTCATCAAATTGCTCATCACTCGACATGACCTCTCCATATAGGGAACTGAGGTTCTTGATTTTCTATTGGTACCTCTAGAATTCAACCTTCTTATTCTCCAACCATCCTAAATTCTCTAAATGTGTTTTGAGGGACTGGCCCATCTAGATGCTTTGTCAGAACTCTGCCACTTTGGGATAAAAGTCATGCCATGGGGGTTGTTCAAATGGTATGAAGGCTAGGTCAATGTAGACCTCTTCCCTCTCCTTGGTCGGGTTCCTCCTTGACTCAAAATACTACCACTCTTCGTGTTTTACAATCAAAAGACACTTAATAGGATTGTTCTTCTAGCTATCACAAATAGGGACTAGGCCTAGGTAGACCAACTTGTTAGTCAACACCTGTTGTTCTTCTTGCTTCACAAGCATTATCTGACTTTTAGAAATGGTAAGGGAAATTGAGTAAAGTACTTTCTTGTGTTTCCCATTACCATAAGCTTTGTTGGCAATGGATGCCTAACAACATGCCTCTAAAGCGAGGGTTTTATTTGTTATAAATTTAGGAAGCCTAAAAGGTTCCCCAATAAAACCATGAAATTTGATGAAAGAAAAATCTACTCTGAAGAAATAATCCATCGAGGTCTGGTGGTTTTTCATCCATTCCAAACCTTCAGGGGAGAAATTTCTTGGAGGGTGCAAAGACAAATCCAAGAGTATCAGTTGTAGGAAATAATAAAAAAACAAATAGTAGTTCCATGTTCTAGAAAGCACATGGGTCTAGGCTAAAATTGGCTTGTATAACCCTACCACATCAAACTTACTGAGCGGAAAATATCCACTAAAAAAATTAGGGTTTTGGTGTAAAATTAAGTGTACCAAAAAAAAAGGAATACCTTAACTCAAAGGTAGTGCTATAATTTTTTAATTGTTCCATCATTCCATTAGCAATTACATTGGAAAAATCAAAATACTTCTGGCTCCTTTCCTTCTTGATCTTGAAGGCTAAACCCATCTGGAACTTGTAGACCTCATCATCACTTTCATGGTTGTAAAAAAAAGCCAACATTGAGAAAACAACTTGCACATCCAACTTGAACTCTCTGTGTTCCAAAGGGAAGACTAGTTGTTTATTATCTGACCCTTTAGTTGTTTCATCCTTATAGAATAATAAATTTTTGTCTTTGGTTCTCCAAAAATCTCTCATTCTTTTGCTTTGGAATATCTCAGCCTCCCAATTTGTAGGGATGCATAGGATATCTCGGATGGCTACCACACTGATGGTAGCCCTTAACCTATTGCCAGTAATAACCTCAGTTTCTTTACCATATTTTTTCGTGCATGCATCAACCAGTGTTGGGAATGGATGTGTGTAGGGCAGTATGAATTGTGGAAAACCACAATGCTAGATACGAGTTGTGAAACTATCCATTGACCCATGGGAAAACATTCTCTACAATGCTCCTTCCTTGAGGCTTTTAGGGTTTACACACAACATTGGGTCATAAATATTGTCTGTGAAATATTTTACTACCTCATCCTTGATGGGGTTTCCTAGTTGTATGGCTTTAGTATACACAAAGCTCCAGTCCTTTGGTGTTGGGGCATTAGCATATGAAACTTCTCCAAATATGTTGGTGTAGCCCGACCTTGCGAATGAGACTCCAATGTCTCGACCAGAGAATGATGCTTTTGCCATTGTTTCTTTCTTGGAAGGATTTGTTGAAACCTCTTTCAGAGCGATAGTTACTTGAGAAAACCTAACACTTAGCAAAAAAAATTATTTTTGGGTTCATTCAATTCTCACACGTACATGCAGTAAATGTGTTGTCATTATTGATGACCCACTAACTGCTACCAATGAGGTGATATGTGGAGAGTGGGGGGCTTGTACTCCTGAAAAATGCCAACTTCACTGTGAGAATGTATTTAGTACATTCCTTACGTCAACCTTTTGATAGCTTAAGCTTTGAGTGATGGGAAGCATACCTCAAAAAGACATTTGAATTTAATTAAGTAGGGTTTATCCTTTTAAGACATGTTCTTTCACACAAGTAAGCAGGCTGGCATTGGTGATGACAATGAACACATGGTGGAAAATTGTTCATGTGAGCATTTACTCCCAATGCTTGAATTAATTCCTCAAATCTTGGTTAGAGATCTTCCATACGATTTACCCTTTGCTTCTCATCGCCTTAATATATTTTTCGTTGTCATCTGAAGGGAGATAGATTTTTTGTTGCCAACCTCCCCAATGCACATTTTTCTATAAATAGAAACATCTATTTTGTGAATATACTCGCTAAGTTAGTATTGAGTTGGTGAGCTCCTTTCACTGCATTTTCCTTTTTTCTAGTTTGTAAGCTTTCTTGCCACCATTATGACTGGTCTAGGTACCCCAATTTGGCTTTTGAGCCGGAAGCTACAAAACTATTTTGGAGGAGAGGTTAGTAGTGAGAGGATTAAATGCTTGATAGGGAGGAATGACCCCTCATGATCGTGGCATTCAAGTGGGTGCTCGGGAAGGACTACGCGAAGGATGAAAACTAGTCGTGTTGCAATTCAAATGTTGTTTCTTGGTTCGTGGCTTCCTTGCTGGATTTGGACATTTCCAAGCCCTGGATCATAGAAATTTTCCACGTCATGTTTGATTTGGCGTACTTAGATGGGCTGGGTGAAGTTGTCCAAGTAGAAATCCCTAGTGTTGGCATTCCGTCGGCCATGAATATTCAGAGGCACGTCGAATATGCGAAAGTGGTGCCCTACCTACCCTTTCTTGTGGACTTTTAGACCATGGACCTAGAGTGGCATCAACTACTGTCCTGACCAACAACTTGTTTCCTTCTGAGGATGTATAATGTGGAGCATTTCCCTAGGGTTGAGTATAAATATTTCCCAATTTGCATAAATCGCGTCTGATCAGCCACCCATGACTCATCAGACTCGAACTGGATTGTATAGACCTAGTCAATCTCTTCTTCTGCCTGGGAGCCTAATTCCTACGCAAGGTATTCACAAAGGTCTCTCCCTCGAACTATCTTGGTTGGTCAGATGTACACATCATATTCCAGGATCTTGGTGATCCAGTTGGCCCTCTTCTTGGTTATGTCACCTTCAATGATATATTCCCTAACGTTAGGATGGGCGACAAAGATGGTGATTCTATTGGCCGATAACAGGTATCAAAATTTCTTTAGGCTATTGACAATAGTAAAAGTCTTATTTTCAACAAAGTTATATGTGGTTTCATATCCTTTGAGAGTCCTGGAATGAAATGTGATGGGATGTTCTCCACTCCCCTCATCCTTTTGAGTGAGCACTGAAGCTATGTTGTGCTAGTCGCTATAGACGCAGAGTAGGAAATCTTTGGAGAAGTCCAAGTTGGCTAACACCAGAGCTATGGAGATGAATTCCTTTTTTGCTCAAAATAAAGCTTACCTTCAGGAGTCCATTTAAACCTTAAGTCCCTTTTTAACATCAATGTAATGGGTCTTGCAATGCTTGTGAAGCCCAAAATAAATCGGTTGATGAAGTTAATTTTTCCTAGAAAAGATTGTAGCCCCTTCTGATTGACTGGCTGTGGTAGTTATTTTACAGCCTTCACCCTTTCGGGTTCTATGGCTATTCCTTCCTTTGATATCACAAATCCAAGCAACTTGCCTTGCGGTACTCCATAAATGCACTTCTTGGGATTCGAAGAAATCCCAAACTATTGACACTTCTAGAAGACCATTTCTAGATGATCGAAGTGATAATTTTTTGATTTGGAAAAAAATAGTCAGGTCATCCAAATATATTAGGATGATTTTATTGATCAATCCCTTGAAGGCAATATCCATCACTCTTTGAAAGGTAGCACCTACATTGGAGAGTCTGAAGGGCATCTTTGCATATGAAAATTTTCCCCACTTGGTGTTGAACATTGTTTTTTGTTGGTCCTCCTCCTTTACATAAACTTGGTTATAACCTAAAAAACCATTGAGTAGTGAGAACATTTATGATTCAACCACAGTTTGTAGAATTTGCTACATTGAGGGAAAGGGTTAGTGATCTTTTAACGAACCTTTGTTCAAGTATCGAAAATCCACGCAGAGCTGAATGTCGCCATTATTTTTCCACACTCGTACATGGTTAGCTACCTAGGTGGAATGTTTGATTGGATATATGATTCTTGATTCGATCAATTTTGTAAGCTCCTATGCCATCAATGCCTTGACCTTTGGATTCAATGACCTTTGTTTTTGTTAGATAGGCTTTGAGCCTTTGGCTAAGTCGATAGCATGTTTAATGATGCCTGAATCATATCCTTTGAGATCATTGTAAGTCCAAGCCACACCCTCATCGTATTTAGCACAAAAGCCCTTCAATCTTTCCTTGCCCGCCTGCAGGATGTCTCTTCTAACTTTTAGCTTTTTTCCTTTCCCAACATCGAGGTCTTCATAGTCTCCTTCGTTGGCGGTAAATCTATTCTTGTTATTTCTTGCATCCTCATAGTTGAAGATATTTTCAAGCGAAATCAAGCCTCATGGGAGCTTATTGCTTTTCAATTGAATTACTTGTCCTTCAATAGCCCCTCTAGCTTTGAATTGTGAATGATCGAAAGCTTTCCTTAAATTCTGTAGAAAAATGGTAATCTAAATATGATCCTTAAAAACCTGCCAATTCTGATCATTGTTGGGTATTGATGGTCGTATGATGGTATGCACTACATTCTAGTTTTTTGTTGATTCAGGGGTTGACTCAAACTGTGAGCCAATCAAAGTCATCCAATCTGCAACTAAATTCTAGGACTGTTGGATAACTTGTATGTTAAAAGCTTCGAAGCTCTCAATCAAATCCCATATTTTATGTTTGTAAGACCTCATTCTCACATTTTTTTCAATTTTTTGATCGTGGACATGGTTTATGACTAACTCCAAATCTCTGAACACCCGTATTCTCTTTATGCCCATCTGCTCTGCGACAATCAAACCATGGACCAAACCCTCATACTCTACATTAGTATTTGAGCATGAGAACTTAAAGAAAAAGGATTTGAGGGTATCTGATCTAGTTGGAGATACTAATAAGATGCTAGCTTTGGAACCAATTTTTCACTTGGCACCATCGAAATATAGTGTCCATAGACTGTTGTCACCCGGTCCACTAGGTTCCTCCTATTCCTTTACCAATTTCAGGAAGACTTGGTCATCATCGAAGATTACATAAGTGCCTAGCTTGGTAGCATCGAAGTTCTTGAATGGGTCAAAATAAATAAACTAATTAAGCAGGACCTCTTCTTGAGGGGCCTGATCACTTGTGTCCTTGTTTTCTAACATTTCTATGCAATACATCTCCTTTTTTGAGGAGGTATGCATTGCTTCAAAGCACAAAATTGCGTTGTTTGCTATTATATGTTCAGGGTGCAAGGATTTAGACATGATCTTCATCTTTTCCCCATGATTTTTCTATAGTATCAAACAAGACCAATCAAGCACTAGATATCCACCAAGCTTTTCCATGAAGTCTCTTGAAAGACACATTCCAAAAACTAGGGGAATATCTATTACAACTACTTCTTGTGTGACAGTTGGGCTTAGACACAAGAAAAGGGTCAAAGAAAAATCCTTGATGTTTCCAACAATCAGGACTTTCTTCCCATCTAATTGCATGATCCCTTTCTCAAGAGGGTCATATTCAAGTTTCAAGGTGTCAACCACTTTTTTGGGTATGACTATGGTACTAGATCCTGAATCAACCATATTATTGTGTAAAAGCTTATCTCCCACAATAAAAATTAAAAAGAAAGGGGTAGACTTTGGTTTTCTTACCTCTTTTATGTCTGTATTGTCCACGATGTTCACGTATGTCACGGATGTCAAAGTTTGGGGGTTCAACGCGGGCCCTTTTCCTCTATCTTGATTATGCATTGGGATTGTATCTATTCGTGACATTTTTTCCTCTTTCTTCAATGCCTCCTGGAGCAATTTCTTATATTTTGGAATTGATATAACATCCTACAGAAACACATTAGTAGGCACCTTCTTCAGTTGCTCCACCATATTAAGTGTTCCGACTATCAGGACCTTAGGTTTGAATGGTGGTATTTTTTTGTCTTAGGAAGAGGCCAATCTAACATGGATGGGCTCAATGATTTGTCCATATCTTTCTTTGGAAATGGTGGAGCTTGCAACTACTGAGTGGGTAATATCTTTGAGGCTTGCTCTACTTGTGGATGTGGATGTTGTGGAGCTCGTTGCATGTATTCTCCAGTGAGTATTGTCTTGGACCGCATGTTGTAGTCCAACTGTACCTGTGGGGCACTAATTGTCAAAACATCATTTGTAAATACTGTGTCTTATTCTTCCGTCCAAGAAAATAATGCTTGGTTTAGTGAGATATCTAGCTCTTGCTCTAAGGACATCACTTACATTTGTGCTCTAAAGTGGGAATTCTCCATTTTGGGAGACTGATATTCTTTCGTGTTCAAAAACATACCCTGGCCTCTTTGTTTCATTATCTTTTGTTGAAGATTTCCCCTCGGATTATTATGGGGTATATGGCTATCATTAAATGGGAATCACCATGTGTTGTCATCTTTTGCTTGGTTATTTGGCCTAGGACCAAATCCTTGCTCGGATTGGTCTTGGCAGTCTGAGGCGACATGGTGATTGGGACTATCTGGTTCATAGACGCCTATTGTTGGTCACTTCCCTTCGGAGGTCCTTGATACATTTTCTACTGATAAGATGACCTTCCTCCTTGATAGGTTTACATGGGAGGCTTTGGATTTTTCGCTTGCTGACACCGGGTAAGGACTAATTCATTCGTAAAAGACCACATAAGATTCTTCATATCATTGACATATGTTTCTAGTGAAGAGGAGCTCGACTTGCTTGGTTGTGCACTTGGGTACACATACATGGATGGTAGTGGTGCAACCGATGTTTTGGGGAGTGGAGTAGTACTAGGAGCCATCTCCTCCCGGGGGCCACCAGATATTTCAGTGAACATGGGCATCGACGGCCATGGCGGAAGCTTCTCAACATCAATCAGATTGTTCTCTATGTGCATAGCTAGATCATATGCATCAGGAAATGTATCTCCTCCCATTGACTGTACCACGACTGCGATGTATGAATTGAAATACTTTAGATAGAACATGAACACCATAGCTGTCAGAGGCCTGGCTATCACAGGAATCCTTTGCCAGGTTTTTTGAAACCTAGTGTTGAAATTGCTCAT
The DNA here is from genome assembly GCA_007258455.2 of Sequoia sempervirens. NCBI lineage: Eukaryota > Viridiplantae > Streptophyta > Pinopsida > Cupressales > Cupressaceae > Sequoia > Sequoia sempervirens. Next base: position 288,271,504 of record VDFB02000008.1, read on the forward strand.
TTCCTCTTGTGGGGCCCTCTTGATAGTGATTAATTGCTGCAACAAATATGAGCGATCTCCTTTCTTCGATAAGCACTAAAAAAATTTCTCCTTGAGTTGATCCCAAGAGCGAATTAAACTAGAAGCCAAGGATCTATACCAATTTGAAGCCTTCCATTTGAAAGATGCATCCAGTAATCTAAGGGCTACATTTTCTTCCGCGATGTCATGGACTCTGCAAACCTTTGCAATTTCCTGGAGATGCTCAAAAGGGGTTTTAAAATACTCCCCAAAAAACTTTGATACTTCCTTGAGAGCATTGGTGGGTATGGCAGGTCATACATCTGGGGGCGTAGGTGGTTATAGCAGGCTACAACTATCCCAAGTTACAAAATTTCTAGGAGCAGGGGCCCTAAGTGGGCCATTGAGAACAAATTCCTATGGGTAGGGTAGATAGGCATTCTGATTTGGAAGGTTCAATCTCTTAGTGGAGTGGATAAAGCTTTGTATTGTGGGCTAATATACTTCTTACTCTATTGCTCCTGATAGGTGACACGAAACCTGTTAGTCATCTCCTCCTAGGTGCTAAAGCAAGTAGCTGGGAGTGCTGAAAATTGCCTCTGGAAAATTCTCTTGTTTGAACTCTAGGCATGAGAATTCTAGCCTCTCTTCTTAGTCTAATTTATGAAATATTTTTGACTTCTAATCAGACGTTTGAAAAACCTCGAGTCCCATCGGGCATTCTAGAAATAGAACTATTGATCATAAAAGCTTATGCCTCTCCAAACAACCTTATGGGAAATTCAATGAGTGGGGGACCATATTGCACCTTACTAAATGACCTCCAGGATTTTTAAAGAAAGCCAACTCCTCTTTGTTTTTAGGGAAAGGGGAATAGAAATACAAAGAAAATAAAAAAGATGGCAATGTACCAAAGCTTTTACAACATTTCAAAGATTAGAAATCTCCTACTTTTGATGAAATGAAAAAAAAATGCCACAAACCCTTCATTGTTGGGAAGAGAACAAAACAACAAAGGCTAAAAAAAGCACAATGTGGTCATTCACATCTCCCCGTGGGAAGCATCCATTAAGGTCTAAAAAAAGAAAAAAACCCTTAAGATTATAAAGATACTCATATATTCACAAGATTTCCCTTGATCTTACAACATAATATGTCTTTCAGCATAATCTTCTATTAAACATAGAAACTAACAACACGAAGAATAATTATCCAAACTCTCTAGGTAGAACTTGACATAGAGCTTTCAGCATAAATGATATAAAAAAAGGGAAATTTATGATAAAGGCCATAAAATTCACAATTTCGAAAGCTTCTCCTTAATAATATCTATTTTGCAATAAACCAACTGAAAACAAAGGTCAGTTCCAATCCAATTAATATTCTTGACAAATAATACATGCCATGGAGCATAAAAAGTGCTCTGTAAAATTCTATCTTCAAACAATCTCCAAAATAAAAGAAAAAGTATTCTTTTTTACTCTACTGCAAACCCCTTTTTATAGCTAGAAGAAAGAACCACCACCACAACTAGAAGATATGACAAATTTCTAGATGCTACACCTGATTGACCGCAATCCGATATAGGTCCTAATTAGATCACATCGATCTTTGCTCATAAAGTCTTGGGCTGCCTCATTAATGGCTCTAGATTCTGTAGAATTTTTGTGAAGATACGTTGCTAGAAGACAATCAGATCCTAGCACAACCTATCTAAAACATGATCTAAACAACTATGAGGAATGATGATGCCATCTCAAAGGTCCAACCTTGAAAGTAAGATCTCTGCCATGCTCTTCAACAAACTTCACCCAAAAAGAGATAAATCCACAGACAACATGATCTGCTTGATGAAATGGATGATGTGGCAAGTGGACGAGCAATTTTAGAATTTATGAGAATAGCTTTGAGGAAATCCATGCCAAGAAGACATGCATCTCGGTTATGGCCCAAAAGGAAAAATGTATAGAAAAGTCGCACAATCACCATGTGGCACATTGCATGCCTTTATGTGAGAGTAATCTTTACCTTTTGAGCATGGTTCCATCATAAAGTGGAAAGGAAGTAAGGGCAAAAAACCAAAATGTTGAAGGAAATTTTTTCTTTAGAGGCCCCATGGCTATCTTAGGGATCAACAATTTGCAAGCCACTAGGTTTTCAAAAATGGTGGTGAGAATCTCAAAATAGGAAGTCACTTTCAAGAACCACATGGCTACGATTAGAATCCCAAAACTATCAGTTGCTTCCTAGGGTCCCATGGCTATCGTAAGGGTTAGTAGTTTGCAATTTTTCAGTATAATGACCCACCGAAATATTCCTCTTACCACTGGCCTCCATTATGCCCAAGAAAAAACTTAACTAGGAGAAACAAGAGCCTTTTGACATTTGCGAATTTGAGCTTGGGAATTCAAGAAAGTGTTTGAACTCTCTTGGAAACTGTCCTCTCTGGTTTGAAATTGTCTCTAACTAGCACGCACTAATTTCATTTCCCAATGCCATTCTAGTAAAGTTTTCCTTGCCAAAATACCTCTCAGATACAGTTGGGGTACCTCTCCAACCAAAACCCTAGTTCTTATTGGAAAAAATCTCTAAAAGAGAACTCCCTGCTTGGAACAAGGAAAAGCTCAATTCAAGCAAGAAAGAAACCTACTGAAGAATGCTAAAAGATTGGAGGCTAGAAAGCTTTTTTGAGGAAAATATGGGTACCAAAGCAATAAAAGGAATTGCAGTCTCCTAAAGTAAACAAATGAATAGTAAATGTTACACTACCACAAGACCTGTTACTCCCACAAATCTACGACCTCTGAAGCATGGCTCTAATATGTAAGTTTTGGTACCTTACACCTACTTTAAATCTTTTACAAGATTAGATTTTTTTAGAATGGGAGGGAGCTAAGCAAATATTTTATCTAGATCAAGGGAAGGGTTTCTTCATTATCATTTTTTCTACAAAAGAAAATAGGAATGTAGTTTTCAAAAATAAGGAATGGGAATTTGAGGGTTCAGGTGTTCATATGGAATCATTGTCTCCCAACTTTATCCCCCCAATCCTTTGTAATAAATTATATTTTGTTCTAGGTTCAACTACCTTCTCTACCAATGGAATATCGAGAAACAAAACTTATTGAGATTTTGTCCAATCAGATGGATATCTTTCTTAAACATGATCTCCCCTTTTAGAAACCCATCTTATCCATTTATAATGTGTGTATTGATGGATATCTCAAAGGATCTCCCTTTTCATCTTCACATAAAATTAATAAATGGGGTTTGGATCCAGGAAATTCTTTTTGAGACCCCACAAAATGTGTGTGCATAATGCCACCTAATAGGGCATTCTAAAAAAAAAATCTAGTCACCACAAATTCATTGTCAAAGACAATGAGCTCAGCCTCAAAACCCGACAATACATGTGGATTCACTATTGAACCCATATCCTAGAATATTTTTTTGCTAGAACATAGAAGAAGAGAGATTGGATTATACCCTAAAAAGAGTACAAAGGATTTTGGGGATTCAATATTGAATTCACCATACACTCATATAGAACTGGTACTAAACAATAGAAAAGAGCTTATCCTAGGCTTTGAAAGAAATATTCCTATGGATGTCCTGATAAGACCACCCAAAAGTATGAAGGAAAGTGTTATCCTTGTTATAAATGTAGGAAATATGGTTTAAATTATCCTGTCTGATGCTCCACTCTCTATGAGTCCTGCTTGACCATTAATGGATAAAGGTCAAAAATATAAGCTAATCAATTCTTTGACATGCGGAAGCTCTAAAAATGTGGAAGGTAAGTGGTTGAATGTAGATAATCTACCACACTAGAACATGCTCAAATTGTCTAAGAGACAACTGTAAAAAGTTGAAAATGTTGTTCAAAACCCAGAACTTCATGAAATTCCTGTACACGTTTTAAAACATGGTTATGTACTCTAGAATCCAAGATTAAGGGGGTCATTCTTAGTGTCTAAATAATTTGGGCACTCACTTCAATTGTATTTCCCATACATTCCTTTTGTAGGTATGCAACAGTTGGAACAAACTATGATATCTTTGATGTTTGATAATATAACCTCTACTAAGGAGAATCAAAACCTCTCTTTAAATAATCATGATGATCCTCAAGAAGAACAACTTATTCTCTCAAAGATTAAGGAAGTCTAGGTTGATCAACATCTTTTATTGTCATCGTCCTTTTCAAATGAAGAAGAAAAATTAAGTTTTAAGAACTTGATAGAAGGAAATTTGGAAGGTTTTGTTGATCAGATAATCACTTCAGTGGGATCAAAATTAATTTATGAAATTGTAGATGAGGTGAATATGGAGGTTGGAGATTTTGATTTCTCTAATACCTTATCCATTTTAAAAATACCTAGCACCCAACCCATCACCAAGAAATCACTGAGTGAAAGAGGTAAGAAATATAAATTGGTAAAAATGGAAGAGGAAATAGTAGTAGGGGTGCAATTAACTTTGGATAATAGTATTATAGTTACTCCAAGCAAGCGACCAAAATCGAGGAGAGCATTATTCTCTCATCAAATCCAATAAAGATAACATCTTGGAATGTTAGGGGTATAAATTATTTTGAAAAAAGAGTCTAGATCAAGCATCAACTGGATGTTTGTGGGGTTGACATCATATTGCTACAATAAGGTGAAATCACAATACTGTGTCTCACTTTTTTCCTAAGATGGACATTTACATCAATATTTTTAACTAAATCTTCATCTTTTTAGACCTATAGTAGCTAAACCATTATGAGGTTTATTTAGACCCTTGAGTGTGTTAAGAAGTTGCATTCTTGTGTGATTTCCTCCTTGATGCATTGATTCTTTCTCTATAAGAAAGAGTAGTCATCCTTGTGTGGTCTTAGTTATTCTTGTGTGTTCCCTTGGATGGCATGCCTATTCAACCTATATGAGAAAAGGAATGTTAATGTTATGGATCATGATTGAGAAATATGAATTATATTATGTGAGTAAAGCACTGACTATGAAAGATGTGGTGTGTGATCATATACTTGATATGGAAAAAATAATTGATGTTATGTTGTTTCTTTCTTGAACTACATTGTGCATTTATCTTCAGTGAGTGCATTATCATATGCATGAAAAGGATTTATCAATACATGAATTAAATGTTGATATATTTGTATTAGAGCATTTGGTTCAATGAATTATGTACCCAAATCATGTTGTTTCCTAATATTTTGGTGGGAACCTAGATGGTTAACTTGCATTGTGTCATCTTAGAATTTAGAGAGTTAGGTATTAATAGGTCATATGCATGGTTCTTGTAAAACTTCTTGGTGAGACAGATTGTGCATTTATAACCCCTACATCATTTTACTAAATTGTATTATTCATATCTTGTTTATTGTGCATGTAGAATTCTTAAAAGAAATTATGCATGATAGGAGCATTGTGTTGGTGTGGCCTATAGCCCCAAACTATATTTTGTGCCTTATGAAGAATGTAGATGTTATCTTGTTATATAATGTTGTAGAGATGCATGATGTGATTAAATGCATGTCCCATTTGATTAGTAATTTTTTTACAGTTAAATATCATTCATTCCTTGTATAAGCGAATGCTAGAATTTATATTCCCACCTTATGGTCCATCAATTATAATCAATCTAAGAGATCTTATTTGGGCCATTTTGCATGGTTTAAGGTTTCTAGTTGTTGCTTTTCCTTCTTATCCCCTTATCTAGTTTCCCAAGTGCAAAATATCTCAGAATTGGCTAAGTGTTATAGTCTTTTGAATTCCCCATCTTGCAAAGAGGCCAAATGGGTATCTATATTTCAAACTTGAGGGAATTCTAGGAAAAATTAGCAAAGTTACATAATTGCATATTTTTTAGCCCTATCAGGATGTTACGAAACTTCAAGGTTTATTCCAATCCTTATTGGATCCCCGAGGTTCCTCTTCTTCTCTTATTTCCCGCAATTCCTTCCTCTTAGCAATTCTACAAAACTTTCCTGCCTACCTAGATTTATGTAGTTCTCCTCCAAAATCCTACACATTCTTCTTCCCCCATTTTACCACAAGTGCAGTTCAGACATGTTTCAAGGTGTTAATCACTTTTTTTTTCCACTAAAGAAAGAAAAGTTGAAAAATGGCTAAGTATAACTTTGTGGGAAGATGGAGGATATCTTTTGACTTAAATTTGAATGGGGATAAAAAGACCACAAGTTGAAGCTTTGCAAAAGTTTTATGTGCATATGGTTTTGTGAAGATTTTCAAGTGAATTGTTTAGAAGGTAAAGGCATAGTTTGGATGTAAGTTCCAACCCGCATGGACCCAATGACAGTCAATTATTTTCATTTGACCCAATGATGCAAAATTAGCTAAGTATAACTTTACGAGAAGATGGAAACCATCTTCTTGTATAAATCTAGTTGAAGGCCAAAGTTTGATAGATAAAGGGTTTGTGGGGATTTTGTAGTCATTTGGTTTTTTAGAATTTCTAAATGAACTATCCAAAATCAAATTTCATCTGCTAATGAATTTTCCACATCTTCTCAAATGAAGTTAAATTCAACTAAGTATAGATTGTGAGTAGATGGAAGTGAAATTCTTGCATGGTCAAATATCAATGGATTTTCCACCAAAGCCACAATTATCCATTTTTTGTATTTCCAAGAATCTGATGGCCAAGTGGATTTACAAGAATTTTTAACTGGCCTAAACATCATTCAAAGGTGTGGATGACACTCAAAGTTCTACAAGGTTTTGATGGAACCAAATCTTTCATGATATACTTTCACTTCATTTTTTTCACGTCCCCATCTCATGTTAATGTCATCTCAAAAAAATAAATCACACTCCCATGTTGACATCATCATAAAAATTTTCCAACAAAACTGGATTTTGGAAGGAAACATAGGTTATGACATTGACCATTCTACCACAAAGTTGAGTGTTGTAGGGAATTCAAGTGCATCCAGATTTGTGGGGATTTCTAGGGCATCTGAACATGTCTTGATTTAGTCCATTTTCTTCCTACATCCAAATAGGTTTCAAATTTTTGTAATGGGAAAAGATGGGACAATTTCAACCTAGAAACACCATAAATGTTATAGCAACCTCCCCGGCTACCAAATATTGATCTATTGAGTCTCTAGAAGGGTGTTTAATGTATTTGCAACAAATTTTTAGAGGGATTTTGATGTCATGCTACATTTTTTAAGTTGCAAGGATCCTTTTTCTTAGGAATCCCTCTCTAGGTTACATTTTCAATGAAATTTGTAGGATTTTCTCTAGAAAACCTCATATCATTCATCAATGTCGATATGGCAAAGGAATTTAGAATGGTTTCTCATGTTGCAGATTAAATTTTCATGTAGATTTTCCAGTCTTTTATAGGTTTGTGGCTTGGGTTTCTTCTCTACCACATGCCTTGTCTCTTTGGCACCTAATAAATAAATTAAAGTTTGTTTGGACTCTTTGTAAAGGGTACTTTATTTCTGTACAAATAAAATATTTTTTTTGCATCTATGCTACTATAACTAGCTTCAAGTATCAAATTAATGAAAATCACCTATTTTTCCTCTCTTCATTTCAAATTAGTTGTGTAAACATATTTACCTTCATTTTTGAATCTATGCTCATTGTTCTTGTATGTTATATGTTTTGTTGAATTCATGGCATAACTAATTATGGATTATTGCTTTCTCTCTTAGTCTCTATTAAAGTCCGACCTTCATAAAACCTTCAAGGACTAATATAATAGAAGATTGTGTGAGTTACCTTGGTATTTTCATTGCTTATTTGTGTTATAGTAAGTAGAAACACAATCTAATCTTGGTGCATCACCACTCCTTCCAACGTTTGTTTATCCCTTCCCTTTTGTTGAACACACTGGAATACTGAGAGGGGGGCGAATCATTACACTTCAAGTTTCAATCCCAATTAATAACTACTAAAGTTAAGTTATACCAATTAAGCATGCATCTACTTAATCAAGATAGGAAGGAAGATAAGCACACATACTAGAACACATTTGATACCATATTTACATGGAAAACACCACATGGGAAAAACCATGATGAAAAATGTTGCTAGGAGCTACTGACCTGATCTAGCCTCACAAGTAAATAACAGTTACAACTTTGATTTAGGGCTATAACCCAAGGAAGCTACAACTGCATGTTTATACAACTTTTTTTTATCGCTACAACCCAAGGAAGCTACTACTCCCTGATTGAAAGAAACAACTAAAATATGACTAACTTTATGGCTTCAACCCACTAATAGTCATCAATTCTGAATATTAGGTTTGTATTGGATCTTATCACACTTTTCTCATGCACTCATATATCTTTGCACACTTCCATAATCCTCTTCTCATATTTGATCTTCTATATATATCATCTACATGCTTTGTAATTACAAATTGAGTTGGCCATAAAAAAGTAAATATGAAACTTGTAACATGTTGGCCTTCAAATCCATTGGCGATATACAAAAATGATGAAACATTCTTTACATTCCTTCTAGATGAGTCGGCATGACTCATAAAATGTACACAACTTCTTAGACTCTGCTTAATCATGAATTAGTGATGCACACCACCAACATACTTTAGTTGGCCTCAGCAAAAAACATAACTTCACAAAATGACTTGAAGCAATTGTGGAGTGCAGGAAATGAGAAAGATCTTTATGTGATTCAATCCTTAGACACTATGAAACATGTAGATTGTCCGCACAAACTCATACAATTGATCTTTACAACCTTTTGCTAATGAAAGTATATAAACATATGTTTTGTTGAAGATTAGGCATTCAAAACCAACTATAACACTCTTTCACTTGAAAATTGAACTTGTGGAGCACTAAACCACTTGAAACTAAAATACAACATGCATTGGACATAATTGAGTATGCCCACAAAACCACTTGTCCAAATCTTCACATTTGGAGGAATTTGGAGTATTCTAATGAGCCTTCATAACCACTTTGCACTACCATAGCTCATATCGACATACTATCACTTGTAACTTTCACTGTGCAAGGATTATTGATATGAAAACTTGGATATAACACCTTCAAATCTCCATCAACTTAACTTCTAAATTGTAAGACTAAATCTTGCTCTATTGAAGAATGTGGACCAAAATACTATCTTTTCCTTAGAGAATATATTATGAATTCCTCAAACAAAACTTCTACAATTTTCACTGAGTACAGTACAACAAACTGGCAAGATAACAATGTAGGCATATTGAAAACACATTAATACATGTTTACCCACCTCTACATCTGTAAGAGACGAGGACCAACCATGTTCAAAGCCCTAGGTCATGGAGATCCAAGAGTAGAAGGCTTCCCTAACTTACCTCACTCTAAAGGGTTGTCTTGAAACGAGGGATGAGAATGATGAGGACTATAAGGTCCTCCAATCACTCTACATACCCAAAACTCAAAATGGAGCTAGGCAAGCCAGTTTTCAAGTTCACCGCTATGCCTTAGGTAGCTCTCTATCCAAGGATGAAAGCATGGTTCTGGGATGACAGTGTGGCGTGTTGGCATCTCTCAGGTGTGCTGGCATCCATATGACCATAGGACCAAAGATATAGTGGAAACTACCAGAAAACAAGTTGACAACCTAGATAATGGTTTCTAAGGGAGCAAAACAAAACTATAAAGTAAGAGAAGTACAAAACGATATGATAAAGCAAATATATTAATGCTAGGGTGACAAAGATGATCTCACAAAAGAGCCTGATCGCCAACTAGCTCCAAATGCACATCCACCTACACACAAGGAGGAAAATTGTTGGGGGGCTATATAGGGGTTTACCTGAATTAGACCCCCGTTTTGGTGTTTCCACCTCCATGGACAACCAAGATAGAAATGATAAAGAAAAGTATGACAAACGAGGAAAGATAGTAAAGAAAACAATAAACACTACAAAAAATGATGTGCTACTCAACCAAATCGTAGAGGAGAGGAGTGAAAAATGATTACCACCTCCACCAAGAGCTCACTAGCTAATGGAGGAGAAAAAGAGAGGACTCAAGCCCCTGTTGCAATGGTGTTGTCCCACACTTGCTCTATAGAGTTGATGGAGTGTTCTTGTTGGTGCTATGGAGTGCCAAAGTGCTACTTAGGAGTGATGGATGCTAAAAGAATGCTTGAGAATGCTAAGAGAGATTGCTAGAGCTTGTGAAGAAGATGAAATACATGAAGGAAGAGTGTTTTTGAAGGTGAGATGAGAAAAATGTCCATATTCAGGTTGGTTGGTCGAAGAGGGGTGTTACAAATTGACCCCAATGGGAAGTGTAACCCTCTACCAGCTTCAAATGCAGGAATCCGTTAGGGACGTAAATATATCGCGTGGACGTCTTCACACCACACAAGCATCCCTGACAGTTATTCTTCTACCAACACGAAAGATAGATGCTAAGTGGAATGAATGTAGTAGGCTGATGTGAATTTTTTCATTCGAATTTGGTTTTCTAAGGTGAGGAAGTGTAAAAAGGGAATTTACGTAAGGGGTACAAATTCACACCTATACATTTTTTCCCAAAATTTAGCGAGCACAAATACTGATGAGTTCTTCGATAAAGTAGATTGGAAAGGTATTAGGGTTAGAAATGTATACCTGAATTGTTGAGGAAGCAAAACATGATTTGGCGAACTCAAGAGTGCAGGACAAGTAAAGGACTTCATAGCCCCGCAGAACTATGAAGTTGTAGAATGAAAGCATCTTACAAGCCCATGGACTTGCAAGGAGGAAACCCCCAAGATCTCTCACATGAAGGAATCCCCAAGAAGAAATCACCTCACAGGTTTGCAGACCTTCAAGGAAGGTGTCCTATAAGATCTCTCACATGAAGGATACCTAGAAAAGTTCCTTACAGACCCACATGCCTGCAAGGAAGCATCCCCCAAGATCTCTCACATGGAGGAAGCTTAGAAAGTGCCCTACAGACCCTGAGACCTATAGGGAAGGTTTTTTTCAAGATCTCTCACATGAAGGTAACCCAGGAAAGCACCCTATAGACCCACAGACCTATAGGGAGGTATCCCCCAAGATCTCTCACATGGAGGAAACCCAAAGAAAGTGCCCTACAGACTTGCAACCTTGCAGGGGAGCCACCTCCAAGATCTCTCGCATGGAGGAAGCTCAAAAAAAGTGCCCTACAGACTCACAGACCTATAGGGAGGTATCCCCCAAGATATATCACATGGAGGAAACCCAATGAAAGGGGACTTTGCAGAGTCAGAAAGCAGCTTTATAGGTGCACTTGCAAAGCGACATGTCTACCCGTAGATAGAACATGTCTGAAAGCTGCCATGCAAGAAAATAAGTAGATAGTCACATAGACCATCAATAGATTGGAAAGCTTTCAAAGGTATCCCTCGAGAACCTGACATGAAAGAAGGGGTCCACTCAAGGGACGTGTTGTTCAAAACTATGAAAGAGATGTTTCTTTCTTGAATTGATTCATCATCAAGGAATCCTTTTGAAAGATGTTCACTTCATCAAGGAATTTGAAAGGAAGAAGATTCCCCCACGTGATGGGAAGGTTGAAGTTGTTCCCACCTCGGAGGAAGGTTCTCAAGTTCTTTCTTGTGAACCCATGATGAAGGAAACACTTTCTATTAGGGTTTTAAGTCGAGAATGTGATTCTTGAAAAGAAGTTTGTGAAGATTCTTGAGAAAAGATTCACTAGTGACGAATGCATTTTTTGAAAATTGAAGTGTTATAGAAGTGGCATTGTCACACATGAGAGGGACAACTCAAGCAAAGAAGAGAGAAAGATAAAGGAAAATCCAAAAGAAAACATCACGAACAAAGGGCATAGGGGTAGCCTGATATTTCAGGGCCATAACTGCTCATAAATATATGTATAAGTATAATAATAGTATATAAAATGAACTGTCATCAACCCCCTACTATATCAGACCATGTGAAGAATGCATGAGAAGACAGTAAAAATAAAAAAAATTGGGTCAACATGGAAGGGAAGCCTAAATTCCCCCAATGCTTTGCATTGTCCCCAATTTTCTGAAAATCAATCACAAACATGGAAGAATGATGATAAAAATAGAAGAAGGTTTACGACATAAAAACCACACATGTATCCAAGCACCAACAAGGGTGACAAGGGTCATCTAGGCACACATACCATGATCATGGGGGAACATATTACAACACACACACACATCTATCCTAAAGATAAAGAAGGGTCCTCCCTCTAACATTGATTGACCAAGAGCTCGTTCGCCTTCCACTCTAGATCATCATAGGGGGAAGGAGGATATGCCTACAATGGTGGAATGTTAAGAGGAGGAGCATATGAACCTCCCGCAACAAGGGCTAAGGAAGAGGGGCCCACAAGGTCCCCTCCACTAAGCTCTTGTGGAGCTAAGGTCAACAATTTCTCAAAGATCACTGCCAAGGCCAGAACTTCATCCAAAGAGTTAAACATGAAATTTATAGGAGTGGAATGTTTTACTTCAACAAACAGAGAAGGTTGTGCCCGAGACTCACCGCTAGGCTCACCGAGTGATTCGGGAGTAGTGATGAACTTAGGGGAAGCTGGGACTAGTTTTGTCACTAGGATAGAACAAGTTAGAGTGAGACCACCTTTCAGAGAAGGTGGGATCCTTTGGAATCCTCTATTTCTAGAAGAACTACTCTCCACCTTCTACTCCATCAAGGGACATGAACTCCCCACAAACGAGATGAGAGATGCAGAGGAAGAGGAGGAAGAGAAAACCGCAGTAGATACCACTGAAGTGTTTGTCATATCTACAAGTTTTGGGATAGGTGGGACATCTGGAAGGGACATCAACAAAGGTGGCTCCACCGAAGGAGCGATGAACACCTACACCTTTTTAGGGTTAGGTGTATTTGTACTCACAATGGAAGCTAGAAGTGATACAAAGCAAGATTGAACAGAAGTAGAGGGGAGAGCGAGGAGGACATGGTAGGAGGCCCTGATACAGGGGTGGATGTCTCCTCTTCCTTCCTCTGTAAGGCAGCCTACTTAGCCATGAGAGCCTTTCGATGCTTGCAATCATCGAAGGAACAAAAGGCTCATGCTCATCCATGGGAGTGTCCACTACAGTCGTCTCCAACGGAGGAACATACTCCTAAATGAGAGCACGAGGAGTAGGTTGAGAAGCAGCAGGGCAGTAGGCTTAAGTGCCTCAGTAGTGGGCCTCTTCCCGTTTACTACTTTGGGAGCAGGAGCAATAGGAGGCCGTGGAGGTTAAGACATAGAGGATTTCCCATGGGGACCTTTTCCTCTACCATATAAATATTATGAAGGTCTAGGTGGTTTAGTAGGGAGGTCCGATATCATAATCTTGGGTCTACGCCAAGGAGTGATCATTAGACTTAATGGGTAAAATCTAGGCTTGCTCATCCAATACTCCTTCCAAGAAAGGGGAGTGGACAATTCAACATAAGAGGAGGCAAGCTTCTCCTTCCCTTTTTGGGAAGAAGAGGCAGTCGACTACTGTGCTACAGGAAGAGAAAATTTTGGTTTTCCCTTGTCCTCGGTCTTATACTTCACATAGATTTTGTAAAGTAGGTCTATTCTCGGAGGAAGTAGACCAACCGGGGTAGGCCAAAAATGGTCTAATGAATATCCCCCATGGGAGACCAAAGGATGGTATCCAGTGTTATGCACTACATGCATGAAACTCTCATGGGAGAAATTTAGACATTTATGAATAACAGAGGCGATTCCATTCATGGAAGCTAGCCAAGGTATGCCTAGCTTCATCCTAAATGAATACGACTCTGGAATGACATCCAAAACAATGTCAATAGCCCTAGTTCCAACTAGGACGGACAAAGTTATCAATCCATATGGCTTTAGAAAAAGACCATCGTGTGTACCGATGGTGGATTTTGTTTCTTCGTACTCTTTTCTATGTTGTGAGTTAAGCCACAACATCTCTTTTGTAATAAAATTCACATGACTCGTGAGATCTACTAAGACTTGTGTCACAATGTTACCATTGAGGCAAGTGGGAATATAGAGGGGAGAGGGCTTGTTATTTAAGGGTAACTTCTACAAAGTGAGTGTCACATTAGGTGAACTAGTCGTAGGCTGTGCGGTAGGGGTAATTGTGACCATATTAACATAGGCCTTGGGCTGAGTGATAGAATTGGTGGGGTTGACAATCATGTTAGCAGAATGTGATGGAAACGGGTCTGTGTATATTTTCAATTCACTATCACTTTCACCAACAATTTATTCATATTTTGCTTGCTTCCATTAAGTTGAATAGTACCGTCCTCGATGCAGTCTTGTATCTCGTAACGTAGGCACATACATTGTTCGGTATCATGTCTATTAACTCAATGGTACTGACAATAGGTATTCACATCATACCAACTAGGGTAAGGTTCCTTAAGGGGTTTAGGGTTCAAAAAGGTCACGATCTTATCCTTCACTAACTTTTGCAAGATGGAAGAATAAGATTTTGCTAACTTTGTGAACTTTTGGTTGCATTTGAAGCCATTGTCATCCACAATGGTTACTACATTTGCAATACCTTTACATTTCCCAAAGATTGATACAATAGAATTTCCTTCACAATGGGAGTGTGAGGAGGATCCCTCAAGCTGAACTACCATCTGTTGGTACTCTCGTAGGGTTGCAGACAAATGCACAAAAGAAGGGTATTTCATAAGGGAAAACTTTTCCTACCAAGGCCTTTGCAAGTTCCCTATGAATACCTTTTGTACGTCAGAATCAAGACGCAGATACAAGATTTGTGAGAAGAGCGCTTGATACCACACAATAAAGTCAATAATCTTTTCATTATCACATTGTTTGCATTGGATGAGATCCAAAAAGGTCATCTTCAGCTTGATGTTGGCTTGGAATTATCATAAGAATTGGTTTACAAGTTGGTCAAATGAGAAAATGGAATTATCAGGCAAGGAACAATACCACTTGAGTGTTGTATCCTTAAGAGATCGAGGGAATAGTTTTTCCATCAACGCGTCGTGATGGAAGAAATTTGTGCATAGGGCGTTAAAGGCGGACACATGAGTTTGTGGGTCCCCCTTGCCACCATATTTTTTGAATTTAGGAATATCCATTCCTTGAGGGAAGGGAGTGTTCAAAATTGTGACAGACAATGGGCTATGCTAAAAGAAGGGTTGGAAGATAGGTTGGGCACATGCTTGGGAGAGACTCACCAACTAGCTTTGCATCTTGCCATATTCTAAAGAAGAGTGTTCAAAATAGGATCATTAGAAGATATAGGGCCAGAGGAACCTCCTCCTAAACCACCGACAGAGCCAGCACCAGACCCACTTGTATGACCTTTTTCGGAACCACTGTCAGAGCCACCACCACTAGTAGGGCCTCTTCTGGAGCCACCTCCACTTCTAAACCCACCACCATGACCTCCATCAGAACCACTTCCACCAGCACCACCCTCGCTACCAAAGCCACCACCATTACCAAAGCCCCCACCGCTCATCTCGCCAAAACCTCCACCACTAGAGGTGACAGGAGGGGTGAAGCTAAAACCCAAGGGGATCTTGTTCACTTTGATAGTTTTGGATCCCTTAGAGGCAAGGGAAATTTTGATTGAAGGTACGACATCAGCCATGTACATAGATGTAGGATGCATCGACATTCCTAGCTGTCTCTCATGGTCTTCAAAAGTGACTCCTCATACAATGTTAGGATTTTTTGGAGGAGCACGTGCATCATTCAGACTAGAGAGACTAGACAAGGGTTCTATGGTTGTTTAGTCTTTTCCCACCATATACTTTAGTTCAGTGATAACATGGGTGGCCCTAGCCAAATTCAGGTCTCTTTCCAAGTGATGTTCCAAGTCACCCAACATTTTACTGAGGGAGGAGACATATTCTAAAGGAATGTGAACAACCTCATGCTTGTCGACCAACGATGGTGTGGGAGATGCAGGAGGATTGGGGACATGGTCAGTCTCATCAGAGAATCCTACCTCGTCCCTTGAAAATTGCTCCTATGTAATGAGACCAATGATGGGTCCAACAAAAAGTCATGTAGAGAAAATAGTAGTGACCTTCGTCCTCTCCATCGGAAGGTGTCATACACTTCTCCTGAAAACATACCTGGAGGTCGTGGACTGGGTTGTGATGCTCATAAACCTTCACAACACTCAGGGGAACAATTATCATAGGATATAAGGGAAAAGTCTCAACACCAATGGATGGGTAGATGTTGGTTCACGTTGGGTTCACCAAAAATGTAAGAGAGGGGGATCAACCATGTTCAAGGCCCCAGGTCATGGAGAGCCAAGAGTGGAAGGCTACCCTAACTTATAACCTTACTCTAAAGGGTTGTCTTGAAATGAGGGACAAGAATGATGAGGTCTAGAAGGTCGTCTAATCAAATTGTAGACTTGAAACTCGGAATGGGGCTAAGCAAGCCATTTTTTAGGTTCAACACTGTGACTCAGGTAGCTCTCTGCTCGAGGACGAAAGCGTGTTTCCAGTATGACAGCATGACGCACTAGCATCTCTTAGGTGCCTTGGCATCCATATGACCAGAGGACCAAAGATACAGTGGGAAACTGCCAGAAAACAAGCTGAAATCCTAGCTAATGGTTTCTAAGGGAGCAAAACAAAACTATAAATCAAGAGAAATACAAATGGATATGATAAAGAAAATATATTAAAGCTAGGGTGACAAAGATGATCTCACAAAAGAACCTGTTCACTAGCTAGCTCCAAATGCTCATTCGCCTACACACAAGAAGGAGGAAATTTTTTGGGGGGATGTATAGGGGTTTGCCTCAGTCAGACCCTCATTTTGGTGTTTCCACCTCCATGGACAACCAATATAGCAACAATAGAGAAAAGTATGATAAAGGAGGAAAGATAGTAAAGAACACAATAAACACTACAAAACAGTGATGTGCTACTTAACCAAATCATAGAGGAGAGGAGTGAAAATGTTTAATACCTCCACCAAGAGCTCACTAGCTAATGGAGGAGAAAAAGAGAGGACTCAAGCCCCTACTGCAATGGTGTTGTCCCACACTTTCTCTACGGAGTTGATGGAGTCTTGTTGTTGCTGCTATGGAGTGCCAAAGTGCTGCTTGAGAGTGATGGATGCTAAAAGAATTCTTAAGAATGCTATGAGAGATTGCTAGAGCTTGTGAAGAAGATGAAATACATGAAGGAAGAGTGTTTTTGAAGGTGGGATGAGAAAAACGACCATATTCGGGTCAGTTGGTCAAAGAGGGTCGTTACAAATTAACCCCAATGGGAAGTGTAATGCCTCTACTAGCTTTAGATGCACGAATTCGTCAGAGATGTAAGCACGCCACACAGATGTTTGTGCACCGTGTGGGTGTCCTTGATAGTTATTCTTCTACTAACATGAAAGACAAACACCAAGTGGAATGAAGGAAATGGGTTGATGTGGATTTTCACCTTCAGATTTGGCTTTCTAAGGTGAGGAAGTGTAAAAGGGGAATTTGCATAAGGGTTGCAAATTCATGCCTTTACAACATCATACTTAGACATTATGCATATTACTAATATTTCATGCACTACAATGTTGACTTGTACCATTAGATATATCTATACATTAACCATCTCCAAAGCATATACAATCTCAAACACACTTTTTACATCAATAACAACCAATATTATCAAGTTGCAACAATATCCCCCTTTGTCATTGATGGAAAAACCAACTGATGTGCACAAACACTCCCCTTGGATGCACATTTATCTCCCCCTTTGACAACAAGGGCAAAGGGTAACAAAAATTTCTTTGTACATAAGTTCAACCTTAATCTATACAAATTTTACTCCCTCTAGGATGAGGTCTAGATACTTCATCAACAAAATATCCTTGTATCTACAAAATGTTCTACTTTGTATATATACACAACATCAAAAGAAAATATATCTTACAACAAAAACCAAACATAGCTCACTTGGATGGAAAAATGTTCTTGTAGATTGACTTGAGTTGGATCAAGTTGCTATGCCATTGTTTCTTTATAGTGGTCAAGGTCTAGACTTGAGAAGTTAATTGCATATATGTATCTTTTGCTTCCTCCAAAGAGGATGATGTCTGGTATTTCTGAAACACACCATTAGCCTCCACTAGAAGTCTAGTGAGTGAAGCCAACCTTAGGCTCACTACTTCTTTCAATTGCTTCACTTGACCTTTAAACTACTCCCTTTGATCTTGAAATTGTTGTATCTAGGAATGAATACTTTCCACTTGTGCCCTTATGGCACCGTCACTATCCTATATAGGATCATAAGTTACAGCCACATTCAAAAATTTTATTTCAATTGCATTGATTTTATCATTTATGCTCTTTGTTGTAGGAGGCCATTTGAGATAGAAAACATATAAAACTTTTGCTTCCTCCAAGCACATTTGAATATCTTTGATACAAGATTGTACCTTGGTCAATGCACTGTCACACTTTCCAAAGGCATATGTCTATCTCTTTTCATTGAATGTTTGGTCTACCTAATTTTCCAAATTAGATGAATGTCTCAAAGGAATCCATTATTTTCTTCATCTATTATGTAGGGGGCAATGATGAATCCATTTTTCCTTCTGATAGTTTCTCTTCCAACACTTAAATTACCTCTTCCAAAACTCCTACACTCTCAACATATTGTTGTAGAAATTATTGCCTTGATGTGTAGTGGAGTACATCACCAAGCTTCAACTTATGAAGGGGAGACATATCGAACAAATTGAATTGTCCATTAAAAGTAGGAACATGCATCAAATGTGGAGACACCATCATTTGAATTTGCATTTCTTGTGCCAAAAACTTTTTGATAGATTCAATCAGAGAGGAATACACTAGTATAGAAACAACAATATATGATTAAAAAACTACTAAAAGCTGCATATAAATGACTAAACATGATCATGTGACCATTAGTAGTTTATTGCCAGTCATTTATAATGTGACCGAATTGATGACTAAACCATTTTTAGTTATTTATTGGTTGTTTTGGTTGATCGATTTGGTAGTATATTTAGTCGTTACTTTAGTCATTGATTGCTATTAAATGGTCACTTATTTGGTCATTTTTTTATTCACTAATATATTTAGTTGTTAATTTAGTCATTTGTTGTTAATTGGTCACTTATTTAGTTATTTTTATTCACTGATTTCCATCCATTGGTAGTGTATTTAGTCATTAATTTTAATAATCATTTTGATCAATTTGGTAGTTTATTCAATTGTTTTTGTTCACTGATTTCTATTAACTAGTATTATATTGATACACTGTTTATTAATTGCGTAATAATTATATTTAGTCATATTTATTCGTTGATTTCTATCAATTGGTATTATCTTTAGTCAATTGGTAGTTTATTTAATTGTTTTTGTTCACTTATTTGTGTGTGTGAAATGTGGAAATTGTTAATAAATCAACAAAAACCTTAGTGAAATGAATTATATCAAAGATTTGAAGCAAGTAAACTACTCTATTTTGCAGCTAAACAAGTCTTTTAAGAACATCTCATTGTCCTATATTCTCAAGGATTTATTAAACCATTTGGCCCTCATATTTATATGTGCACTATGGTTGTTAAAATGACAAGTTGAGAAACGAGATAATATTCAACATGCAAGCCAATTAAGTTCCTACATGAAACTATATGATGAAAATGATAATGGATACTATGATGAATGGATAGTGGTGTTAAATTATACAATGTAAGTGCTATGATATGAAGTTAGGATGATTCTACATATGCTCAAATGTTGACTATGAATATGCTAATCTAAAATGCAACTATGAAGTAAAGTGTGATTCTAAGATGCAACTATGAAACAAAACATGATATGAAATGTATCTATAAGACTCCAAAATGCTCCAATGCTCAAACAATATGCCTACATGATAACTCTAATCAAATGTGGATGCAAAATACAATGGAAAAGGGTTGTATTTATAGGCTTTTCCAAGCATCTTGTGAGGTGGCAACAATCGACGGTCCATATTCAAACAAGAGGGATGAACAGTGAAGATGAAGAGAATCAAGAAGGTGTCCCTTTGACCAAAGACAACATGCCAAATGGATGGAAGAATCAAGTGTGTGAGAGAAAGACCATGTGTTTGAAAGTTTGTTGAAGAAGTGTGTGAGGAATAAGCCATGTGTTTGAAGATAATTTAATTAAAAATTACAATTATTTAATTTCATGTGACCTTGGTGAGGTGGCATGAAAAGTTGTAGACATGTGCTTGAATTCCTAATTTGGGATTAGTGAGAATTAATTAAATAAAACAAACTTTAGAAATTCGTTTATTTAATTAAATTAGAGGAATGCGATTTTAGATTTGGAGAATTAAAAGATATGAACTATATAAATAAATTGAGAATTTATTTATAAGTAGTTGAAATATTAATTAACTAGTATTTAATAAATTAAATGTCTTGACTGATTTTAGTTGTATACATTTTGCCCCTCTTTGAAGTAATGTGTTTACACATTGCTTCAAAGAAAAATTTGATATTGATGTCGAGAAAAAAAAATCGATGCCCCAGATGTTGATTTTCATGTGATGACAAATATATGCCCCCTTGGGAGATAAATCGGTGAATTTTGGAATTTTTAGGAGTTTTTTTTTTTTAATTTTGAAAATTTTGATGATTTTTCAATGATTTGATGACAATCTCAAAATTTTGTGCTTTAGAAATGATTTATCTCCCGAAAAATGATGTAAAAGTCAACATGTGATAATCTGATTAATTAAGACCCCTTTAAAAAATAAAAATAAAACAACCCCATAAAATGCCACTTAATTAACCTTTAAAAAGTTAAAAAGTTGATTAGAAAGTTCATTTGTGCATTTTGAAATTTGAAAACTTTGTGAGTGAGAGGGATTGAGCAAACTTGGAGCAGAATGGTGATTTTGTACCACACACACCAGTTAGAGTGAGTTAGGTGGCACAATCGCCCAGCAGCGTATGGACCTCCAATGAGTACCCCAAAAACTGCCTCATATTTCGTGCATTTAATTTTTCCCTCCCTTTTTTGTTTGAATTCGGTTTTGAAATGTTTTAGCACATTGAGATACCGAAATAGCACATGCATAGTCTATTTTAGCACATAGGGAAAGCAATGTAGCACATAGGGTTAATGAAGTAGTGCATAGGTTAGATTAGCACGTTGGTGACCCGAAGTAGTGCATTTATTAACTGTTTTAGCACATAGAATAGTCTAGTGCATAGGGAAATTAGATTAGTGCATTGATTAAATGTATTAGCGCATCGGGTAATTTGACACATCAGGACTCTGTTCCGATGCATTGGTGAAATGTTCTGGCACATAGAGTAATTAAGTGCATTGAAGGTCTGTTGTAACACATTGATGAATTTCTCTAGCGCATAGAGGTTTTTCATTTGAGCACTGTTTTGGCTCATTGGGTAAATTTGATGATTTTCTTGTTGAGACTCCTTGATTTCGATGATGTTTGATCATGTCAATCTATGATTTGATGATGATTGATGATGTTGATAGGTTAGATGTCCATTGATCTCATGATAGGTGAGATTCAATGATAGGATGATGATAATTGACCTCATTATAGGCGAGGTTAAAATTGATTGATTTGATAAACCTCATGATAGGCAAGGTTGAATTGATTGATTTGATAAACCTCATGATAGGTGAGGTTAAAATTGTTTGATTTGATGCTCACGAGATTTGATCAAAGTCTCACCAGAGCTGATTAGATTGATAGGTTGATTGATTTGGATTGATTAAATGATGTTAGTTGATGTTGGTTGATTGATTTACTGACTTGCAATTTTGTGATGATAGGAGCCTTTGACTAGTTTACAGATTAGAGAGTAGTTCTCGAGGACATGGGACTTGATTCGTCATCTAATGTAGCCTGAGACAACTATTATTACGTGATGCAGTTTGTCGTCATTGCTTGATATGCCCCAGATTAGGGTGAACAGGGGTTTATTGAAAGTTTTAGCAAAGAGGTGGCACAACAAGCACAACACCTTTCATTTGCTGACCGGTGAGATCACAGTGACTCTCGAGGATGTATATCGGATTCTAAGGATTCCTGTGGTTGGAGAGCTTGTTATATATGATGCACATGAGTAGGGCGGGATTGATGCACTACACTGGGTATTTTAGGATGACCATATATGTGGGTATGAGATTCCATGGAGGGACATGGTTGATGCATATGCCACGTTGTCATTTGTATTAGCTGGTTTCATTGGAGGGTTCCTTTTTCCTAACCACAGGTCAAAGGGACTCTTAGTTGGATGGAGCAGGATCTTGGAGAGTATGATTGTTCATGGGATGAGATATGCATGGGGTTGTTATATGCTAGCCCATCTATAACATGATTTTCACCAAGTAGTTTATCTGTATGAGGCCAATCTATCAGCAAGAGTCACATTACTCTAGGTTTGGGCCTGGGAGCATATATCAGTTAGTCGCACAGTGGGAGATAGACAGAGGCTAGCCATGAGGCCCTATGTTCACATCTATGCAGGTTGACTTGCTCAGCCTATGCTGGGAAAGCTAGAGTATTGGAGGAGGACCTTGGATTATTTGGAGTCAGATGTATGGAGGCCCTATGTTGACTGTGAGCAATGGCCAGATGATGACACAAAGATGTGATATTTGTGTCAGTCAATTTATCTTATTGGCCAGACATTATCGAGAGATTCATGCTTTTGAGGGTACTAAGACAGTATGGTAGGGTCTAGTACATGCCCCGGGGCATGGACCATTATGCTCGACGATGACAAGATGCTACAAAGTGGGGACCGGTGTTGTCCTATGATGCAACAGTTAAGAATTTCTAGGGCTTATAGGTTGTGCTATGGGATGTTCGTCCAAATATCACTGATGCTTTGATATTAGTGGAGTATGCTTAGTATATGTTTACTCATCCTTTCCCATGGATTACAATTCCTGATGATCCAACACCTTTCTTAGTAGAGGAGGAGGTAGGAGGTCATGGGTGGAGGTGACAGAGAGAGGAGGCAGAGGAGGAGGGGGAGGAGGAGGAGGAGATCAGTGATGAGAGTAGCAATGACGGTGATGGAGATGGAGAGGAGAGTGATGGGGGTGATGATGGAGGTGATGGGGGAGGAGGAGGGCCAAGTCTTGATGCTAGAGAGATGAGAGTGCCTTGCAAGAGGTGATCATTAGTGGCCCCATCACAACAGTGGGTACAGATCAAAATACCATCACATAAGCAACAGACACAGATTGCTACGTTACAGGTGCAGGTTCAGATGTTGTAGGGACAATTAGAGTAGGTACAGGTTCTTCTGACGCAAGCATAGGGGAAGGTGCAGATTCTGGCAATTGAGAGGGATGCTACTAGGAAGCAGGTGTAGTAGGTATAGCCCAATACAGGCCCTAGTGCAGGGATAGATTGCCACATTGACCATTGAGAGGGATGCCCTAAGATAGCAAGCGAAGCAGGCCAATGCCATTACCGAGAGGCTACAATAGGCTGTGGGTACATTAAATTATTTCAGAGAGATTCGCTGCACCACTCAGGAGGTCTAGTTCTACAGGGGCCGATATCATGAGGTGGTTCGTCCAGAGTGGCGGGAGAGCTTTGCACAGTCTCGGTCTGGCAGGTCTCAGTCTCAAACTGTTAGTGTGGGTGTTACACAACCATTACCTAGAGATCAAAGAGATCTTGGTGTGGGTTCGTTGGGTGCAGGGGGAGGTACTAGTCCAGGGATGCCAGTACTGTCTGAGGGGAGCACAACATAGCTCCTAGTTTATGATTTTCTGATGTATTTTTGGACATGTATACACTCTTTATTCAGTTGAGACATTGATGATGTACCTCTTTTTGTCAGATTTTATGATACACTGCCATTTTTTATATTGATGTATCTTTTCATACCTTTGGATATCCTTGTACACTTTGACATTATGATTTTGAGGTTATATGATATGCGGAAATGATTATGATCTATGTGTCTATATGATGTTATATGATGGATGTTTATGATGCATTTAATTTCTATGTTATGATGATGATCATGATGATTATGATGAATGAATTTAATTTCTATTATTTATGCTCTGTGATGTTCTGATGATATGATATGCCATGGATGCAAATGATGATGCAACTGATGTGTTATGATGATTTATGAATGAGGCCTATAGGATGCTTGTGATGGATTTTATTATGCCAATGATATGTGATGCATTTGATTTTTTTATACTTTTTTGATGCAAATAAATGATGCCATGAATGGATGAATGTTAGATGAAATGATTGTATGATGGTACCTAGTTCTATGTGTTTTATGATGTTTATATGATGATGATGGATGATCCTATATGCTTTATGGATTTATGCAAATGATGTTTTATGCTATGTGATGATTATGTGATGTATGCAAGGATGATATGATAATGTGTGATTTTGTGATATGCTTTATGGATTTATGCAAATGATATTTTATACTATGTGAGATGGATTTGATTATGCCAATGATATGTGAGGATATGTGATGTTCATATTGATTATGTATGGTTGTAATGATAATGGGATGTAATCATGTATGATGTTTTGTAATGATGATATGGTTATGTGATGCAAATGATTATGCTTAATTGAGTTTGTAATGCTTCAAAACTTCTAGGGTCTTAAGTTTAAATGAGTGAATCTATCGAACTTCCAAGAGTTGTGGGAAAGTTTTCGTTAGTTGATTATTTGTTAAGTTAAGCTTCACAAAACCTGACATATTTCCCAATTCTTTTGGAAATCTAAAGAGATTCACTCATTTAAGCTTAGTGAACTACTTTCTTAATGGAACTATATGAAATGATTTTGATTATGTAAATGGGATGTGATGCCCGTCTTTTGTGTTTTATGATGAAAATATTATGATGTGATGTATGGATGGATGAATGATGTGATAATGTTTTCCAATGTATGCAAATGATGATGCAACTAATGTGCAACTATATGAGAATGATGTGTTTTTGGTAATGTCAAGTGTACTCAATCCATTAGTGCAAGAGATAACATCATTGTTGTAGCTTTGGAAACCCCATAAATACAGATGAAACTAACATGGATGCAATCTACTCTAACCATGCAGATCTCATATGCAAAACTTGTCTTTCATAACAATCGATTTGTTGTGCTTTTTATCATCATTGAACCTTTAAAATGTTGAAAGTGAGTACAAGCATTGATGGCATATTTAGACCATGATGACCTGAGTACTACTTCCATGATGTTTGATAGTACAAGTTAACACAAGCATCTAAGTATAATTAAACCGAGATGACCTGAGTATTTCTTATGTAAACAAACAAGAGTTAACCATTTTCCTATGCAAATTTGGGATGTAATTAGTGATACTTTGTAGAGCACATCCCATGACAATTTGCACAGTAATAATGATCAGCTCATAGACAACAAACAAAGAAAAATCATAGTCCTTCATGACTCCTCTAGTTCAATACATCATCAAGGTTCTCTAGAGATATGATAGAAAAAATTAAAGTACAACAATTGAACATTTGTGTTTTGACATGATAAACCCATGATTCAGAAGAACATCATCCATTTGAAGCGTGCTTTTGGTTTGATTGATTTCGTTGTTTGACTTGGATGGTTGATGTTTCATGTTGAGTTGCACTATGATCATTGTTTTGGGTTGTGTTGTACTACTATTGTTTGTCTGTTGGTTCAAGCTCAAATTTTATTGCCCCTAGTGAGTTTAGCATTTTTCCCCTAGTCTAGGGTGAGACACGATCATGATATCGGGATATGTACATGAGGCTTTCCGATGATAGGAAAATAGATGGTGAAACTGAATGGTGAAAGAGAATGGTCGGCATGTTCAAATAGATGGAAAAGCTAGTCCATCACAAATAGAGCCCGTTGCCAGGTTTTCACTACTTGCTTTTATTGCACTTTTTCATATTTTATGATTTTTTTGAGTTTTTCGATTTTTCACTTTTTTTTGTATTTTCCTCTTTTTCTAATTTTTTTTATTTTTGATCTTTTTTATTTTTTTGCTTTTTATTTTATTTTTATTTTTGTTGTTACCAAGACACCTGTTTGCCAGGTTTTCATCAAGGCAACCATTTTTCGAGACATTTTCTAATGTTTTTGGTATTTTTTAAGGACTTTTTTTGATGCACTGGATGATTTAGGCATATAACCTTTTGAGATGTAAGTTGTTGAGGGGTTCATCAAAAAAATCCCCTTCTGGTGTGGACAACTGATATGCTCCTGATCCGAAGGCTGAGACAATGACAAAGGGACCTAGCCAGTTTGGTTCAAATTTCCCCTTCTTCTCTCGATCTTGTTGGTTATGGGGGTTCTCTTTCAGGACTAAATTACCCTCCTGAAATGTTCTAGGCTTGACTCTATGATTGTAACTTCTGGATATCCTCTATTGGTATGCTTTCAAGTGTTCCACTGCATGTTGACGATGCTCATCCAATAGTTCCAATTCTTGTAACCTAGACACTCTATAATCCTCATCTGAAATGATCCCTTTTAGTGACACCTGAAGTGATGGTAGTTCAACCTCAATAGGCAGAATGGCCTCTAATCCATAGACTAGGGCACAAGGTGTTGCTCTTTTTGGGGTGCAGATACTGGTTCTATAAGCCCATAAAGTAGGGTTTAGTTGAACATGCCAATCACGTCCAGCCTCATTGACAACTTTCTTCAATATTTTTAGGATAGTTTTATTTGAGGCCTCTACTTGGCCATTTCCTTGAGGATAATATGGTGTAGAAAACTGATGCTGGATGTGAAACTTCTCACAAAGTTCTTGGACATCTTGATTCTTAAAAGGTCTATCCTTTTCAGTGATAATGGATTGAGGCATTCCATACCAATAGATGATATAATTCAGGATGAATGATGAGATTTGCTTTCCTGTGATGGTGGTTAGGGGAACCACTTCAATCCACTTTGTGAAGTATTTTGTGGCTGTGATGATAAACTTGTGACTGTTGGATGAAGATGGATGAATCTTCCCTACGAGATCTAGTCCCCACTAGAAAAAGGGCCATGTTGATGCAAAAGGTTGAGGTTATTATGCTGGTGCATGGATGAGGTTGCCATGAATCTAACACTTTTTTCATTTCTTGATGAACTAAAAAGAATCCCTCTCCATAGTTGGCCAGTAATATCCCAAACAAAGGAGTTTCTTGGCTAAGGTTAAACCACTCAAATGAGTTCCACAAACACCTTCATGAACCTCCCGTAAAGTCATTTTAGACTCGTCACATTCCAAGCATCGAAGGAGAGTTCCGTCAAGACCTCGTTGATAAAGGACATCCACGATAAGGGTATGTTGGGTGGTTTGATGAATGAAGTTTCATTTTTTATTGCGGGATAGGTTGGGTGGGAGGGTGTTGTCATTCAAGTACATATAGATTTTCCCATAGAGGGAAGTGTCAACCTTATCCAAATGGTAGATAACTTGGGATTTAGGGTTATCATAGGATGGGTTGAACAGTTGTTCCACCATGAACTCGTAACAGGCTCATTTCTTCAGAATTTGCAAGAGAGAAGCAATGGTCACCATGGCATCAATGACTTTGTTGTTGCTTTGAGGAATCTACTCAAATCTTATTTCCATAAAGTACTTTTTGAAGTCATCAACCATTCTTTTGTAGGGAATCAACTTGTCTTCCTTTGTTTGATAATCATCATTTACTTGATTAATGACTAGTTGTGAATCCCCATAGACATGTAACTCTATAATCTTCCACTCAATTGCTACTTTGATTCCAATGATCAATGCTTCATATTCGATTGTGTTGTTGGTACAAGGAAACATCAGTCTATAAGATTTGGGAATGGTATGCCCTTGTGGTGAGATAAACAAGATTCTAGCACCTGATCCATGTTGTGTATAAGATCCATCAAAGTACAAGACCCATTGTTGTGTTGATACCATTAGGACATCAGCATCTGGAAACTCAATGTTCATTGCATGATTGTCTCACAATGGTGCTTCAGCTAACTGGTCTATGATTTCTTTTCCTTTGATTTCCTTCCTATCAACATATTGGATGTCAAATTCACTCAACATCATGACCCACTTAGCTAGTCATCTAGTTAGATTAGCTTTGCTAAGAAGGTATTTCAGCGGATCTATCTTGGCTATTAACTTGATGGTATGAGTTAGCATGTAGTGTTGTAATTATTGGGTAGAAAACACTACTACTAAGCAAGCCTTTTCAATGAAGGTTTAATTGATCTTGTAGCCATTTAAAGTTTTATTGATATAATAGATTTCCCTTTCTTTTCCTATTGAATCCTCTTGTGCTAACAAGGCTCCCAATGATATCTCAGTTGTTGCTATGTATAATAAAAGTGGCTTTCCTTTTGCTGGTGGTATTAAGACAGGTGGACTCATTAGATATTGTTTTAATTGGTTGAAGGCCCCTTCGCATTTCTCCTCCCATCGAAAAGATACATTCTTATGTAGCAAGTGAGTGAAAGGATGGGTCTTGTCTACCAATTGTGAGATAAATCTTTGGATTGATTGGAATCTCCCTTGCAAAGATTGTAGTTGACTGATGTTCTTGGGTGGTGGAATCTCCATGATGGCTTTGACCTTTGCGAGATCTACCTCAATGCCATTTTCTAAAACTGTTTATCCCAAGAGTTTGGCTGAAGTCACCCCAAACACACATTTTTTTGGGTTTAGTTGTACATTGAAATTTTCCAATCTAGTAAAGATTTTATCTAGGATCTCTAAGTGTCCTTCTCTAGTGTATGATTTGGCTAGAAAATTGTCCACATAATCTTCCATGAAGGTGTGCATCATATCATGAAAGATTGTCATCATGGCTTGTTGATAAGTAGCTCTTGCATTGTTCAACCCGAATGACATGACATTCCAACAAAAGGTTCCTCATGGACATGTGAAGGCTATCTTATCTTGATCTTCAGGTGCAATTTTTATTTGATTATAGCCATAAAAACCATCCATGAGTGACAACATACCATGCCTTGTTGTTAGGTCCACAATGTTGTCAATGTTGGGTAGGGGAAAGTCATATTTTGGGCAAGCCTTGTTGAGATCCCTGAAATTTGTGCATATCCTGATGCTCTTGTTTGGTTTTGAAACAGGCACAATTTTTGATATCCATTCAACATGGTCAATTGGTCTAATGAACCCAACATCCAATAACTTCTTTAGTTCTGCCTTTACCAATATGGCAATATGTGGATACATTTTCCTTAACTTTTGCTTGACTGGTTTTACCCCTGCTGGTAATGATAAGTGATGCATGATGAGTTCTGGATCAATCCATGGCATGTCAGCATATGACCAAGCAAAATTGACTTGTCTTTCTATGAAGAATTTGATGAAGTTTAGTTTTTCTTGATCTGTCAAGGATTCTACGAGATGGACAGTCTTTATTGTTTCTTCATTGCCGATATTGATAGACTGAGTAGGTTCAACGAATACTTTAGATCATTCTTGAAAGTGTTCGGGGAGTGTGTCAAATCTTCCATCCTTCAATGCCTTAGAGAGGTTTTTGTTGTTCGATACGCTCTTTATTTTTACTTTTTCTAGATCTGATACTGCCATTGAATGGTTTTCACCATCATATCTATTCCTTGTATTATTCATTTTTCCGTTGGAAAATTTGACACTCTCTTGGTTGGAAGCTTTATTACGATGTTCAATGGTGGAATATTTTTCGGGATTGGCAAAACAGAGGAAGTTGACAATGGCCTCATCATTTGAAAAGATGGGGATATCAGACAACTCAGTTTGATCCCAATCTATGAGTTCAGGATGTACCAGGGGTAAGGGATCATTGGATTGGATAAGGTCATATGTAGTAAGGGTCCCGATGGTAATGTCTTTGGATTGTTTGATAGCGAAATCAATGTCTATAAGGTGACTCTCCTTCGAATTATCCGTTTCACTCCAAGTTTGGTCATCTTCACTGGAGTCATCAAGATGTTGTGATCCTATTTCAAGCAGTCTATAACTTGAACTTTGACCCTCCTCACGTATGGGTGTATACTTTTGTACCATATCAATTTCCTTATCGTGACAAGACTCTTCGGATAGCGAATCCCACTCATATTCATTTGAATCAGTTTCATGATCATCACTAGCTTGTAGTTGTATGATTCTTTCAACAACTTGTTGTCTGGTTTATTCTCTTGATTCTTCTTTATACCCCAATCCTATTTTATCCTTGGCTTGCATTGTGATAGGTTGTATCGGTTCTATGATGCCTTCTTTCCTTTTACTGATAGGACCTTTTCCCTCATATCCCATCTTTTCTAGGATGGTCTTTCCTTTGCCATATTGCTCTATTTGCACACTTGAGCTAGATGCTTGTGATGATTCTTCATATTTGTATAACCAGTTTAAAACCTCTATGTCATCTGACTCATCCATTAATGTGCCTACTCTTACAAAGGTGTTATCAAATAGTGTGGTGGGTTGTGATGATTGTTGTCTTAATGTTGATGGTTGTCCATGTGATTTAGGAGAAGAGGAAAGTTGTGATAAACATAAGGATTTCTCAAATGAGTATTCCCCCATGCCTTTGTCTTTCAATTGGATCTTGGCCTTGTTTCGATAAGGACTCAAGTTGACTTTCCCGATCTTGTGTAGTAGAACTACTGACACCTTTTTCTTTTGATTGATCCTTTATCTCGGGCTGGTTTGATGAAGAATTTGATGTACTTTCTTTACTTGAGGGTGTGGAATCATTGATACCCTTATCCTTTGATTGGTCCTTTTTTCTCAATCCACTTTGACAAGGCATTTAGTTGTTTCCCATCATTTGATGAACCATGACTATGAGTTGGAGCTTCCCTGTTGTGTGGTACAAAAGCATCTTGGGTAGTCTTGAGGATGTTACAATATTGGGGGTTGTTTGACTTAGCTGCAATAGTGATTTCTGCCCATTGAAAGGGATCTTCAAACACTGGTGATATGTGGATGGCACTGCTTGCACATCATGAATCCAAGGTATTCCCAAGAGTATGTTGTATGTTAACTCTTTATCTAACACTTGGCATACTATATCTCTAACAACTGGTCCCACTTGAATAGGTAGCACTATCAACCCTTGTGAAGATCTCTCCTCGTCGTCATATGTTTTTATTGTGATTTTCCTTCTAGGATCAATAACATTTTCTGAATAGCCTAATGCATAGACAAGTTTCAAAGTATAGATATTCAGGCCAACTCCTCCATCTATTAGAACATGTTTAACACAATGTTTGTGGATCAAGACATTAATGTGTAGGGAAGTGTTGTGTGGATGGTTGATAGATACATCATTATGTTCAAAAAATGATAAGCAGTGTGGTGCAGTCAAATGTCTTACCATAGTCTGGAATTGGAAAACCTCTAGATTGTTTGGTACCATGGTGTCAACTAGAGCTTGTTCCAAGATTTCCTTGTGAGTGGGTGAAATCTTGAGAAGTTCTAATATGGATATTTGGGCGAGTATTTTTTGCAACTGATCAACGATGTTATACTGAGTTGCAGGGATAGTAGTAGTTGCTTTGGATGTTGAAGGGGTAGCTTCTTTCAATGTTACCTTGGCTTGTCCTCGTGTGATTGCATTGATCGGTGAATTATTTTGTCCTTCTCTGATTTTGATAACATTGATTTGATTGTCATCTGCAATGATGTTGTTGAACAAATTTATGGGAACAAGGTCATTGATTTGATGTGAGGTAGTGTCGATATCATGATGTTGATTTTCAATTGCAATGATTTTTTGTTCATGTTGAATGGTGTTGTCATTTGTTGGGTTATCAATTGCAATAAGATTTGATTTGTCATGGGTTTGATCATCAACCACCTCCATATGGAGAATGGTGGTGTCATAGATAGTTTATGTTTTTTCCTTTGGTATTTGAAGAAGAATATTCCCCTTTTTTGTAGTTGGGTAGAGGGTTCTTGAATGCCCCATGATCATTGTTTGTTTGGGGTCCTTCTACAAATATTGTCTTGTTGTCAATTACGTCTTGTATCAAGTGCTTCAATTGCATGCAGTCATTGGTTTTATGCCCTTTGTTGCGATGAAAGTCACAAAAATGAGCATCATTCCACCATGCAGGCTTGACTTGTGGCTCCCAATTTCTTACCTTTGGTAATGTTATGACCTTAGCTTCGAGAAGTTCCTTCAATGCAGATTCTGATGATTGTCCTAAAGGTGTGAACCTTCTTCAATTTGAGGATGTTCGATATGATGGTGTTCTAAATCCAACATTACCTTGATTGTTGCTTTGGTTGACATTTTGGTTCTTGTTTTGGTTGTTGGGTGGGTTGTTGTTCTGATTAGTCTTGGTGGTAGCTGCAGTTAAGTTGAATACAGGTTTTGTATTTTGGTTTTTAGTTTACAATCGTTGTTACCCACATTCTTGTTTCATTTCCAAAACTTTGGTTTGTTGTTGTTGTTGTAATTGTTAGAGGAGTTTGATGTGTTGTTGTCATTGTAAATTTTGATGACTCCTCTCTTAACTAAAGCCTCTTCGATTTTAATTTCATTTTCAATCAATTTTTTGAATGTAGGTGGACATTGTAATTCCAATTTGTAACTCATCTTGTCATTGAGGTTGTCAATAAATATTTCTATCTTTTCTTTTTCAAGTACAAGATGAGAATATCATGCAAATAACCTTCTCCATTTTTGCAAGAATACAAGGAACGATTCACCCATCTTTTGTTTCAAGTTACGAAGATCTTTCATGGTGATTTCATGTTGAATGTTGTAAGAATATTGGGTGATGAACTTGTTGACTAATTCCTCAAAGGTGTTAATTGGTGGAGTGAGTTTGGAGAACCATTCAAGACATTTTCCACCTAGACTTTGTGGAAATAGTCTCATTAAATATGTTTCCTCATATGCAAATTCAAGACTCGTGGTTCTAAATTCCCTCACATGGTCTATCAAATCGACTTTTCCATTGTATTTTTTGTATTTTGGGAATTCATAATGTTTTGGAAAGGGGACATGTGGATACTTTGATCAAACAGATATGGAAAAATGTCTTGGATCAAGTATCGTTTTGAGGTTCCTCTTTGCATATCGAGAATTTGTTGTTGAAGGTTCTTCATTTGGTGAGTTAGGGAAACCACTTGTTCGATTTATTTTTCAAGTTGTTTTGGAGGTGCTTTCAATTGATTTACATCAAAGCCTTTGGGTAATTTGACACCTTGTTTAGCTAGCATAAGGAGATACTTTTCCCCATTTCTTTCAAAAATCTTTTCTAAGTATTTTTGGAAGTTGGGATCTTGTTCAGCATGTTGGATATCTTCCTCGATTATTTCTTCCCCTTCATTGTCGTGGATTACATGGAAAGGATTCTCTTCAGCTTCCACCATGGTGTTTGTGTCTCATTGTTTTGAGTTTCGATGTTTTGAATCTCAATGATTGGAGTTTCAATGGTTGGATTTCCAAGGTTTGGCTCTTCAATGTTTTGATTTTCAAGTCCTTTTTCCATGAGTTTTTGTTTTTGTAACCTTGTTTGAACGAGCATACAAGTGTTATAGTTTTGACTAAACTTTGATCTAAGTTTGGAGGAGTACTAAGGACTACAACTAAGTCAAATAGAATGACAAATTCTAATGAGACTAAGTTTGATTTGACTATATAGCTTTGTTTCGGGATAAAAGGATGATAAATCTTGATGATGAAACTAGGCTTAATAATCAAAGGTGTGATAAAATTTGGTGATTTTGGCACTTTGAGATGTTAGATCTTAATTTAGGTTGGAGAATTCCACTTGTAGAGGTCAATTTTAACAAGTTTAGACTCTATGGTACCTAAGGAATGATTCTAGACTTGAAAAGATTCTAAAATTTTGATTCAAACTGTGAAATAGGGGACAAGTTTAACTCTCAGGTTTTGCATTTAATGGATGCGCTAAAACATAGCCCAGATGTGCTAAACGATTCGATAGATGCACTAAAAAAGAGGATAGATGCACCAAAAAATTAAACAGATGCACTATAAGATTGCCTGAATGCGTTAAAACAAAGGATCAATGTGCTAGAATATTGCACAGATGCGCTATAAGATTGGGTAAATGCATTGGAAAAATACATAGGTGCGCTAAAAGATTGACTATATGTGCTAGAACAGAGGACAGATGTGCTATAACAATAGTTGGATGCGCTAAAATATTGCACAAATGCGCTAGAAAATACAGCAGATGCGCTGAACTAGAAAAATGATGCAGTTTGTTGAAATTTGTTTAATTTTTTAGTTTTTGAATCATGTTTTTCACTTTCAACATGTGATGTTTTTGTTTGAAATTGGTTCAAAAACACATTGGTAAAGATACATCAAACATGTACAACTTAGGTTGTGTAGGACTATATTTGTTGAATTTCCACTTGGATTTTACTCTAGTTGTGCTTACTTATAGCGGATGATTAGATGCTTGACCCCACTGGCTCCCCTCCACGACACTCACTTCTATGGGGCAACCAAACATCAATACCCATGAATCTCCCATGGCATATTTCTCATCTCTACTATAAGTCGAAAGAATGTGGGATAGCTTTAGAACGATCGTTCTTGCACCAACAAATAGATTAAAGATTTTGGCCTTGCTACAACAAAGGGTTCTAGTATAGGAATTTCGTTCGTGGGGGATCATCCATGCAAAAAGAGACCAAATTTCTACCTTTCTTGTCAAAACAATCCTTGTGATACTTGAACTTTCCCCAAGTACCCACATTTATATCTCGGTTGGAAGTCGCTTGGCTTTAGCGTGTTACTGGTTGGGTCGTTCCCTTGGGTGATTACTTTTTCCCACAAGGTAGGCCCTCTAAGGATTAAAAAAAAGTGAATGGGTCTAGCTTTTTAATCACCTAGTTAAGGGGAGAGCATATGCCTACCATTCATCAAGCACAAAATACATGGTGTTCTTTATCCTTCTTAATTAAGCTAGATGCCTATTTTAAGCAAAAGAAAGCATTTAAACAACTCCATCCCCTGCATAAATTATTAGTAATTTGATAAATTTGTCCTTGACCAGCATATAAAAGTACCTACAAAAAGAAAATACAAATTAGTTCTCAGATTTTGCAATTTTAACCCAATGCGCTAAAATAATCATCGCATGCGCTAAAACGTCAATGCACTACAAGAACTAACCAATGCGCTAAAATAATTACTCTATATTCTAAAAGAACAATTGAATGCGCTAAAGCACATACCGAATGCACCAAATAAAAGATAGAATGAACTAAAACACTCCCTGTATGCGCTAGAATATTTGTTGGATGTGCTGAAAGAAAGGTCGGATGCACCGAAATAAACACCAAATGCACTGGAAGATTCTTTGGATGCGTCGAAACAGAAGCCGTATGTGCCAAAATATTTTTCGTATGCGTCGAAAGAACTCACGATTGTGCTAAAACATCACGTCCAGCCTATTTATATTTTTTTTTCTAGAAAATTGTTAGAAATGGGGTTGGGCCCTACAATGGGCGCCATTTTATGTGTGTGTGAAATGTGGAAATTGTTAATAAATCAACACAAACCTTAATGAAATGAATTATATCAAAGATTTGAATCAAATAAACTACTCTATTTTGCAGCTAAACAAATCTTTTAAGAATGTCTCATTGTCCTCTATTCTCAAGGATTTATTAAACCATTTGGTCCTCAGATTTCTATGTGCACTATGGTTGTTAAAATGACAACTTGAGAAATGAGATAATATTCAACATGCAGGCCAATTAAGTTCCTACATGAAACTATATGATGAAAATGATAATGGATACTATGATGAATGGATAATGGTGTTAGATTATACAATGTAAGTGCTATGATATGAGGCTAGGATGATTCTACATATGCTCAAATGCTAACTATGAATATGCTAATCTAAAATGCAACTATGATGCAAAGGATGACATAAAATGCAACTATGAAGCAAAGTGTGATTCTAAGATGTACCTATGAAACAAAACATGATATGAAATGTAACTATAAGACTCCATAATGCTCCAATGCTCAAACGATATTCTTGCATGATAACTCTACTCAAATGTGGATGCAAAATACAATGGAAAAGGGTTGTATTTATAGGCTTTTTCAAGCATCTTGTGAGGTGGCAACGATCAACGGTCTAGATTCAAACACAAGGAATGAATGGTGGAGATGAAGAGAATCAAGAAGGTGTCCCCTTGACCAAAGACAAAATTCCAAATGGATGGAGGAATCTCTTGACCAAAGACAACATGCCAAATGGATGGAAGAATCAAGTGTGTGAGAGAAAGACCATGTGTTTGAAAGTTTGTTGAAGAAGTGTGTGAGGAATAAGCCATGTGTTTGAAGATAATTCTAATTAAAAATTGGAATTATTTAATTTCATGTGACCTTGGTGAGGTGGCATGAAAATTTGTAGACATGTGCTTGAATTCTTGATTTGGAATTAGTGAGAATTAATTAAATAAAAGAAACTTTAGAAATTCGTTTATTTAATTAAATTAAAGGAATGTGATTTTAGATTTGGATAATTAAAAGATATGAACTATATAAATAAATTGAGAATTTATTTATAAGTAGTTGAAATATTAATTAAATAACTAGTATTTAATTAATTAAATGTCTTGACCGATTTTAGGTGTATACAATTTCTACCTAAAAGTGTTGGAAATGAGACAATGCTTTTGAGGTTTAAACATAAAACATAGAAGAAAAAATAAATCATTCATTTTCACATAATGAAACAGCTATTAAGAAGGAAAAATACGAAAAAAATATTGAGAAAAGGTGTTCTTATAATAGATACAAGATAGAAATATTTGTCTTTGCTTTGAAAAATGTTTTACAAATTGTGTTTCTCAGTGTTGTGACTAAGAAAATTGAGTTACAATGCCTTTTTATGCTTATACAACTCCAAAACAGACCAAAAAAATAAGATCCCTAAACAACACATTCAAACTATTGCATAAAATAGTGGGCCAAGCTATATAATAGCTAGTACATGATAAACATCAACTATGATATTTTTTTTCAAATATTTTAGTGGCCATTGTATTAAGGTCCCTTCTTTCTCTTTTAGATGGACAACTCCATCTATTTTTTCTTCATAAGAAAGGGGTATGTTACTTGTGACCTTTAAAATATTTACATTTGCATCTCTTGTTCCTTTCAATTTGACTCCATGTACAATACATAGTGAGTGAATCTGCCTAATGTCCACAACAACACTATCAAACGGATCCAACACCGCAACTTTATCCCCTTCTTGGAGGTTATCAATACATTTCTACAAAATAAAAATAAAACACATTATATTTAGATATGAAACATTCAATGACACATAGATAAACATTCGATAAATATTTATAAGAAACTAGAAAATAATGATAGGAAACCTGAAACCATGCACCTAACAAAGTTGTTGCATTAAAATTTTTAATGCAACAGTTTTGATCTGTGGATATTTTAATGCAACTTTGATAGGAAACAAAGATAAGAAATTTTAACATAAATATTTTCACTCAAGTGAGAGCTACTGTAACATACCTGTGATAGAGTGTACTTTTGTCATAAGACCTTCAACAATGCCAAATTTAGCATTGATCACCTGAAAAGGACAAAAGAGTTTAAAATTGTGGAACTCTAAATTTATTCTCCAGTAAAAATATAGTGTTTTCATGTGTAAAGTTTGAATACATCTGAAATTGTATGATTCAAGTATTTAACATATTCTTACAAACCTTAGCCAAAGGAGCTAGGCAGTTAGTGGTACAACTGGCATTTGAAACAATGTTCAAATCAGATTTCTACTCATGCTCATTAACTCCAACAACAAACATTGGGGCATCCTTGCTGGGAGTTGAGATGACTACTTTGTTAGCACCTACCTAATAATGACCAACAAGAAGAAAAAAATTACTATTTCCTACTAAAGTAAAGAGTCGCCTAAAAATCATTAGTTAAGTTCAACACTCTTACATCAATATAGAGAAAATTATTTTAAAACATATTATTAGAGACATAACAATTTCATTAACATCCAAGGTATAGCCTATAGGATCTATTAAACAACAAAATGACATATATGAATTGAACCATAATGTCTACACATGAACTATTGCTAACTTTAAGATCATCTAGAATCACATTCTTAATTCTAGAACAACATTAATGTAACTAACTAGCTGCTTAAAAAGAATATCAAATACCTTATATAATAAAAGTATTAGAGACAATGATATTTCCATGGTCCATTATTGTGCAATTTTTTGTGTATCAAGAAATCACATTCTATGATCCAATCATCAAGATGAAGAAATCCATCTACCAAAAGGATCTCGAAATGATACAAAATGTCGATACAAAAACACACTTACACATAGTCTTCTACCAAAAGCTTGCTAATTCAAAATTATTAGAGGTCAAAAATGACATACCTTCAAGTGTGCAGTTGCTTTCTCTTTATCAGTAAAGACTCCTGTTGATTCAACCACATACTCTGCACCAACCTCACCCCATGGAATTTCTTCTGGATTTCTAAGGAATTGAATTGGATTAGACATGTACGTAAATATGCATAAAACATCAAATAAAAGCAAAAATTTTGACCCCTGTAAACACTTTTCTCTTGAAATATCTTATGGAAGCTTATCATTGGACATTTAAAATGACTTAGTTGCAACCAAATATAGTTGTGTGTGTCTTGCCAAAAAGTAAAGTTTTTCATCATTGACCTTCACTTCATATTTCTTCCACTAGCCATGGACACTATCATATTTGAACATATAGGTCTACATGTAACATAAACAAAGAAAATAATGATGAGTACTCACAAAATATGATTCTGCCAATAGTTAGTCAATGAAATATATAAAGACTCATAATAACATACTTCATTATGGAAAGTGAAAATCCTTATAGGAAAAGAATTACAAAAAAGAAAAGGATCAAAACTTCCCAAAAAATATCCCTATCTATGATAATGTCCACAAATTCACAGGTGCATTTTTAATTGGTGTGCATATTTTTAATTGGTGTGCATATTTTCTAGCAATCTTAAATAGGTTTGGTGAATAAAGTGCTTGTATCAAAGCTAGCCTTGAGAGGATCGTGTAGCTTATAACACTACCACACAAATGATACTAAAGGGGTAGGGTTTTGATAGGAATCAATTAGCTCCCTATAAAAGTAAGCAACTAAGGGATTTTTTGTGAGATTCATGAGAGATTGAAAGATAGGGAGTTAGACCATCTTAGTTCATTATCAATATGAGGTCCAAATGCCAAGACAATCGGTATCAGTTAAAATTTTCATGAAGCCATGCTCATATTTTGTGCCTAAGTAGAGGATCTTTTATGAGCATTGCACAAACAAGTATTGGAGATAAATACAGTTTCGGTGTCCATCATTTAAAGCCTTTTTGTTTGAAAAGATCATCATTTAAAAAATGATAATAAGGATAGACTTATGCAAAGGATGTTATGACTATGCAAAGATTCAAAGTGCAAGGTGGCAGTCATTTTAATCAAACTATGAATAGTGCTTCAAAGATAGGTTGTTCTTGTGAAATGACAAGGAGGTGACTTTGCACATTGATGCCAAATGCAAGCATAACAAATTTGTTTCTA
This sequence comes from Sequoia sempervirens, assembly GCA_007258455.2. Lineage (NCBI taxonomy): Eukaryota > Viridiplantae > Streptophyta > Pinopsida > Cupressales > Cupressaceae > Sequoia > Sequoia sempervirens. Next base: position 288,311,111 of record VDFB02000008.1, read on the forward strand.
CAACACTAATTCAATTGATAGGAGAAGACATGGGTTCATTTATATTACATGACCAAAATATGACACAAAATCAACAAATCTTCTCCATCTGAATTCATCTCCAAGATTGTTACAAGAGAAATTGTTCTAAGAGATGTGAACCATTTCCATCATTTTAAATAGGGACAATGTTCTTGTGGAGAATATTGGTGATGCTAAATGAAAAAATATTTAAAATAGGATTGCACTATAATAATGTACACTACATTAGATATCCAATAATAATGAAGGGACATCCATCAAAGCATAACAACAGGGATTTTTTTGCCATATGTTGTAGTTACAAGCGCCCAACTAGACATGCATGAAAATGTGGAAGCATAGACAAGGAAAGCCAATTGTTTGAAAAAATGCCTCAAAGAAATGTGATATCATGGAATGACGTGATTAAAGGAAATGTTCAAAATGGGTTTTTCTAAAAATTTCTTAGAAAATTTTAAGAAAATGCAACCAGTGGTTGTAAAGCCCAACTCCTCAACCTTTGAAAGTTTCCTTCCTACATTTGTGTGAATTGGAGCTTTGGATGAGGATATGAACATCCATCAAAAGCATATTTGGAAGTGGATTTTTATCAAATATTGTATTTGCAAGTTTCACTTTAGATCATGAAATACTTCACAAAAAATTATGCACAACCACCACAGCACCACACGATTGTTATTGGGCCTTCACGGTGATGTAGGAAAAGCATGTTGACTCAACATGTTTTTCCTGCATCACTATGAAGGCCCAACAACAACCATGTTGTGTTGCAGTGGTTGTGCAGAAGTTCTCCCAAGTGTACAAGTGTGATCCTAGGAGGTTGGATAACAAAAGTGAAAGAAGAGATGTTCATGATGACTGTAATCAAGTGTATAGGTGGACAATTGTCACATGAATGTGCAGTCACTTAAAATTTGCATATCATAGTCTTTAAAGTTCATCATGCAATGTGACAACTTTAAAGGATAGTTTGAGTGCATGAATACAAGATGTGTAAAGAAAGTTGTATAATGGTGGAGTATGGTTCCTAGCATAGAGGATATCTCTTTGAAGTGCATGATTAACAGTGTTGGTTGTAATTTTCACTTTCTTTTCTTGGAACTCTATTAATTCATGACAAGTTATCTGTGAAGTTCTTGGTTTTTTGAAGCCATTAAAAGGTGTAAGATGGTAGGAGATATCAGATCATCCCTACATAGTGAAATGAAGGTGAAAGAGTTTGTAAAAGAGTAGTAATATAGACTCACTATGAGAAATCTAGAGATATGTACAATGAGATCATCACTATGGTGATTTTTGTAAAAGGCTTCAAGCCAATAATTCAACACAAGAATATAATTTTTTTTTACTAACATTGAATTAGAAGGATATAACCATCCCTTGCAACATAAAGATTTAATTTTATTTTCCAAGCAAGAGGTTTTTGGTGACAATATTCAAGAGTAGAGAAATAGTACCATGTAGTCAACAAGGATATGAAGTTATGAAGGTCACAATAAGTCTGTAGGGATGCATGAGAAAGTGGTCTTAAACCATGAAATAAAATCATTCAAAAGGTAGGGGAAGGACAGTCTGAAATGCATAACATGGAATCTTATAGGCCTTTCATGAGAAATGGTATAGAAGGTAGCAAAACTATGTGTCAAAAAGATTGTGCAAGGGCGGTGATCATATAGAAATGATCAAGTTTTTTTCATGCCAAAAGAAAATGAATAATTGGAATCAGTCCAGTGATGAATGAGGACAAGAAGTTTGCATATGATTTATCACCATGATAATGTCAAGTGCAAGCTACATGGACAACTCTTAGCTATACCTTGGATTATGAGAGGTTCATGAAGACATGAAAGCAGATTTTTGAAGAGGATAGTGCTCTATTAAATAAAGTCATGTTATAATGGAAAAGGCTTTCACCATGAAGGTCTCCTTGAGCATTTAATAGTGGTAAACCTATTAACAAAGGGAAATTAATTATGTATAAACATTTATAAAAAGAGAGATTGCAGATAATAAAAGATGGTTATAAGACAAAGGATGATAGTCATTTTCAATGGATATAAGGGCAATCCATATGCAAAAGATACTCTTTATGACTATAATAAATAGGAAAAGTACCATGAAGCTAAGGAAAAATCAAGAAGTAGGGACAGTTACTATAACCAATGGATAGCGACAAAATTTTATGAGGATAGTTAGCTCATACATGATAGTAAATATGACCTTAGTCATAGTTGAAGCTAGCATAAGTGGATATCAAGTAATTGTATTAAGATTGACCTAATTGAAATAGGATATTCATGGTTATCAATATTTATAAGACATGAAAGGACATAGCACAATTATCTTGAAGAATTTTGAATTGTCATCTTCAGATATGAATGACAGTCATGAAAGATCAATCATGAAGGATTCATGGGATAATTATAGCCACATGACAATGGGTGATAAGGGAGAACTAAAACACTTGTTTATTTAGGTAGAAAAGGATGGATAAAAAGAAAGAGAAGTTATAGTCATGATAATTTAGATAAAGAAAACATGCAATGGTAGGTTACTTTTGAACACCCACATCAAACCATAATGAGATTCGTCTCAAGCATTTATTTTCAAAAAAATAGATTTGAGGACAAAACCTCACAGATTGTTAGTAACTAGAGGACAAAACTATTTTGTAAATGGCCAAGGACGAAAACCTATTGGCCAAAGAAGTGGTTCTCACCCACAGGTTGTGGCTAAATTTTAAGGGTGGTTGACATTGGTGATATCAAGATAGTAAAACATACATATTGTCATTTATTCATCATTATTTTCCTTACAGAGACATACATATTTCCATTCATAACCAAAAAAACTCCTCATAACAATTAAAACCCATTTACACTTAAACAATGAGACTATTATCATGTCTTAAACATATCATGGCTTGTGATCTTCTCAAAAGGTTTGCATTGTGATATGAAAGTATCATCTATGGAGGTGGTTGTTTTCCTAATAAGAGCTTTGACTTCCTAGTTTGGGCTTATGATAGGGATAAAAACTTCATGAGGAGACAAGCAAGCTCTTCCTAAAAACTTCAAACCCTAATGGCATAGAGTATACCGGGCAAGATGTTAGGATGAAGGGCGCTTATAGGAAAACCTTGACTATTATCTCAAGGTGGGCATGATCTATCCTCAAAACCCTGGACAATCTCCTCATGCATGCAACATGTCTTCAAACCCTTGTGAATCTTTGTAGTGTGGATGAATTCAAAGCCAACAAAGAAAGGTTTCTTTAGAGAAAACTCAATGTGCCTTTATCCCAGATCTTCTCAACAATGTGGATAGATGTTGGTGCAACCAATTGTTGGTTCTACACCATGCCCTCAAAAAATATTTGGACTTCTTCCAACCATAAAACTAAAAAAAATTAACCTTCCTCTTGTTATGTGGCTCAATAGACACAAGGAAATGAAAATTCTCTTTTTCATTGTTTGGTGCCCAAAAAAAACTTAGTCAAAATTTTGTTTTTCATTGTTTGGCGCCCAAAAATAAACTGTCTTTCACTTTATTTTTTATTACTTTCCACTTTATTTTCCATTTCTTTTTTTTACTTGATGATCAAATTAGTCATTTATTTAGTCATTTATAGCCATGTTGCAAAACATGACTAGAATTTAATCTTTTTTAGTTATTGTGACTAAAATTTTTAGTCATGTAGTCATTTATTTTCCAAATTCTACTTGTGATATGACTTCTTTGAGATTTCTTCTTTATCACTCTTCCCCTTCTCCTCTTTTTCCTTCTCCTTTTCCTTTTCCATCTCTTTCTGCTTATCATAGAAATCATGCTCCTCATGTAGACCGGAGACACTTTGCTCTTCTTGTTGATCAGATGCAACTTGCTCATTTGTATTTACTAGAGGGGGCTTATTAGCAGTATCATGCTATGTGGCACTGGTGTTTCCTCATCAACCTCCTATGGAGAATTGGGTTCTTCAAACACTACTAGATATCAATGTTACTATAAATTCTCATGCTTCTCCTATCAATCATAATGGTGAGGAAATACAAGAACAAAGAGAAAATTCAGGGGAATGCTACTGAATGGAAGAATAGCAAGCTAGTGCAGTACTTTGTGGCGGTTTGTAAGTGGATTAACTCATCTTGGTTTTGCCTCAAATTACAAATGTGGAATTTTTTAATGTCACATTAATCATATATGTTCGGGGTTGATATTTTGTTGCAATTGGTGTGATACATATATTGCTCTATCATTGTAATCACCAACAGATTTTTTTGTATCTTGCCACTATTTTTTGGCTATCATATGTAATTACTCTACTTTATAATAATAAAATATATAGGAAGTATGTATTTTACCAAAAAAAAAAAATATCATGCTCTACTAGAGGCTCTTGTGCATCCATATCAACTTCAATTTGCACTTCTTAAATGATCTTCTTTGTAACTTCTTATGTTTCTATCTAAATCTTCTTCCTAACATCAACATCCATGCTCATAAGAAGGTATATTCTTTGCTTTGTGTGGAGCTCTTTTTCTTGCTTCCAGACTATCTTATCCTTTTTCTGCTTGGGAAACAGAGGACCCAACCTTGTTGATTTTCTAATGTCTTAGCTCCTCATCTACTTTGATAGCATTCTCTCTTCTTTGTCTCAAAGCATGAACTAGGCTTTCTGGAGTGTTTATGGTCTTTTTAGCACTGCAACAACTCAAACATAATACAAGTATCCTATCTCTCTTCAAAGGTATATTTCTATCAGAAAGCCTCAAGAAATAACCCCAAGGTCTCTAATGTCAAGTCTTGACAATGTAGTAAACAACTCAGTGATAAATGTGAAGATGTTGGCAATCACAGGGGTCCTTACAAACTGAATGCTAGAAGTTTCAAATACGTCAAGTATGGAGATTATATGATGCTTTGTGAATCTAGTTCTAAATTTTTTTCAAAGAAATAGAAAAATATGTAAGGTTTAAGAGAGACATTTAATCTAATCCTAAGATCAATTGCATGAATAAAAGAATGTTCAAGATGGAGCCTTCCTCCAAAACCAATCCTTGCTTAACCAAAATAAAATTTACAGTATCATAAAGACAGTGCAATCTCCAAAGGAACTAAAGATTTTGGATTGCAAATATTCAAACATGCATTCAAAAATTCACAATAGAACTTAAGCACAAAATAGAGTAGGCCCAGGCTAACTTTTCACAATAATCCACAATTAGCAAATCACCAAAAGTATGTACCGAAGATTCCTCAACACCTCAAACACTTTGTCATAAACACAAATGAACTGCAACTAGCTCTAAGATTAATCATAAAAAACTTACTCAAAATATAATAAACTAAAGCCACAAGAACCATGCATAGGTGAAATAACACAAAGAAGAACACAAAAAGACAATGCCTTCACTTGTATTCAATTCACCAATAACTTGCAACAATTTAGGTTTCTCAAATGTAACAGTATCAATGACTTAGCAACTATCAACTATTCACTCTTCATTATTCACTATCTGCTATCAGCCTTAAAAATGAAGAAGAGGCCCCTATTTACAGATTTTTACAAGGCATATCACCCCAAGAGGAAAAAATCAAATTAGGTTTCTATTAGGTTGGTCCCAAAGGTCGGCCTTACCATATTTTAAACTTCCTAATTTTAATCTTTTAATAAAACAATACATAGGTTAGACTTAAAAGGAAACTTTTCAAATACATAAAATCTCATCCCCCAAAAATCTAGGCATGGCCAACTTATATCCTTAGCAAACTCGACAAAAGTATATTTTAAGAAAAATAGGCGGGGTCATCCTCCTTATCCTTTTCTTCTTCATTTTTAGAAATCTTCTTGACTTTTGCAAGCACATCTTCCAGGTTGGCTAGGTCTGGAACTAGAATAAATTTTATTCTTAACTTAATTGCCTTTAATTCATCTTTATATTTAAGCCAAGGATTTTTCCCACTCTATTTTCATTCCTTGATATTTATCCAGATTGGCGATGTAGATAATTGCATCCTCAAGTTTATCTTTAGTGATGGGCACATTTTCAGCTAAAGAATATACCCTGTGCCACCATTTTTGCAATTAATTAACATTTCAATTATTCTATCCAAATTTTCTTCTTCTAGTGACAATCTCCAAAAATGCAACACAACTGCCATATATTTCCTTTATCTTACCTTGGGTCTTTGTCATCTTCTTAAGTGCTTTCATCATAAGCTCCTTTATATAATTCCATACCTCCATCCATTCCATTGATTTAGCTATATCATCTGAGGTAACTATGTTCTTCTTAATAACTTCTTATTTAGGAGTCTCTATGATTTTCTTCAACTTAGAAATAGTGGCATCATCTAACTTTTGGCAATCTGATGCAAATTGAGAAGTATCCTCTAGAAAAGATGTAGCTTTCTCATAAGTACACAATATCTTTTCAATCATCTCATCCCCTCTCTTGCTCACACTTTCCAACCATTCTTGAGTAACCTGTGTGGATGCCCTCATCCTCTCAATCTCAGATACCACCTCCTTTGACAACAAACCCTTAGAAAATGAAGCTTCCTCACTAGATTGAGTTTGTATGGGCTTGATCAAATTCTATACATACTTTTGTACCTGCCTCAATTGCCTTTGTAGCTCCTCTTTAACCTGGGTTTCATTGTCCAACCTCTTCAAAATTGTCTGTATTGATTCTTGGAGGTCTTCCTTTTCTTGCTCTTTTGTAGTAGGTCCAAAGTTAACCATCTTCACTTTGTAATCTAAAGGCTTGACTTCATCTTTGTATTTATTAGGAGCAAGAGGTGGTAATGTGAACAACCCTGTTATTAAATTCATCTCGTGAAAACTTGGAAACTGTCCTAGCATTCTTTCTCTCCTTTGGTTGGCCCCAATTAGCTAGGAACTTATCCCAATTAGGAGTCTCCTCTTCAATAATTATTGGCTTGGGCTTTAATCTTTCTTTTAGCCAATTAGGAACATCAGACTCTACATTTTCTTAAGAGACACCTTGTTCTTGCAAATTCTTAGAGGGATGATCTTCAACATCCTCTTAACCTTTATCAATTTCTTCTGCATCATGTTTATTCTCAATTTTATCTTCTTCATCAACTACACTTTCATACTCCTTCACTTGAGGTTGGGAAGGCATTTCCACTCTTACTTCGGATGTTGTCTCTTTGCTTTGTACTTCTGTAACATTCTCCTCTAATTGCTTCCTGAAATTATTCAACTCCCCACTTTTGGGCATAGGCACATCCTCATCTTCATATTCCTCTTCTGGATTTCCCAAAACATTTTCCTCAGTATGAATAGTGTCCCCATCCACTGGAATGTTTTGCATAGGAGAATTAGGAGGAATATTATCTCTTGTAGCTACTTTCTTTGCTTCTTCTTGAGCATCATTAGTAGGTTCCTCTTCATTGTCCTTCTCATGCTCACTCATCATTTCATTGTCATCTTCTACAAGGACAATTTTTTTTTAGAGATTTTCTTCACACATACACTTGAGGATTCTCTCCTAAACTTTCTACATCAACCACCTTGGCATGAGTGGTGTCCTCTTCACTAGTCTTGGCATTTTTTGACTTAGAATTAGCTATCATTTGTCCCTCAGTAATGATTCTTCTTTTTTTAGAAGGTTGGGCCTCCTCATTTCCTTCTTTAGTAATCTCTTTTGAAGGCTTCCTTACCTTGGCAATAGGTTGCCTCTTTTCCTTTCCCTTTGCCTAACTCTTGGTTCTTCTCTTAATTCTAAATTGTGTGTCTTCTATTTCTTCCTTTGAATGGGGCCCAGAAGTGTCATCCTTTGTGGTATTTGTTTCTTCTTTTGAATGGGATTCAAGATCTCCCATAAAATCATAGGTGAACTTAGTGCCATTCGCCTCTAAGTCTAGAATTTTGTGTTTCACCCATAATTTAGAGTACTTTAGTATAGGAGTAGTAAGCACATTTAAATCAACTACCTCTTCTTCTGACCAATTTACTATAGGGAGTGGATTATCCTTATATTTCTCAAAATCATGGTGCTATAGAAAATCCTCTTCATCATCAACCTGGTCTGGAACATTGGCTATCTTGTGAAGCCTAATTAATATTAAAGACAATCTTGATAATTTCTTTTGATCACCTCAAATTCATCCCTACAATTAGCCCAATAATCCTCAAGATGGTCTTTGTGCTTAAATTATCTGCTATCCATCTTTTGTGCTATGCCATAGGGATCAAAGTTCCCCCTATATGTATGTGAATACAGATGGAACTCAACCATTTCCTTCTCTAAATGATGATAATTTTGAATGGAAGGGCAAGCCTCCTCCCAAACCTCCAATCCTTAAAGGAAAATACCCTCCAAACCTTTTCCTATGCATGTTCTTCAAAATAGTATCAAATGCAAGAACCTTCCTAAACACTTCCAACAAGATGAGTTTATCAATTGGGTACCTTGGGAGCCTAAAGGGTACTACTAGTGAAACATGCACTCCGAGATAAGAAAACCTTGGAAATTGGATGAACCAATAACCATATTTCCTGATTAGATCCATTGCATCTACATAAATCCTAACATGGAGTGCATCCTAAAGCATCCTTGTGATGTACATAAGAAAAGCATCATTGGCCCTCCTATAGTTGGAAGTGTGAAATTGTAGCTGAGGGTACACATCAAAAATTCCATCTTTTCCCAAAAATCCTTTACAACTCAAACCTCTTTATTTTTTCTTTCTAGCCAACAAGTACACAAGGTATGAGGTCATGGTAAACTTCTTTGTGTCTTGCACATTCCTCAACTGCATATCCAATTTGTCACTTATGATTCCAACCCAATGGTAATGCACCCCCTTTACAATTTGTGATATGCCATAAAACATCCACTCTTTGAGCATGAAAGATTCATCCAATCCCATGACTCTCCCCAAAAGGGTGACCATATCATTATATTCTTGTTTGAAATCATCTCTATATAGCTACTTGGGAAACTTGGAGTAATGCAACTTTATTTTTTCAATCCAATTACTATTCATCATATCCAAGGCTTTGTTGGTATCCTTCTCATACAATTCCTAAGCTTCCTTTATGCTTATCCTTACCAAGTTATGATGGGAACCAATGTTGAAAGTCCTGCTATGAACTCCTCAGTTATGTTTCCTACTATTCTTCCCTGAGGGCCCACAATTATTCTCTTATTTGAATCATAATGCTTGGCACATTCAATAACAAGTTTAGGACATTGCATCAAGGGTGGAAAACCAGTAGCTTGAGCTAATCCTATATTAGTAATTACTTGAGCAAGAGAGGTTTTTGCATCACCAAACATTCTTTGCTTGAAATCATTATAGTCCACATGACCCATATTGGTGTCTCCAACCTTGCTCCATGTGGAAATGATCTTGGTCTCTGGCTTTATCCCCTTAAAATCATACTTCATATTTCCTACTCTAGTTAGAGGACCCTCCTTGACAGGTTCAGTTGACTTTTCCTTAGACTCTGCCCCTTTATTGGATTCACCCTACATCTAGTTCGAAAAAAGGCCACAATTACCACTTTGTTGAAGGAAACTAACCACTACAACCTAATTACATCTTTTAAATGAATTATTGAAATGTCCATACAACATAAAATTATCACCATGATCTCAAAAATCAAGTTTAAATCTTTGAAAATGCATCTTAAGAAACCTCGTGTTTATCCACCTCTAGTGGATTTTAGCGATGCAATCACCTTCGGGGAATTTTCCCTCGAATGGATTCTGCAAAAATCTGGAGACCTGGGAAAATCCCCCATAGATGGATTTTAACAAAAGCTCGCATAATTAGTGAAAGATTAGTTTTAACACCTCTAACCTAAGGAAGGATCATCAATCAAATTCCTCAAGATTCGATCAACAAGTACCATTTATGTTTTTCAACCTCGGGGATTTTCGCTGGGAACGGATTTGGGGAAATCTAGGGTCGAGGGATTTTTGTGATGGAACTGACTTTTGGAGAATCCACCCTCAGACGGATTCCACAACAAACATGATGCTCAAGGAAATCCGTGAAGGAAAATATTGTCAGGTTTTTCCATCAATGATGGATCTTCAAGAAGTTTTTCCTTATCATTTATTTCTTCAAAACCATGAACTTGGTGGCATTTTCGTCATTCCTAATATGCCCCAAATTTAAATCTCTTGACTCTAAAACAAGGTTGGTTTTGGATGCAAGTATAATCATCATAATACAAAAGATTTCAATACTCACTCATCCATAAACAATTTGATCACAATCAATTCCTTCAAACCAAAACTAGGGTTCATGAGTGATCATGTTTCATAGTTTCAACTCACATATCTAGGGCATCAATAAATATTTTAATCTCAGTCACGGGTGCACATCTCATGAGTGATACAAAATTGGAATTCAAAGTTCCCCAATTTCATCGAAAACAAAGGTGCCCTAATCTAACATTGATCACCAAACTTGAAGAACCCTAGCTCAAGATCAAATCACTAATTCATTTGAGCTTAGAAAGATTAAAATTAAAGAAATAAATGTCGAGGGAAAAATCCAATACTAACAAATCGAAATAAATTCACCAAAGATAATATCAAATGCAAATGATCAATCAATCTTGAAATTGAATGGTAATGCGAAATAAAAGCAACGCTTAGAATGTACCATTGAACCATCGAGAAATTTCAATAAATCCAAAAGAAATTGTGAAAAACCTACCTCTGATCGTGCAAATGTGAAACAATGGCAAAAATATTCAACAAAAACCCTAGCTGATAATCTCACAAGTGTAATATCAATCCAAATTCATCCCCACAGCAAATGCAATATCGCCTACAAAGAACTTCAAATGCACAACTCGGAATGAGCATCAAATGAGGAAACAAGAGTATAAATCGATCCCCCAAAAGAGAAATGAATAGCAAGTACAATGACTAACAAGACTAAATGCCAAATTTTGGGGATTCAAGTCCATGACGGATTTGGAAAAAAATTCAATCGAAGGATTTTAATGAATGCCCAAACACCTAGGGAATCTATCCTTAGGTAGATTATGTGAAACCTATGCCCTTTGGGAAAATCCACTTGGAACAGATTTTTGTGACCTTCCCACTCCTTCGAGAGAATCCACCTAGAACAAATTTCCACGAAACTCACCAAAACTTGCATAATTTGTTGCCTTAGCACAATTTTCATTAAGTGCCCCAGTTCAAGGCATCATCCAAGATTGGGATGTTGCAAGATAAGACACCTAAAGTGCAAATAAAACCTATTACTCAATCAAGTAAAGTGAACCCAAGATCTAGAGGAACCTATCCCTTAAGGGGAAAAGGTCAGACCAAAAGAAAAACTAGAAAACAAAGCAAGCAAAAGAGGATCCCTACCTTCGGTGGGGTGTGTGTGCAAAAAGTGCACAACATGGAGCTTTATCAATATTGTCATTGAAGGGCATGTTATGTTTGACCATATACGTAATGATATCCCTTTCAATGGTCTTTTGATCTTTTGGAGGGACTTTGAGATGGATCTCTATAGTTTCATTCAATAAACCATGGCTAAAAATTCCATTCAAAATAGATTCAAACTCAAGGGGATCATATGACACTGGTGGAGTTTACTTATTTTTCTCCTCTTCTATCTTATTCCATTTCTTTTTTTCATTTTGGAGGTATCTTCATCTCCAACTTCTTCCTCCTCTTTATATTCTTCTACATCTATCTTCTTCCTCTTTTCCTTTTGCTTGGGCCTTTTATGCACATCTTTTGTGGCCTTCTTTTGCAGTGGAGTCTCTGATGTAGCTCTTCTTCTTATGATAGTTGACTATGTAGATCCAAAGGTCTACGGATTAGATGCAACAATAGAAGTGGATCTACCAGACCTTCTTGGCTCTTTGTTAGATTTCAGAGGAGTAGATTTAGCTTTAGAACTCTCCATAGGGGAATTATATGTAGACTTTGGATGGAGACCCCATTTCTTGTGAAGCTCATCTCTGTATTTTTCCAAATTCTCATTTACATGCTTTTTATGCAACTTATCCATTATTTGTTCATATGTGCCAAATCTCTCAACAAATGTATCTTTTGGATTTTTTAGTAGGATATCCATATATCCTTGTACATATTCAAGTGCAATCTCATAAGGTAACTTTGGAATCCATGAGGTTCTAGGTTCTATAGCTTCCATATAACAGTGATCCTTGTCCACCATAAATGTTACCTCATTCTTATGCTTCCAGACCAAATCTGAAGGTATCATCTCTCTACTCTGCATCTCTATTTATAGATTCTTAAATAATTCCCAATAGAAGGTATTGTATGCTTCCTTGTTCTAGAACTCTCCTATATGTTTCTTTATTTGTGATGCTACTAGAGAGAACTTATCCCATATTTTTCCTTTAAAACTAGGCAATCCATTCAAGAACAATAATGTAAGGAAAATGATTAACGAACCAAAATTGAAATTGTATCTAGTTTCTTTTGTCCTTTTCAGACTTTCTATCAATTTATCCCTTAGTAATTCAAAGAGATCAAAACTAGCACCTTCCTTCACCATCTAGTAGGCAGTATGAATTACAATGATGGTGGAAAATCCTTCCCTATTTGTGAAGTATATTTTGTATGCAATCCCCATTGTAGCATAGAGGACTTTGGGATCAATGATATCTTTCATTTTTAGGGTTCTTTTATCAATTTTTTCTCCATTAATCTTAATAAGCCTTTCATTCTTAATTGATTTTATCATCAAGACTAGTTTGGTGGTATAGAGACCAATAATTTTCCCAATTTCCTCTTTTGTAATCATGTAGGGTTTATCTAACCAAGTGAATTCTTCATGAATGTGACTTAAAATAATCCTTACCCATTCTTTGAAGTCACAAAAGTCTAGAAAATATTTCCATATGTCTAACCCTTTCGTTGCCACATTTGCATATTCAAGCTTGTACATACCATTATAATCTAAGAGTTCATGTCAGAGCACTTCAAATGATGATGTGTGATCAATTTCATTTAGAGGGGCATAGTTGTAGATACTTACATCTTCAGAGTACACAACATCTATAGGAACCTTAAAAAATGCACCATCTTTATCAACCTCCATTGCCTTGAAAGGAATTTTTTTTTACTTTGGCCTAGGTTTCTTGACAACATCAACCAACTATGGGGTCACCATTGATTTTATCTTTGAATTCTTCAAACACAGTCACTAGGGTTGCACCCAAATAGCTTGAAAACCCTGTATCTCTTCTCCACTTCCAAACATAAAGTCTTTTGATTGAAAATAAGAACAAAATGTTCAAATGAACCACAAAAGCCTTCCATTTTCCCTAAATTTTTGACTTTAATGCATTCATACTTGTTAGGTAAATTTGTTTCCATAATTCTTTGTGTCATCATAGGGATACAAATGTGCACATCAAACCTCCACAAATCATTCCTTTACTCCAAAACATTGATCAAAAGGTTCAAGCTTGCTCAATCGACCTGTACAATTAAGGAATTGATCCAATTCATCTTTCATCCTGAAATATTCAACATTTTATCCTTTCTAGGAGGCCAAAATATTTGCAAACAATAGCTCCCCCTAAGATAATGTTCTATCTTGTTTTGTTACAGGATCATGTGTAGCATGCATAAGCATAGTATCATCCTTCATCACATTCTCTTGACCTTGCTTCTCTTTCCAAACTTTTGTATTTCTCTTCTTTTGCTCAATTAGAGATTTTGAATAGGTGGCTTCACAAAACCACTTATACAAAAAATTTCTGTATGCCCACCCTTATTGCATTTTTAGAAAACAGTATTATGCTCTAAAATAAATTTATTTCTCCTAATTTTAGTTCTGCACTCTGCAACCTTATGACCAGATTTGTTGCATGCATAAAAATATCCATGAAAAGAAATAACATCATATCTTTAAGGCACAAAAAAAATTTCTACCCATATATTCATTTCTTTTTTCCCTTGATCTATAATTAACAACCTTATGCCAAAATTTATTAAATTTAATAACAACCTTGAAAATATTGAGTGAACTTGATATGGGCATGCTGACTAGCAGGTGGAGGACCTCTGAATCTCATTTCTTGATATCTTGATCTGACTTTGCATTCCATGAGGGTGACTTCTTAGGTTCTTCAGTGCAAGCTTCTTCCTCCTTTATTTTAGACTTACCTTCTACTTTGAAATTCTCATATAGGTTTGTAGATGCACTAGCTATTGGAATTTTACCTTTCTCAAAACCAAGACCAAATTTTTCTATTGATGACTTTTCAGAGTTGATTATCTCATAAAGAATGTTAGAACCTCCATTTAGCTTTAGACCCTTGTCCATTCTTCTCTTTTTCTTTATCTAGTTCTTTCCTCGTGGAGATAATCTCTTCTTCAAGCTTGCAACATTCAACAGATTTATCATTGAGCTTGGTATTTAGGCAATTTGCAATACTTTTACCTTCTTCAACTTGAATTTTCAACTTTCTAATTGCTTTTTCTAATTTTTCAAGCTTATACTAAAATTCTTCATTCTTTTATCTTTCTTCATCTAGATTATTTAGAGCAGAAATCAATTCTCCTTCATAATCCACTGGACAATCTTCTTTATTAAATTCAAATTCAAATTCATCAAATCATCATTTTGGAGTATGTCCTCTTTTTTCTAAGATCACTTCTTCTTTAGCATTGCATCATTCCCCATGTGTTCCAAATGTAGGATCTGCCTCATCTATTAGGTTATATCAAGGAACCTTGCTCTGATACCAATTGTTGAACACATCAAAATACTACTTGAGGGGGGTGACTCAGTATACTTCAAATTTTAATCCCAATTAATAATTTTTGAAGCTAAGTTATACCAATTAAGCATTCATCTACTTAATCAAGATAGGAAGTAAGATAAGCACACACACAAGAACATAGTTGACACCATATTTACGTGGAAAACCCCACAAGGGAAAAACCACAATGAGAAATGGTGCTAGGAGCTACTTTCCTAATCTAGCCTCAAAAGTAAATAATAGTTACAAATTTGATAGGGCTACAACCCAAGGAAGCTACAACTCATTGTTTATATAACCTTGTTTTAGGGCTACAACCTAAGGAATCTACTACTCCTTGATTGAAAGAAATAGCTAAAATGTGACTAACTTTATTGCTTCAACCCACTAATAGTCATCAATTTTTCATATTAGGTCTATAGCAGATCTTATCACACTCTGATCATGCACTCATACATATTCATGCACTTTCATAATCCTCTTCACATATTTTATCTTCTATATATATATATATCATTCACACACTTTGCAATTACAAATTGAGTTAGCCATAAACAAGCAAATATGAAACTTGTAACATGTCAGCTTTCACATCCATTGGAAGAATACAAAAATGATGAAATATTATTTACATTTCTTCTAGCTGAGTCAACATGACTCATACAATTTCTATAGTAACTTCTTAGACTCCACTCAACCATGAATTAGTGGTGCACACCACCAGTATATCTTAGTTAGCCTCACCAAAAGCATAACTTCACAAAATGACTTGAAACAGCTATGTGATGAAGGAAATGAGAAAGATCTTTATGCTCTTCAATCCTTAGACACTATGAAACATGTAGAGTGTTTGCACAAACTCATAAAACTGATCTTCACAATCTTCTGTTGGTGCAAGTATACAAACATATGTTTTGTTGAAGATTAGGATTCCAAAACCAATTGTAATACTCTATCACTTGAAAACTAAACTTGCAGAGAACCAAACCACTTGAAACTATAGTACAACATGCATTGGACATAACTGAGTATGTCCAAAAAAATGCTTGCCCAAATCTTCACATTTGGAGGAATATGGAGCATTCCAACAAGCCTTCATAACCACTTTGCACTACCATAGCATATATTGGCATACTATCACTTGTAACTTTCACTACGCAAGGATTATTGATATAAAAACTTGGATATAATACCTTCACATCTCCATCAACTTAAATTTTTGAACCACGAGACTAAATCTTGCTCTATTGAAGAATGTGAACCAAAATATTGTCTATGCCTTGGAGAATATACTATGAATTCCTCAAACATAACTTTTACAAATTTTCACCGAGTGTGGTATACAAAACCAATATCATTGTAGGCATACTAAAAACACATTAATATGTGTGTACTCACCTCTACATCATACTTATACATCAGGTAGATTACTAATCTTCCATACACTGCAATGTTGACTTGCACCATTAGATATATTCTTACATTAACCATCTCTAGATCATATACAATCTCAAACACACTTTTGACATTAATGACAACTGATCTTATCAAGATACAAAACCTTTTCCTTTAGTGGGTGGGTAAAATAGGGTTAGTTTTAGAATTGATCAGTGTTGGATTAGACCATCAATATTGTACTTAGGTTGGAAAGGAAGTTGACCTTCTCCAAAGGTTTGATCTTCATTGTAGGGTCCCGCACTTTAATATCAATCCCATTTTTCACTGGAATATTGAACTGCAAGTTTGGTAGGGTGCAATTCTAAGTGACAATGATGAATTTGTAAAATATCCTTGGATTTGAGCTTGAATGTGTCTTAGCTTTGATTCATCCTATTGAAGGGTTGTTGAGGTGTGATTATGTGTTTCATTGCATTATAATTGTAATTTCTCCATGATCTTAATCCTTGTGTGGAAAATAAATTCTAGTGGATGCTATAGGAACCCTAAGATGTATTCTTTTGCATAGTGATGTGATTTTGTTGCATCAAAGTAGTAAGTTCTTGCAATTTTTGGTTTCGTTGCATGATTATGTAAACTAGTGCTTTGTGTTTGTAATGTGTTGGATTCTTAGGAGAATCATCTATCAGTTTTCTTGAGCATGTTCTCTAATGCACCATGGTAGTTTTATTCATGGGTGTCGTGTACATTTTATTCCCTCAATTGTGAATTAATTTTGATACTTTATTTGAGTTATTGATGAATTTTCTAATTTTTTTAAGGACTAGCATTGAATTTTCAATTTTCTTATGGTTAGTCTAATTACCAAACTTTCTCATTTTGTGACCCTTGGCCATGCTTGATTTACTATTTTGATTGTGCATATTTTATGATCTAATGTTGTAATTGATGATTCTACCTCTTGGGAATTCTTTTATTTTTATGGTGGCTATACTAAATGTTTTGAATTGTTGGTCTTGTTCTATGTTAAGTGTTGTTCTCTCTCATGTTCATTATAAACATCTAATCGAATACATTCAATGGAGTAGATTGCTAATAACATACTGATGCTTGATGTGTATTAATTAGGACTTGATTGAGTTAAAATTTCTTGCTCCTTGTGAGTGTATGTGAATTCTTTGTGTAGTGTTTGGTAATTGTGAAATTCTTGTATGCATATAGTTTTTTGTCTATGAGTGACTTTAAAATTTATGTGAATGTCATTATGCTTGGAATTGAGTGATGTATGTTTGAATATTTGTATGAAGTTATTTTTTTTGGTGTATGTTGGAGCTTGTGATAAGCTGCATTGAAAAAAACCATGTTTACATCATATTTGTCTTTGTTTGTTAGAAGATGGTTGGTTGTGATTTAGTCCACCAGTTATGTTGTGGTCTTGTGACCATGTTTCCTAATTCTTTGGAATTAATAGAGTGTTTGATTGAGGTATTTTAGACACCTAAATCCATGCTATTTATTATCATGAAGGCCCACATAGTGTCATTTTGAAGGAAATTTCCATAACTACACTTATGTTTGATATAGTGTTGGGTTTCGGTGGTGTGTTATTAAGTTCTTTCGCACGCACACACACACACACACACACACACACACACACACACATATATATCCTTTAATGTGGCTAGTAGAGGTTATCCTTGTGGTTGTAGGAGTTATCCTCCATAGTTTTGAGTTGTTCCTAGCATAATGCTAGAAGAGGATGTGGTTCTTGTATGAAGAATTGGCTATCTTGTGCATTCTCCTTGGAGAGTAATAGGTTTTTGAGCCTTGTAATGGTTCTTTGTTTCCGTCTCGATCATTTTTTATGATATTTTTGGGTTGTTTAACCCTTAGGTTGGTAAAATTTGAGCATCATGGTACATAATTCATATTTTATCCCCTATGATTAGTGTTTAGTTTCCTCTTTTGTTGTTTCCTTATGATTTTTACGGTTGCTAAACCTTGCTTGTGTGCGTGATTATTATTTTGAGAGGTATCTTCCCATATTATTTCCTCTAAATAACCCATAAGTTTTCCCTAGTTTTTATTAAGAAGCTAGTGTGTTAAGGAAATACTCACTTTTCCCAAGTGGTACTTGAGGGAGGACTTCATGGAGTATGACCATGATTGGACATGAGGCATGCTTTTGGTGAGTGTGGGATGACTTGGTAGTATTTTATTTTTCCTTGGGGGTTGGTTTTCCCCTAGATTTTGGATGGTAGCCTTGAGTATTAATGCCTTGATCTTAGAAAATACCATAGAAAGTGAAATATTGTGGTTTTAGGCTTATGGAGAGCTAATGTTCATAGGTTGATGTGTATTTCCTTAGTTTCAAGTTGGTGGCTAGCTAGGGTTTCCTATGATTTGTGGAAATAATTGAGTATATATTTGTTGTATTGTTATTATTTGGACCTTGTAGTTGGGCATTTCCCTTCATTATAGTGGAAACTAATGTAAGTAGTGTGGTGATATTTTAGGAGGTTGCACACCTAGTGGCTCATTTTTACTTAGCCTATGCACCTCTAGAGATGTGTGTGTGTTTTTTTTTTAGGCATACACTTGGTGAGAGTCTAAAGGGTGGATTTATTGAGGTCCATTGTGTTTTAAGGATCAAGTACTAGGTTTAACTTATCCTTGGTTCTGCAAATATCTAAGAGATCCTAATATTGGTGTGGGAGGATGTAATGCCCTTCCTAATTGTAACCTTGATGTGTGGATCTCAACATCATTCCTCAACTATTTATTAGATTATGCATATGTCATGCTCACACTTTTTACATTGGGTGTTGAATGGTGTTTCAACTTCACTATTTTCTTTATGAGTTTAGTTGGGGCTTTTGTTCTTTATTTTTTTGGTATGTTTGGACCACCTGCATGTTTTGAGATGAGGATCCTCAACATGTTGGTTGTTGGTGTGTAATGTCCCCATTTTGACCATATGCTCTTTTGTGACTGATAGCCTAATTTCAATAATCCATAGGTTGATCAGAAGTGAAATTAGGGTTTCCTTCGCTTGGTGGTTTTTGGCATTTCTCTGAATTTACTATTTTTAGTAAGTTCTAATTTTGGCAATGGTCCAGTTGGCAACACTTCAGTGAGTTCTCTTTTGTTGGAGCAATTGAGTTATTTTGGTTTTGGCTTTAGAAGAGGAATTTTTGGAGAAAATAATTGATTTCAAGGCATTAATGTTATATTTTAAAATTGGCCCCTTGTCCTAGTGCATTAACTTGAAGTTGTTTTAAAAGGTGGACATGAAGGGGGACGCCACATGAAGAGAATATTTAATATTTTCTAAAGTTATTTTATGTCTTGAAGTTGGACACCATATTGAGTGGAAATAAAGTATTTTCAAATTTAAATTATTTCAAAAAAGGAGTTTAGGTGTCCCATTTCTTGGAAGGAGTTATGGAATTTGAAAAGTCACCTCCAATTCTATAAAAGAAAGAGTTTGCTCCAACATTTATCATCCATTGTTTATGCTAATGTTATGCTGTCAAAATGACATTGTGAAATCGGCTTCGAGGAATGCTTACCTCCTAGCATTTGTCCAATTTTGTGTTTGAAAGATAACACCTAGTTGGTTTATTGTTGCTTCTAATTCAGACTAGCAGATTTGAGCTTCAAAGTGGAGAATTTTGGTGATATTTTTTAGTTTTGTGTTGCTGGTATTTCTACAACTAAAAGTGATTTTTGTTAGCAGTTTTTTGAGAAAATTTAATCTTGTTTTGGGTACCGATGCTTTGTGATTCTAGACCAAGGGAAACCCTTTCCACAAAAGATTGGAATTTAATTCAAAGTATTTTATTTTATCTTGCAAAATTTCCCCTTTCAACAGGCCATACCATTTCAAGAGGGCATTGAAGTTCATGATAAATTATTGGTGGAGTTTTGATGCAATTTTTCCATTGCATATTGGGTGTGTATCCTCCAAAGAGTCATTGCAATTCATTTCATTCCATTTGGAGGTATTTTGAAGTAGTTGTGAGCATTTCATTAATTTATAGTTTGTTGGTTGATCATTTTTAGTTTGTTGGTTATTATTATCAGACCTCTAGAAGTTCAGATTTTGGTTATGTTTCTAGCATTTGAGAGATAATTGATTGTGGTGATAATCTTCTATCAATTATGCTTTGATTCTATTGTAAATCTCTTGTAATTTGCAGCTGTTATTTATATTGTAAGACTGTAAATAGTAGTACTATTTTAGTCATTTTAATTGCTCATATTCTTGTGTTTAATTTCATATTTGTAACCCCTGGATGGTTTACCGTCGGTGTGGAAAAATAACATTCTAATATTTCATTTATTACCCACTGGAAAGTGGAGAATTCCCATCGATGAGTGGATGCCTGCCGCAGTGGATGAATTGTTTAATTTGTAATCTTTCCCCCCACTGAATAAGTGGAAGTGTGGAA
This sequence comes from Sequoia sempervirens, assembly GCA_007258455.2. Taxonomy (NCBI): domain Eukaryota; kingdom Viridiplantae; phylum Streptophyta; class Pinopsida; order Cupressales; family Cupressaceae; genus Sequoia; species Sequoia sempervirens. Next base: position 288,331,738 of record VDFB02000008.1, read on the forward strand.
ATATTTCATGGCTGGTTCACCGCCTAGTTTCATTCAATTGTAACTTCTCTTTCAGTTATTGTTCAATTTACTCCACCATATGCTATCACCTCGCCTCTTGAAGGATCTTGGTGAACATTCTTGGAATTGAGTGTATTCAATTGCTTATCATTTGGAAAGCTAACACTAAACATTTGGCGTAGTGTTGGTTTGTGTTGTGAGAATTCAAGGAAAAAATTGGTAGGCATATTTCATGGTGCATAGTATAATTTGAGGTGCTTGTGACTTTCTATTTTTGATAGAATCGTAGATGTGGTGAATTAATGATCTTGGTATATAGAATTTTAATTGATTTTTATAATATAATGATTATATACATGTTACATGATATTAAATCCTATTGGATGATTTTCATGTGATTTAGCTATATATACATTGAGAAGGTATGCTTGATGTGTGCATTAAGTGGATACAAGTAGAGGGCTATTTCTCCACCTAGCTACATAGGTTTGACTTATTCCCCATTGGTGGTTATTTCAAAGATGTCAAATTGGGTCTTTCCCTTGTTTTACCCAATCATACTCAATTTGAGTGCCAAATGTGTCATGAGTTACTTGTGCTAACCTAGACTTGAATCAGACGTGATCTCAAAATAGGTTATTGTCATGAATTACTAGTATATGCTCGTGTTAAATGATAGTTTAAATTCATTTTTATCGTAAATTTAATTGATGAGTTAAAAGATTGCATTTTCTATCTAATGTTTTATTTATATGAAATTGGGTAAAATAAGGGGTAAGTTAATCATTTTGAAAATATTGTATTGGATGGGTTGCATATATATGTATTTTTATCATTCTTTAAATTGTAAAATAAAAATAAGGTTGAATATTTAATTTTTTTCAATTAGAAAATTGGAAAAATAAATAAATAAATAAAATATGAAAAAGGTCAAATTAGAACAAAAGAAAAGAACTTAGTCTTTTTTGTCAATTATTCATTTTTGGAAGAAATTTCTCTCAAAACCTCCATGGAAAAAATTGAAATGGAGGAAATTGTGTGGATTTGATTAGGGAAAAGCTTGAGATTTGATTGGATTTGGATGGGAATGGGTATGTGTTTCTATGTGTTGATCTTCATCCTCTCAAATTGGAAACATTGCAAGTTCTTCATTATTTTGGGTGTGCATTCAAAATGAGGAAAGTCCCTCATTTCTTTTTATTTTAATCATGTTCTCTCATTTGGATGACATGCTCACCCTTAAGGGAGCATAGTACCTCCTCTCTAGTATTTAAGTTATGCAATTAGACTAAATTTAAGAAATTGACTTCATATAATAGGTATTGTGCATTTTTGGATCCAAATGGTATTTATAGTTTTTTTGGAACTTTTGAAATTTAAAATTTAAAAATTGGAGGTCTCAACAATGGAGTCCCATGTGATTTTTTTTGTTTTTACATGTAAAAATAAATCATAAACTTTGAATTTTGAAATTGAATTTGAATGTTTTGTATGGGGAATTTCATGTCTCCTTCATGGATTTCCATAAGGATCGATTTAAAATCATGTTCAATTTTTGTGTATGCCAAATTTTGGTGCCTTTTTTCATGTCATGCTCTTTTGTGTTCACTTTTGATGAACCTATAATGAAGGTACTAGAGAGTCATAGGGGAGTGGCTCTCGATGTTTGTTGAGGCACAAAGGGGCCCAAGGATATCTTGTGTAGGATTTTATTTAATAAGTAAAAAATTATTATACTAAGTAAATAAAATTAATCAAGATAATGATACCTATGATATATCCAAAGTGCTTGTATAGGCTTGGTATGAGCATAGAAAGCATGCACACTCTAGGAGCACTAGGACTTGCAAGTTAGGTTCCTCACAAGGGAGTTGATCATACCTGACTCTTCTTATCCATCCTTTTAAAAATTTTGATGACATTCCATACCTCCTCTCTAGCATCTTATGCATGCACCTATGAGTGTGTATTGTTTGTGCCATTGGTTATTTTTCCCTATTATGATTCCTTGTTTACTCTACTAGTGATTGTGCCCAATGTGAATGTCTTATTTTATGCCATTGGTGTTTGTGCCCAATGAGGATTTCTATTTTGATCCATCATGTGATGTTGATTGTATGACTCTTCTTTATATGTATGATTTGTGTTGAACACCCAAAATACTAAGAGGGGGGTGAATCTATATTCTCTTAAATCATTCAACAATTAAACATCCAATTACCCAAGTGTATTCAATTGCAATGAATAAATATAGCATGAAACATTCACAACATCACATAAAAAATGGATACCAGGATTTTTATGTGGAAAACTCAAAATGGGAAAAATCACAGTGAGGGTTAGCTCACAATATATTATAACTGATTATAGTATATTTATAAAAGTGCTCACTGCAGGTGGACTCACTATCCACAGATAAAAAGATAGAAGGGAGATGGTGGCTCACAACCTATTTTGAATTGTTACAACTACATTTGACATATGTATGAATATAGTCCCATTGAAGCTCAATAAACAAACTTTATTTGATTCTGATTCAACAATCTACCTTGCTCTTCATTCACAAAACTTTGATCTTGACCTCAACATTCACAACTTAGCTTCGCTATGCTTTGATGATATTTGCATGTAGAACATTTTCAACACACATCATATATCCATGTCATCCATAAAAACATCAAAAAGATATAACATATATATTTACATGAAACATAGCATTAATTAGATAAGCCTCATTAGATGCAAGACCCAAAATATAACTTGTCAGCTCAAAATGTTTCATCCACACTACATGCCACAATTCAAATCTCCAAACATCTATGAGTGTGCAGAATCATCTATGAGTGTGTAGTGTTACTTATATCTCTCAAACCACTTATCAAAACATGATGAAATCTTGGAATTAGATACATTTAACATCCAACAAAATGATGCTAGAAGCACATAGTGAAATTTTCATTTGCAGAGTGGTGCAAACCCAAAAACTGGCACACTGTAACACTATATACACAAAATTGACACTTTGTCAATTTCCCTTTACAACTATCTTTACCAAACCAAACCACTATGCAAAAATGTCTTCCTAACCAACTCAAAAACCTGTTAGAACTTATCAAATGATCTACAACTAAAATCTTCATATAAGTTTCAATGTTGACATCAATGACAACACTACAACACATCGTTATGTAATTTCCATGCTTATGTTTCCAAAAACCATCATCAATGACAATCTCTCCAAACTTCCAACAATCTCCCCAAAATTCATTGATGGAAACATGCCAAAAACTTCAAAATATTCTCCCCCTTTGACATCAAGGGAAAAGGGCTCCTATACAAACTATTATTAATTTCAGTGAAGCCCCCCCTGAGACATATATTTGAGAAAAAACCCAAAAACTATACTGGAAACAACACTATAAAGTCCACATATGTATAAAGAATCTGAATTGAAATATAGGAAATGCTTAAAAAGTGAGAATTAAGTCAACCATAGGTGGTTGATGCTTGCAACATTTTCAAATGAGCTTTACATGCTTTCCTTCCATCTTCCCATTCTCTCTTGACTTCTACAAGCATTCTATTTTTTGTTTCAAACTCCATAAGTAGCTCTTCTCCCTCTTTCAAAGTACTAGGTACCAGATTCATCTTCTTTCCTTTTTCCACACATAAAAGAGCTTTTGAAACAAGTAATAATTCAGGATTGACCAAATCCCTTACCTCTCCAAATTGAAAAATAATGTGTTCTTTTTACGCTTACAATTGAAAGAATTTCTTATGTAGATCTTCTATTGCATTCCTTATCACACCAATTAGGTCGATTGTCAAATAATAGGCACTTGAGGTAGTATCAATTTATTACTCAATAGATTCCATCTTCTTCCTTATGCTCTATGTGGCTTCGGGTCACTTCATGCCATACTGGTATATAGCCTTTGCCTCATCAACACATCCTTCAACATCCTTTAAAAAATTTGAAAACCCTTTGTGTGCAATGGCACATTTCTTTGTAATTTCTAACATTCTCTTATCATTGATTCTCTTTTCCACTTCCTTCTTTGCTTATTCCTTCAATCTGAATGCATAAACCTTAAAGGAATCAATCAACAATTTGAGATTTTCCATACTGGAGAGAGATGTGTCTATACTTGCACCAAATATGGTCTCTTGTAAATATTTTACTACTTCTTCCATCAGTTCTTCGCTTCTCTAGTGTGTTTCAATGATTTCTTTCCTTATAGATGCATGAAACATATCTCCCAATTATAGCTTGTGGATGGGAGAGATCTTATCCAAATCATCATTACCTTGTTGCATTGACAGTTGCAGCAATTGTGAAGACACAACAGGGTGGAACTTGGGTTGTATACTTAAAATATTCTTCAAGGAATCTTTGGAGGAGCCAGAAGATTCACCTGAAACCTTAGTTGTTTCCATAGCCTTTCCCTTGTCCTCAGCAATTCTGGAGTCAACTACTTTTTCTTTTTTTGTATGTGCATCTCTAGATGCATCCTTATTCTTGTCTTCATCTTTTTCTTCATTTTCTTCTTCTTTCTTAGCATCATCATTCTCTTCCTTATCTTCCTCTATATGATTTTTCAGTGTTTACCAGAGGAGTAACTTCTTATTATACCAGAGGAGTGATGGTATTTTCATTTGCAATGTCTTCTTTGATCATTGCATCCTCAAGATTTCTTTCTATCATGTCCTCCACTTCCAGAGGTTTGTTGTCTAGTGCAACTTCTTTATTTGTATCATGCTCATGTTGAGCATCATCTGTTTTCACCTCTTCTCCAATGTTTGGTTTCAGAGTAGGGGTCTCCATATTCAATTCTTCTCTAACCTTTGGTAACATCTCTAGTTGCTAAGCTATCTCCTCAGCTTTCTCATTGCTTTCCTTTATGAGCCTTTCAAGGTCACTTTGATCTTTTCCCATAAGGCTAGTCACCCTTTGCTTTTTCCTTAGCTCCTTGCTAAATATTGTGGCCAATGTGGCTCTTTCATCCTTAGATAAAGGAGCACCCACTCTTTCCAAAGCTTCTTCTTTTATCCTTTCATGTTATTTTATAGCTTCTTGCCTTCTTTCCAGCAAGATGTTCCACAAATCTTCAGGTACATATTTTTTTATGTTCTATATGTCCACCTCAAGAGCAACAATGTATTTGAATATAGCTTCAATGATGGTGGCTTTTTCTATCTCATCTGCATCTTTGTACATAGTTGCAACATCTTTGTATAGAGCTGAAGTTTCTCCTAACATTTCATTTTGTAAAATACTATTAAATAGTGCCTCTAATTTCATGGGGGAATGAAGCCTTACCGGTTCTTTTTTTTTTGTTCTTTTCCTTCAATTGAAGTCTTCTTTGTTTCTACATTCTTCTTCTTCTCCAAAGAAGCATTCTTTGCTTCCTTCTTTTCCCGCATACGTATCTTAAATGCTTCTTTTTCTTTCTCTATCTCCTCTTCACTCTTGGTGTCAATTATATCAACTCTTCTTATTTTTGAACTAGCTTCACCTTGTGAAGGATCACTTCTTCTCCAAACCAACGGTGGTCCCTCTTCTCCCAAATCTTCTTCTTCTTCTATAACACTAATACATATACCCTTCTCTCTCATAGCTTTTTTTTACTCTTCTTTTGGTTGGGGTAGTAGGTGGTGCTATAGTGGAAATTTTCTTCTTGTCAGCCCTTGAGGTTTGCACTATCGGAGGGAATCTCTCCCTTACCAAAGGATTGGCAATATTTTTTCTCTTTTCTCCAATAGTTGGCATAGTCCCAAAGAACTTCTAAATAGGAGTGGTAGCAATCCTACCAGATCTTCTTGTGCTTTGGATGCTTCTACAACACTTAAATTTTCCTTAGCTCTTTCTCTTGCATACTACACTTGTTCTTTTGAAATGCGCATTTTCTTTGCATGTATATCAACCATCTTATCAACATTCTTCTTGATTATAGTTTTTCTCTATTCCATGTGTACTTCCATATACTTTTCTTCATATGTCATGTACCTTTCTTTAGTTTCATCCTTTAGAATCTTTAACAAAATGTTAGCATAACTAGTTATTTCCTATTCATTGATTTCATATCCCAGTGTAGGGATCCATATTGTCCTTGGTTCCACTACTTCCATCATGCATTCATCTGTTGACACTAGCAAAGTGATGTCATTGTGATATTTTTCAACCATTTTTCTAGGTATCATGTCCCTTCATGCATTCTCTTTTGAAATACTACAAAGAAAGTAGCAAGAGCGTCATCTTGTTCCTTCCCATCTCTAAGTCATATCATATGGTATTTGATCTGATGGGAAATAATTCTACCTCTGAGCCATTTCACACTCTGAGTTCTAGGTAGTTGTTTTAAAAAATAAAAAATTAAACATACTACCAAAGTCCCATACTTGAATGCATACTTCTTTTCCTTTATTTGCTTTAAATCCCCCATCAATTGTTGCCTAAGAAACTCACAAAGATCATAGTCTGCACCATTTTCAACCATCTCATATGCCACATTTATTGTGGTGGAATATACTAAATTATCCCTATTTGTGAAATATATTTTATAACAAATCATCATTGTTGCATATCTCATAGTTGTATTTCTAATGTGATTCACTGCTAGAGCTCTCTTATCATATGTAGCACATGTCTTCTCCATGACCACTTCATTATTTATAGATTTTAGCTCAAGAACTGGTCTGGTGGAGTAAAGACCAGTAACCTCTCTGATTACTTCTTTAGTTATCATGTTAGGCATACCAATCCAAAAAAAAATGTCATGGATACTTCTAAGTGCCATCCTAACACATTTTTCATCAAAACAAAAATTAGGGAATGAACCCTTGCCATACATCCAATTTCTTCACGACTAGATTTTGAAATTTTGGCTTTAGGACAAATTTTTCTCTAGTAAGCTCATTAACCCACAAATCCCCTAACTTAGAATGATCAAATTCTTCTATCCTACCATGAATGTAGATCCTAATATCCTCAATTGGTAAAACCCCATAAGGAATGTGTGAAAATGCACCTAACATGTCATCTTCTATGGATTTCGCAAGATACTTCTTGAATTTTGGTTGTATTTTTTCTATTACTTCTATAAACCTTGATGTAGCCATTGTGAAATAGATTCAAACTACTTTTCCAAAAAAGTTCTAAAATTAGGGTAAACAAATTTGTAAATACCTTTTGTTTTGCTCATTGAACTAGGGTTTGAATAATCTAAGTCATAAATCTCCTTGAATACTTTGAGTTCATTCCTCACTACTATGCTCCTTCTCAAATGCTTTTGTGAAATGAGTTTTCCTTAGTGGAATCACTTATAATTCATTGATTTGACCTGATTAAAATCATTGAATGCTTCAAACCATAAAGCTGGAAACACTTTATCTGTATGCACAATCAACTTTTGAAGCTCTACAAACTTCTACATCATCATATTTTCTTCTACAATCTTCACCAGTAGATCAGGTATGTTGATCTACAACACATATCTTCATGCTAAGGCATCAAAACCTATTCTTTGGCAAGGGAAAAAAGATTTCCATTAAAACTCCCCCTAAGCCATAACTCTTAGCTTAGCTTCCAGACGAAAAATTTGCACCGAAGGATGGTATGGTTACCTGATTTTGCTTCTATCTCAATCAGGTAGAGTTGAGATTATGTTTGCAAATAAAAGATAAAAGGTATACATCCAATTCTGCTAAGTTATATTCATATGCACAAAAGTATTATCAAGTCAATTACAGTTCATTATGCAAATGCTTAAAAGAAGAAATGAAATCAATAGATTTTTCATTAAATACTGTATTTTATTAATAAATACAAATGTATGGTTTCCCACACAAGCCGTGGAAATAACTATTTCAATACAAAATAGGAAATAAAATATACATTTGAAGATTTGAAACAGTAAGAAAAGAAGCATATGGAAAGAGTAGGGATTTTTCATTGCCTGAATGATGAACCTTAGGTTGCAAAGTTGCATCTTTGTCTAGCCCCTCCTACTTGATTGCTCCAAAGGTTGTTTTCCTATTGCTCCAAGAATTCCTACATAAGATGAGTGGTTGTGTTAGAGCTCGGGACCCGTAATCTCTACATATGCCACATCAACAAATATATAGTCTATTCTCATAAGGCATTAAAATAGTTTGTGATATCACAGAGACCAAGAAAGTAGAGGATTGTCATCAACAAGTGTCATATATTATGCTCCATTATTTTATCTAACATGTTTGTTCACTGTGTAGGTATAGGTGGAATTTTCATTGCTAGATCATTCTATTTGATGTCACAGTATGTGGAGTGAAATGGGCCCCCACAAGGGTTGAGCCCATCATGTTTCCCTCATGTTATAAAGAGGGATGAGAATGAAATAAAACATCATGTTTATCAACTCTAACAAGTATCCATCACCTATGATAGTGATTTGATGAATATCACTGTCATAAATGAAAAATGCTTGCTAAAACAGAACTCAATAGGAGAAGGTAGTTCCATGTTTCTTTGATAGTATCAATGCATAGTTTTGTTAAATGTCCAAGATACTGAGAGGGAGTGAATCAGTATCTTCTTAAATTTTTTGATCAATACCATCCAATTATTCCATTGCATAAAATAGCAAAGATAAGTAAAAGCATTAACAAAACATGAAATCACAGAACACATGAGCACTAGGATTTTTACGTGGAAAACCCAAAATGGGAAAAACCACGGTGAGTGTTAGCTCACAATATAGTATAACCAGCTATAAAATATTACAAAATGGGTGGCTCACTACCAAGACTCGCTGTCCAAAAACAAAGGCTTACTTCCTACAGAATTACAATGACAAAAAATGGCTTACAACTAGAAAATGAACTGATGGAGTACACCTAGTGAGTGCAGATTTAGTTCAAATGTAGCTTAGTAAACTGACTTGACGCACTTCATCATATTCACTCTTCTTTACATTTTCATTCACAACATACCAAAAATTTACATCATTAAACTTCAAAGATTATCCAACATATATATCTAATCTCTCTATAAGCATCAATTAGGTTGGCCTGATTAGATGCACTTCTTATTTACCAAAAATACCAACTGTCGGATTCAAGCATTCATAAAAAATATTGAAAAGACAATTCACACATTCAACACACTTTACCAAGTCAACATAGACCTAAAATAGGTCACACATATATCTGCATAACAAAAAAATGGTTTACCATTACACAATACATTTATTAGGTCAACCAAGGATAGACCTAATAGCACAATTGCAAACACCAGTGCAATGTTGATGCATTTGGATATGTGAAATCTTGAAAGTACGTGCTCTCAACATCTATAAACCATTTCCCAAAACCACAAGCAACAGTAATCATCAAAAAACAAATGCAGACCAAAATACTAGAGGATGTAAGAAAAATATTGGTTCAGATACTAGACTAGAATACCTGAACAACTTCAGTCTTATTCTTGCAATTGCAACTCATATACCATGGTGACATCAATGACAACAAAATAACAAAATGAGATGTTCTTCATTTTTCCAACAAGTTTTAAGACTATGTTACAAAAGCTAATGAACTGTGTTGGAACATTCACAAGGAGGCAACAATATTGGTATCAAAATATCTTTATCATGATAACATCTAAAGAATGTTTTGATGCATATACATGTCATAAATGGATAGGTGTCATAGTAGTCCTTGTAAAAATAATTGATATCTATGGTGATCTCATTCAAAGGTAGTGTCTTTGCAGAAGTTCTATTGCAAACTTGCAATAGAGAATGGATGTATGGTTCCATATTTTATGTTTCATTACCAACATCAAATGGTGAAGCAAGTAGTATCAAAATCATGGAGGGTTGAAAGTTTCAAAACCAAATCCAATGTGCATAATCTATGATATTCCAACTATAACCAATCTCAAGAACTAGATTTGCAAACTCTATGATAGTGAAAAAAGAAATCATCGTGGAAGAGGTTTTCCACCTTTTCATTAAGCTTGCCATGGTAGTGTGGAGGAGTAAAAGTTGTAGTAACAAACAACTTGAGTGATTCAATGACAAGTAGCTTGATGGATGGTTCCCACTATTACAAGAAATATTCCCACTTAAGAAGCAGTCTCAAAAAAATACAATGACAATGTGACCACATGAGTAGGTTGTGCTTGGTATAAATCCAAGAGCACAAGACAGTACCCCATCATGGATGCATGTTAAGATGAAGATGCTAATCTTCTAATGACTTAGGAGGGTGTTTCCAAAGATACAATTCAAAGGGGACAATTTAGGTGAATGATGAACCATGCAAATAAAGAGAAATGACAATGAACATAAAAGATAATTAACATATGCATTAAGCAATCATGACTCAAGAGATGAGCATGATAGATCATGTCATGGGCCATCAAGCTATAAACTTTGTGTCAATGGCAAGAAAAGGATAGTGTTTTCAAATGAAAATGTCATTCAGTAGGTGTATCTGATAATGACAGAGATGTCATGGTTGAGTAACACACAAAAGCAAATTATGTTCTATGTATTCAAAAGCCAAATAAAAAAACAAGAGATTCCCTGTAGATTCATAAAAGTGAAGGACAGAAACATGCATCTCTAAATCAATGGTGCTTTCAAAAGAATAGAGATAGAGATCACATAATACTACTCATAGGTATCATGCTTTTCAAGAATTATCATACAATCAATGAAATATTCTAGCAACTTTATTTTTCATTCCTAAAAGTGGAAAAACTAGAGCAAATATGAGTCATGACCTACAGAAAAAGATGAAACCTTGAAGGTTTTTATAGAAAACTCAAGCTAGAAGCACATGGATTAGCAGTTCCAGAATGCAAGGAAATACAATGATTTGAAGACATTTATGTCATTTTTTGTTATAATAGATCAAATAAATAAGCTCTATTTCACAGTGAAAGGTCAAGAATAGAAACTTTTTGGAAGCATATCTCTGCATTTCAAAAGGAAAATACAGAATGAGTACCTTACCGAGGAGTTCCAGCTTGTTTCATACATTAATTCTTGTAGTGAAACCTCTATAAAGGCTCAAGATCAAACCCTTGGTGGTTTGAAGTCTCGAGAGAATGCAAAATGAAAATGAAGTGTGAAATGCAAAGTATGCCCATGGTTTTCTTTTAGGGTTTATTTTTACCCTAAGTCAGCCGATCAAAAAAATGGAATTTTTTGCCTTTGTTTTTATTATTCTTTGTAAAACTAATACACTTTATGATGTATTAATTTCCTTATGCCCTTCACATACCTTCAAATAATGTTAATTCAACCTAAGCATGGTCGACCCCTTAATTTTTTGCACAATTTGAAACTATCCTTGATATTGTAAAGCATTAATTTAAGTGATGTTATTATAAATCACTTTATTAGTGTGAAGTAAATGCAAGATAGTGGAGCGTGTGTTTTCAAGTATGAGTCAAAATAGTTTGGAGATATGGTTGAATATTTATGTGCAGGTGCCAAGCATATAGGGAGGTTGGAGAGGTTGATAGACAAGTGGAGGGAATATAGGAGTTTTTTTACTGAGTTTTAAATGCCTTGGGAAGCACCTAGCAATAGTTTATGATGTCTTTATAATAGGAGAGGTCAAGGCTTGACCATTTCTTCATTTTGGAGTCATTTTGGAGGGAGTTTGGGAGCTACTTTCTAGGATTTTTGGTTATACACGACCAAGGAAGTTTCTAGTTCCTATCTTTGTGCAACCTCTTGAAAAAACATAAGTAACTTCAAAGTTCATTTTGGAAGTTAGTTCTTATCATCATCTTTTCTCTAATTTATGAATTTTGAAGTCCTTTGTAGAAAATACTATATTTTGTAACTCATTTTGACATGTATACCAGTTTACACCTTGGAGATCAATAAAGATAAGCATTTTGTCTTCTCAATTTTTATGTTCTATTGTGTGCATTTTGGTGATTGATGCAATTACTTGTGAAATTAATTCATTCCTTGTAGTTGAGTCTCATTAGTGGCACCTTTGTGCAAAAAGTGTGTGTATTTTTTAGGTTATGAGTTGTGTTGGAGTGCAAATAGTTCAAGTTGTGAAAAGTTTCTTTCCTTCTAGGATTATGCATTATATCCTCCTCATGAAATATTGATGCAAAATAATATAGAATTGAGTTGTGCAAGTCAAGCTATGTTATTGATTAAACTATGTGTACAAGCTGGTTTTACAGGTTTAGTTAGTGTTTTGGTGCATCACCTTTAGAAGTTAGTCTTTAATTTTATGTTTCCCTCTTACCCTTTCCTCTGCAAATCATTATTTTAGTTAGTTTTAGGTAAGTACCATAAGAGCCAACTTTCTCGAGAGGTTCTTTTCTACTTTAGGTGACCCACAACCTTAGAAAAGCTCCCATATTTCTCCAATATGCTACATTTTGCAACTTAGCAAGGGCACACTATTAGGAGACAATAGGTACAAATTATTCCTTGTCTTTTGTATCTTCCTTATTTCTCCAAATATTTTCCATTTCCTTCTATATTTCTACCGGATCCACCTTTTTAACTGGTTCATTCCTTTTTACCAGATTATCCTTCCTTGTATTTTTGCTTCTACAAAACTTAGCAATATGTCCACGTCTATTGCAATTGTAGTATATAACATTATTCTAAGCAGTATTCCTTCCATTCACTCTAGATCTACATTGATTAGCTTAGTGTCCAAATCCATAGCATGTATAGCAATATCAATTGAAAGATTGAATCATTATACCATTGTTATACGCATTCATCATTTGACTTTTGCATTCACTTGCTCTATGACCAAATATTTTGCATGTAAATCATTGACTAGAAAAGGATGATGTATTTTGTTTCATTCTACTTCTACATTCCATCACTTTATGTCCAAATTTATTGCAAGTTTAACAAGAAACATTAAAGGATGAGTACCTTTGTGAATTTGGTTATCTAACGGGTAGTCTTCTAACTTGATTCCTTTGATTCTAGATCTTCTTGCCATTATTCTTATTTTCTTCGATCTTTTTTGTTTCATTGATCTTCTTTTTTATATTTGAACTTTCTCCTATCTCAAATCCCAAACCTTTTTTTGTCTTTAGAGCCTTTCTAATTTGCAATCATTTCATCAAGCTTTGTAGCACTCATTTTGAATTTTTCTTCATGACTTCTTTCTTTCTCCAAATATAATCTCAGATTTACCACTTCCTGTTCAAGCCTTGTACATTCCTTTGATTTTCTTTTCACCATTGCATTCAAGCATTCTTTAATTCTTTTGTTTTCTTCAACTTGCACTTTTAGACCAGTGATGGTTTCAATTGCTCACTAACTTCCTTATGCCTTTATTTGAACTTCTTGATTTACTCTCTCAAATTTCTGATGCATTCATTTGCTTCTTTGATATTTTATTTCAGGTCTTTGTTTTCATCTTCAGTCTTTTCAAGATCTTCAAGGGAAACTTTGACTTCTCCATCTTTATCAAGCATGCAATCTTCTTCTATGAATCCAACTATTGGAATCTATTTTGGAGGAATAGGAAACTTTCTATCATCCATGTTTTCAACCTCCAAGACCTTCCCAAAGCGGCTAACCATCTTCCAAGGAACCAAGCTCTAATACCAATTGTTGAACATCTAGAATATTGAGAGGGGGTGAATCTGTATTCTCTTAAATCATGCAAACATTAAACATCCAATTACCAAAGTGTATTCAACTATAATGAAGAAAGAAATCATGAAACATTCAAAACATCACATAACACATAAACACTAATATTTTTACATGGAAAACCCAAAATGGGAAAAACTACATTGAGGGTTAGCTCATAATATATTATAACTGATTATAGTACATTTACAAAAATGCTCACTACAGGTGGACTCACTGTCCATGGAGAAAAATATAGAAGGGATATGGTGGCTCACAACCTATTTTGAAATATTACAATTACATCTAACATATGCATGAATACAATCCCATTGAAGCTCAGTAAACAAACTTTATCTAATTCTTATTCAACACTCTACCTTGCTCTTCATTCGTGCAACTTTGATCTTCAACTCAACATTCACAACTTAAATTTTCTTTTCTCTGATGGTATTCACATGTAGAAAATTTACAACACGCATCATATATTCATGTCATCCATCAAAACATTGAAAGGATCTAACATATATATCAGCATTAAACATAGCATCAATTAGGTTGGCCTAATTAGATGCAACACCCAAAATATAACTTGTCAGATCAAAAAAATTCATCCACACTACACTCCATAATTCAAATCTCAAAAAAACTTGAAATAGGTTGGTATGGACCTATAATTGATCCCACAGAAGACCACAATACTTAACCTTCACACATCAGACGTGCTATTTTGGCACGACATAAGACCTAATAGCAAAAACCTTCAACTGTGTATTCACATCTTGACACGTGGTCCTCAAAATTTGATGCCAACTAGAATTCATACTCTATTTCCATCTGGAAACTTATCTTCAAGATTGCAAAGTCAAAAACTCATCCTTAGAGACTTGCGAAATCTCCCACACAACTACACTGTATAGAAAATAACTGTAATTTTCCAGGTCGTACTTTGTTACTTATATCTCTCAAGCTATTTATCAAAACATGATGAAATCTTGGAACTAGATACATCTAACATCTAGAAAAATGATGTTAGAAGCGCAAAGTGAATTCTTCATTTGTAGAGTGGTGTGGACCCAAAAATTAACACTTTGTCAATTTCCCTTTACAACTATCTTTATCGAACCAAACCACTATGCAAAAATGTCTTCCTCACCAACTCAAAAACCTGTTAGAACTAATCAAAATGATCTGCAACTAAAATCTTCATATAATTTTCAATGTTGACATCAATGACAACATTGCAAACATCATTATGTACCTTCCATGATCATGTTGCCAAACAACATCATCAATGACTATCTCTCCAAACTTCTGACAACTTGTGTATCCTATGTGTATGGTGTGTGTGTAAGCCTTCCCTCATTGTGTTTGTTATGATTATGATTGTGTCTTGTGTGATTATCTCCTAGCATGGAGAGAGTGGACCTAAGGGTACCACATGGTTAGGTGGTTTGTAACCACCATTTGGGACTAAGGATCTTTGGAGGATCGCAATCAAAGAGGTAAAGGTTTCCCATTTCATGTATTTCCTTATTGTATAATGTTGTAAAAGTGTAATTTAAGGAAATTTATTCCTCTTATTCTTTATATAATGAAATCATCAAACCTCCTTGAGTGGATGAATTATAATGGTGCCATAACTGTTTTAATGTGCCTCAACATTGTTTCGAGCTTGAATGCTATCTTGAATGCTCTTTAATACTTTTCATGTTGTTGGATAAAATGACTATAGAGCATCTGCATTTGGGTTTTAAAATGAAATTTTGGTTTAAAAAACATGAAATCAAACATTGAAATTTCTAAGATTCTTATTGGTTTGTGTGTGTAGTGTGTCATTGAGAACCGACTTATTAAGAGGTAATTTAGGGTTCTTTGAGTGGTCTTCGTGGGTTCAAGAAGTGTAAAAAACCTTTGCCTTCACCCCTTGTGTCATTGGCCTTTTGTGGGAGTCTCGTATTGTCTACCTATCCCTTGGGAGTGTTCTCCTTCATGGGCTAATGTGAGGTGAGATCGAGTGTCTAGGACGCTCTCAGTTCCCCAATTAATTTTATCATTTCAGAGTCTCTTTTTTAATATTGGGGCTCCTTCTTTGTAGTTCCTAAGTGTTTGGTACATATTTGGGACCCAACCATACCTTGGGTTTGCTCATTGGCTAGGACTCCAATGTTAGCACAAGACTATAGTTCCTGATAGGGACTCCAATACCAAAATAAAACTCTAGCACTAGAACACGACTATAGTACCTACTAGGGACTCCAACACCAGAATAGGACTCCAATGCTAGATTAGGACTCCAACACTAAACTTGGATGCCTGATCACTTGTGCTAGTGTCCCCTCTTGGTCGTAATTTCCTCAGGTGGCCTATTTTCTTCATTTCATCATTTGTTTGGTCCTCCAACTATTTTTTGGAGAAAATTTGTATACAATATTTGTTCATCTTGGCTTAGGGAGTCTTCCCATGTTTTTGTTTCAGTGAAAAGTGTCATAACTTGACTTATAGGGCACTTCTTTTCTTTGGTAAGTGTGTTATTTTCTACTACCAACCCATCATCATTCTAGTTTGTGCAAGGTTTGTACCTCCTAGTTAGGAAACATCTTGTTAAGGTCTTCCTAGTGTTTAGATGTTGTTACAAGTTTTCATCGAGTGGATTTAAGTTGAACATGTCATCATCTCACTCCTATTTTTTGAAACCAATGGTTGTGTTGTCTAGTAGAGATGTTTTAGCTTCTAGTTGTCCCTCCATCTATGTGGGTTTTTGTGGGTGTTGTAAGAGTCCTTTAATGTGTTGTGGTTGAATTTAAGGTTGATGATTCCTTCATCCTACCCTATCATTTTTTTTGAGAGAACATGATCATGGGATTAGTACTTGATCATTGTTTGGGTGTCATCACCCCTCTCATTGGTTAGTTGTGGTGGCTTCGTTCCACAATTGGAAATTCTTTTACTAGTGCCACCTTTCTTGTAGCAGTGGTGAAGTTTTTTGTGTGGTTTGTTCCCTTGTGATGTTGTGTTTCACATGATACTTGTGTGCATATTTTTGTGCCAATGAGACATGTCATTGTCATATATTCATCATTTTGTTGTCATTTCCAAAAAAAATTACCAAGTTTTGTTCTAGGCATGTCATCTTAGGTCATTACACCTACATTATACATTTTACAAGATAAAGATAACATTAAATACTAAATAAAAATTAAAGATTTTTCTAAACTTGAACTTGATTCTAAATCTCTCTAGATGGATCCTCTAATCCCCAATGGTAGTTTAATGCCACCCAACAATGTTATACCCTTAGGTTCTCCCCACCATGCTAGGAGATCATCACAAGGGCCACAAGCACACTCAAACCAAACATGGGAGTAAGAATTACACATAGACCAACCATAGTGTATAAAAATGGGTATGAAGAACACACAAATTTTACTCAACCAATAACACAAGATGGCTAAGGATAGGCACACACTAGATATAACACTCAACAATCATAAGGACAAGGGAACTAAATAGAGGCAGTGAGTGTCATCATGAACCACAAAGTGATGGCTTGTAGACTCGAGTATCTATGCCATTGCAAGGTTAAGATAACACTCAAGTGAAATCCACCACCCTACCCTTTGATTTAATAATAAACAACAAATATTCCAAACAATAAAATTCATATTTCTAAGGGTTTTGAAATTGTTTTCCATAATAAGGGCACAAATTGATATTTTGGAAAATTTCTAAAATAAAATTAAATCTATCTTTTATGCTCATAAATCAATCTAAAAAGGAGGCCATATTCTACCTTGAAGATAAGCATGACATTCAAACACAAAATAATTGTAAGAAATTAATAGAAGAAAGAGATCTACCTCATTTTTTTAAATTTCAAACAAACTTGATTTATTCAATTTTTTTCCCAAAAAAGAATCTCCACCAAAATGCAATTACCTCTTGATCTTCACTATCCCACACAATCTCCAAGCTCATACAATCCAAAAATAAATCCGATTCACAAACTTTTATATTTTTAAAAGAGAGAGTTTGGGAAATATTGAATGGGAAAATCGGGGGAAAAACATGAATCACCGATAGCAATCACAAAACTACCTAAATTCAAGCCATAGAGACCCTAATCTAACAATGAAGCAGAAGATGATAATAGAAATCAAATAATAAGCCAATGAAACCTCAATTCCTATGCCAAAGTTGGTTCTCCTCCATTTCTCTTCTCAAGTTTGCTTGTTTTCTCTCAGATATGTAGTGTACACAATATGTATTAAGCTCAATGTAGATGTAAGATAGCAAAATCTTGAAGAATGTGGTTCCTCAAGATGAATGAATGATAGAAAAATATCAAAGAATGTGGTTAACCTTTAAATTAAATTGATAGCTTGATTTTATAGAAATCCAAATTAGATGGACGGTGTGGATTAAAAGATGATGAAATATGATCAATGGTGGAGATAAATTGAGGGAACAATAATGAATTATTGTGGCATAGGAAAATGAATTTAATGACGGATAGGGATAGATGAATTAAATAATTATAATAGTTATTTAATTTAGGGGGTGGTGGATGAATAATTAAATAATTAAAAATAAATATTTAATTATAGAAGATGACAACTACTCCTCCATATGACATATGTCGACATAATTTTCTCTTTGATCTTCTTGAAGACCTTTCTCTTCAAGAGCTACCAAAGGAGGTTGGGGGTTTGTAAAATTGCTAGAACATTTGAATGACGGTCCACACGAACCATTGGGGATGTCTAAGAAGAAGAAACTAGAATAATTCTTGAATGGCGTTCATGAGCTAACAAGAAAGCTATTGCCTTGTATTTCTCTTTAAAATTAGTAACCATTTCATTGCCAAACTTGTGAGCATTTCTGGAGAGAACCCTGTTCAAAAACCTATCACTGCTCATTTTGAAAGAATTTTTGATAGCATCATATACAACATATTCCCTTCTATGCAAGATAAAATGCCTTGGAAAAAATCCACCTACATAACCTTGTCCTTTACAAAGGTCATAAGCCTAAATGTTCTTGACTAATGCATTATCTTCTAAAAAAACCTCTTTCACCACCTCAATTACAATTTTTTTCATAGATTCATAGCATTGCAATAGGTCTATGAGATTGGAAATAAAGATTGATAGAATTTGTGAAGGGAACAATAATCTCCTAGCCTGTGGGTGAATATTTTCTTCACCAATGACGCACATGATACATTGCAAAGTGGAAGGGCAGTGAATTTTGAATACCTATTGGAGATGTGTTTGCCCTAAACAAACTGAATATGGTAGCTCCCATTGATGAATAGGAAATGGTGCCCAAATTTTTCAAGAAAAATACTCCATTATCATCGCCACTACAAATAGAATTAAGAGGCTTGAAATATAACAAGTTGCTAGCATCGTGAGCTAAGAATTTTCTAAACTTGTTATGTAAAAAATCCTTTGATATTCCTTTTTATCAGTAGTTTCCATGCTTTTGATCCAATTAGTGCATAGAGCATGCCAAATATTCATTACCTTATCATTTCACATTAGGGAAAAATGAGGGGTGGCATGAATATTAGAGATTCATTATGACTTACTTTTTAACTCCAAAATGATTATGAGTTAATCCTTGGTACGCAAATATTTTGAAATCTTTTCCAATGAAATGAGCCCCTGCATCACACAAAGATTGTTAATATTAAATATTTTTAATAATGGACGTATTTGAATAGGCCACTAGAGGGGATTTTAGTCTTGTGTGTATGAAAGTATAAAGATTATTTAAAATCTTCAATTTTATATTCAGATGAGATTATTTTTGCAGCTACTTGGTTTGATAATAGTGATCTATGATCATATGATAAAATTTATTCTTTCTAATCACCCCCAATGTTGGCTAACCAATCAACCAGCTTATTCCCTCCTTGTAACAATGATTTAACTAAAATACTACAAATGAATCCATATCCATTTGCAAAATCAAATGCATAACCTAGTTTTAGGATTCAAATCAAACACAACTTGGATTATTCCTTTGCTCTTAATTTCTAAGATATTAACATTTGCTTGCAACCTTAAGGCTAGTTCAAGTAGATCTTCAACATATCCTCTAGAAAAATAGAGTAAAATATCAGTCCAAGTTTTCTACACTTTGAATCCAAAATTAGCATCTCCAAAACATCCACCAAACATCACTCATACTTTAGGCTCTTGAGCATCACAATCCATAGAAAACCATCAACACCTTTTTCCAAAAGGTTTCTTTTACATCATCTTCATACATCATTTTTTTAATAACAAAAAATACAAAAACAAAACAAAACAAAACACCATTTCATTCCATAGTTAGTGATCACCTTATTTCCCAAGGTCTTGGAACTTGTTTATCACAACCACGAGATCTCAACATAAGAAAAAGATGGAAGCCAACAAAGGTAGTTAAAGTGTACCTATGGAAACCACCACCAATGAGGAAACCCAACCATGGGGTTACAAACTAGTTGACCTTACAACTCCTCAAAGAGAACCCACATTTAAAGCAACACCAAACCAACCACCAAGTGATGAGGAAGTACTCCTTAGACACCAAGAATGAATTAATAGACAAAACCAACCTCATTATTCTCAAACTTACATCGTAGAAGAGGATAGTGATGAGGAACTTATTGAGGAAAGACTCTTAGAACATTCCCAAAATCCAAAAATGCAAAAACTTATGGACAAGATGCTTGGGATAAATGAAAACTAGTATTTCCTCGCACTCACAAAAAGTGGTGTAAAACTACCCATTGACTTCAATGTGGACATGCTAAAAGATCCTAATCTTATTCCACAAAGAGATCAAACAGTAGTTAGACAAATTCTGAAACCAGCCATAAATCCCAACTACCGCCATTGTTTTCACAAAACAATGATCAAACACAACCCACAGATAACCCATTGTTTAGACCACCATCCCAAATTTAACAAGCATTTGTGGCACAATAGTATCAAGGAAATGCACCCCAAAACACACCACAACATAACACAATACAAAACATGGGAAACCTTCCAATGGACCAACAAGTTATAAACCCATCACAAGGGAAATACATGCCACAACAAAACACATCATACATTGACCCTTCCAACAACATACAATACCAATAGAGAAAAATCCACAACAAGGTGTACCATCAATGCAATACCAAGGTAACCTTCCACAACATCAACCACAACAAGGTGTACCATCAATGAAATACCAATGTAACCTTCCACAACATCAACCACAACAAGGTGTACCATCAATGAACTACCAAGGTAACCTTCCACAACATCAACCACAATAAGGTGTAGCATCAATGAACTACCAAGGTACCCTTCAACAAAATTCCCATCAACAAGGTGTACCACAAATAAAATATCAAGGAACCTTTCAACATGTTCCACAACAACAAGGTGTGCCACCAACAAACTACCAAGGTACCCTTCAACACATTCCACAACAACAAGGTGTACCATCAACGAACTACCAAGGTACCCTTCCACAACATTCAGAATAACAAGGTGTGCCACAAATGAACTACCAAGGAACCCTTCAACACAATCCCCAACAACATAATGTACCCCAAACAACAAACTACCAAGGTACACATCATCAAGGTGTATCTCAACAACAAGAAGGGGGACCACAAAATCAGTATCAAGGAACACCTCAAAGTCAATATCAAGGTACACAACATGAACCCAACCTATCGTATGCACAAGGACCCAACATACCTTATACACAACATGGTCCTCAAGGTCCCATGACTACACAATATCCTATCTACGACCAAACAAACATCATGGGACAATAGATCTACAATACCCAAAATCCTCAAGCAAGCACACCAAACAATGACATAAATGTGCAACTACAAACACTTAATCAAAGGATATCGGATATACAAATTAGAAAGCCAAGAAAGAGCTATGCTCTACAAGACATTTGTCTATATCCATTTGATCAAAATTTATCCATGGTACCTTTCCCCAAAGGCTTTGAAATACCAAAATTTGACAAGTATAGGCAGAAAGGGGATCCAATAGAGCATGTATGTGAATTTCCAGTCTCTTGTATGGAACTATAACAAATTTTGATACCTAATTTATGAGAATTTTTCCATGGATTCTTAGTGGGCCTGCTACAAATTGATTCTCTCGCTTCTGGCCAGGTATCAAAACCTTTGATGATTTGTCAAATAAGTTTGTTAATCATTTCTTGTATAATATAGAACAGGACATAACAATCATCAACCTCTATAAAATAAAGAAAAATCAAGGGGAATCATTTGCCTCGTACCTACAAAAATGGAGACACAAAGCGAGAAAATGTAAGTGGCCCATTCCAGAAAAACAACTTGTAGATATCTTTATCTCCAACGTACATGCAGATATCAATTACTCACTCACTATGTTATGCCCAAGCAATTATGAATAAACAATTGAAAAGGAAATACTTATTGAAAGAGCCCTCATTGCAAGGGGAGTAATAAAACTTTGCAACCCTAAGGATAAACCTTCCACTTCAAATCAAAAACCCAAGATATGGGCTAAAAACAAAAATGTAACCAATGATGGAGTAGTTGACGCTAAGGTTGTACGCAATGTGCAAACTCCCAATATGCCACAAAATCATGTTCAAACAACACAACAAGGCTATGCTTCAAATAACCCACAAAAAAAACAACCAAATTATCAATAGAACAACCAACTCAATTATCCTTAGAACAATCAATCCAATAACCAAGAGCAAAATCAAGGACAAGATAACGAAAGGAGATCACCAAGATAATATGACCAACCACAAAGAAAATTTACTCCATTGGGAGAAACCCTTGAGGTGATTATGCACAAACTAGTCCAAAAAAACCTCATCAAGATCAATGACGGAGCAAATTATAAAGAACCTAACTTCAAACCCCCTTGGTATAATGAGAATGACCAATGTGAATTTCATAAAATTAAGGGGCATACCACTAACAATTGCACGAAGCTAAAGAACATTGTGCAAGATTTAATCAAAAAGGGAGAGGTCAACATAGAACATCGACACTGAGATAAAAACCTCAAAATTTACAAGGATCTAATCCTTGACCATTCTAGGGGAAACAAAAAATGATAAGAACAATATTATCTCAAGGAAAACTTCTCTTATGACAATGATACCATTCTTAGAAATATCTCTTGTTATGATCATACCATCCATGTGGTAACCATACTAGGAAAAGATCTTGAATGTAATGTGACTACTCGAAGGGAAAGATTAAAAATCCAAGGAGACCAACCCAAGTAAAAGCCACAAGTAAGCCATCAAGTGACTATAGCATTGTGGAACAACTCAAGAAAACTCTCACCTTAATCTCCATCTTGGAGCTCTTAATTAAACTATCACTAGCAAATAAGGAAATATTGGAGAAAGCACTTGTTGAAACATCAGTCCCAAATAATCTTAATTCTGATCAGTTTCAAGCTATGGTTGGCAATATCACATCCACCCATCATTTAGTCTTTTTCTGAGAAAAACCTTTTACAAAAATATTTGCACAATCAAGCTCTTTATTTAGAACTATGTGTCCACAAACATAAGGTCAAGACAATACTCATAGATAATAGCGCAAGTCTAAACATTTGTACCTTAAAAATATATGAAACAACTGGGATACTTTGATGATGTCATATATAAAAATAAGAGCATCACCATCAAAGCTTATGATGACATGGAGTGAAATTCAAAAGGGACAATCAGGCTACCTGTTTAGATAGGACCAATAATAATAGAAACTACATGTCAAGTCCTGGATCTATACAACCTTCTCTTGGGTTTACCATGGATCCATGCAATAAAAGTAGTCCCATCTACATCCATCAATACCTAAAATTTTCTTATAACAATAATGAAGTTACCATAATGCCAACCTCGAACCTTTCCATTACTGTACCAAATTGGAGGAGAAGTACAAGAAAATTTTACAAATACCCAGCAATGATATATCCTTCCACTCTTTCTCATATGTGGACCCATCATCACTATCTTCATCCTCCACTGCAACTCCATCAATTGAATCCCAAAATTCCAATGTAATCCAAGTGCTTGACAAATCCTGCAGGGAGTATCATTTCAAAGAATCCTTTTGTATTATAATGCTACCCCCAACACCTAAAACTTATGTAGGACCACAAGAGATTAGACATGTTCAATCTATAACAATGATAGTCAAACCCACCATTTTCACTAAGTGGGGAAACATGCAAGATGAGGAAGTGTGTGAAGAAGAAATATCTTCCTAGATCTACAAAGAAGAAGGATGGGAACAACCACTACCTCATCTTCCTATTGATGAAAATAGAAAAGGGTACCAAATAGTAAAAACCATGGGATTCACTAGACAAGGTGGCCTTGGTCTGCATAGACAAGGTAGAAGAGAACCAATCATTATAGAACGACACCCAAAGAATCTTGGACTAGGTTATGGTGCATCTAACACAATTACCCCAAATAATAAAAACACCTCTTATGAGGAAGGAGCTACTTCTACCACTATTGAGACATCAAATACTTGTGAACGTCTAGATGACTATTTGTATATCCAAAACATGTTTGAAAATCTCAACGTAAATACCCTCACTACCAAATCTACATATGATGACGACCATATCAAGATGGATTTCAATGAATACAAATGGGATTCATGTGACTCTATTGAATATAACTTAGATACCTTATGGATCCTTGAAAAATCCAATGTCCCCAACCTAGCTACAACTTCCATAAGCTTTGCAAATACTCATGATAAAATATCCTTGCATTATCCACAACTAATAGATTGGGACCAACAATATCATACACTAGTTTTGGACACATTCCAAAATGATGAGGCTATTGCGAAGTTCATGGGACCATGAATCAATGTACCACAAGGAGATCACAAAGCTGGGTTTGTAATGGAACTAGATCAAGGAGCATATTTTGGAGGGGAAATTGTGTCTTCCATTCGCAAAAATAAACTACAAAATTTAAAAATCAAAAGGAGGTCCCCTAAAGAAAACCACAATGTGGCTTTATCAGATCAAGAAAAGAGAAAAAAAAAAAGGACACATCTGAAGGTGAAAACCTCTCTAAGGCGCTTGAAGATGGAGCATTCAATCTTGCCACCATAGAATATCAAGAGAAATCAACACTCCTAGTTGAAGGCATTGAACCTATCAATGTTGGCACAGTAGAAACACCAAAGATCAACATATCATGCAACATCACTTGATCCTAAGGAAAAGGTAAAATTCTCGGCATTTATCAATGAAATAATATCAACTTTGCATGGAAATATGCAGACATGCCAAGGATAGATCTAGCATTGGTCGTACATCACCTAACAGTATTCCCTGGAGCTAAACCCATCAAACAAAAGCTACATAAGATGCATCCATAGATAGCAATTTTGGTCAAAGTAGAACTTCAGAAACTGTTAGATGTGGTCTTCATCATACCCATTGACTATCCTAAATGGGTATCTAATCTAGTACTAGTATCAAAGTCCACTGGGGGCATAAGGAGCTATAAAAACTTTCAAGATCTAACAAGGATTACCTAAAAGATGACTTCCCTCTACCCAACATCGACATGATTGTAGATCTAATTGTCAGGCATGAAATGATATCACTGATGGACGGATTCTCCAAATACAATCAGATAAAAATATCCCCTAAAGACCAACACAAAACAACTTTCCCTTGTGCATGGGGAACCTTTTGGTGGAATGTCATGTCATTCAGTCTGAAGAATGCAAGGGAAACCTATCAACAATCAATGACCACTAGTTTTCATGATATGTTGCATACTAATATGGAGGATTATGTGGATGACATACTAGAAAAATACATCAAAAGAGAAGATCATTTGGCCAACCTAGCAAAATTATTTGACAAGCTAGAACAATACAACTTGCATCTCAACCCAAAGAAGTGAATATTCGGTGTGACTTCTATAAAATTGTTGGGTTACATACTATCATGAAGATGCATCAAGGTAGATCTCACGAAGGTAAAAGCTATATTAGACATGCCTCCTCCAAAAATATTGAAGTAGCTAAGAATTCTACAAGGTAAACTACAATCCATCAGGTGGTTCATCACACAGCTGGCAAACAAGTACGTGTCATCCATTCACCCATTTGTTACACAAAGACATAACATTCAAATGGGATGGTAGGTGTGATCAAGGTTTCCAATAGGTCAAGGATTATTTACTCACTCCTCCAGTATTAATGCCACCAATTCAAGATAAGGAAATGATCCTATATGTATCTACAACACTGGCAACATTAGGAGCTTTGTTAGCTCAATTGGATGATGATAACAAGGAAAGAACGGTCTATTATATCAGCTGAACACTGGTTGGTTATGAATTGAACTATTCACCCATAGAAAGAGTGTGTCTATTTTTCATCTTTGTGGCATAGAGGCTAAGACACTACATCTTAAACATACAAGTAAAGTTGATATCAAAAGTAAATCCCCTAAAGTATCTATTGGTGAAAGAATCTCTAACAGGGAGGATCGCTAAGTGGGTAATGATACTTAGTGAGTTTGATATAGAGTTTATAAAAAAAAAAGCTATCAAAGGACAAATCATAGTAGATCAATTAGTAGATGCACCGATGGAAGATCATCAACCTCTAACAATAGAATTTCTAGATGAAAGCATACTTCTAACTAATTAGTCTAGCTATTGGACCTTGTACTTTAACAGGGCCCACACTCAACATGGCTCAAGAGTGGGTATCTTATTTCTCACACCACAGGGAGATAGTATACCTTAGGCTTACAAGATTGTTTTTCTATGTACCAATAACATTTATGAATATGAAGCACTAATCACAAGACTGAAGATGACCATACAATTGAGGATAAAGGAACTACAGGTTTATGGAGACTCCCAACTAGTCATTAGGCAGGTAAATGATGAATATCAAACAAAGGATGACAAGCTAATGCCATATAAAAGAGTGGTGGATAATTTCAAATAGTATTTGTCATCATCACCTTTGAACAGCTTCCCCAGATCAATAATAGAGCAATTGACACTAAGGTGACAATAGGTTCACTCCTCGACATTCCACAAAACATTCCCAAATACAAATTCCTTGTTGAGAAACTCCTTATACCAGCATTCGATATCTCAGAATTAGAACTTGTTTGTGACGTTGCTGGTCCTAACTCAGCATGGTATCAAGATATGTTTGACTATATCTAGCATGGTATCATACCTCCTAACTTAACAGCAAACCAAAAGAAAACCTTTGTCCATAGAACATCCTAATTCACCATCTTAGGAGATACTCTATATAGACGAAGTCTAGATGGAACATTATTTCAATGTCCCAACGTGGAAGAAGCAAAAACGGCTTTACAAGAAGTGCACAAAGGTATTTGTGGGTCTCAATCTAGTGGACCTAATCTAGTATAGAAATTACTAAGAAAAAGGTATTATTGGCACTCAATGGAATAGGAATCCATCCATTTCTCAAGGAGATACCGCCAATGTCAATAGCACAATGATCTTGTTCACACACTAGCACAGGAACTAAGACCTATAACAACACCATGACCTTTCTCACAGTGGGGACTAGACTTGATAGGTAAGATATCTCCTGCTTCATCCAATGGGCACAAGTTCATTATCACTGCAATTGAATACTTCACAAATTGGATAGAAGCAATGGCATTAACGTACATCATAGGAAAACAGATATCCAAGTTTATCTTGAATTATCTCATCTATCAATATGGAATTCCCCAAACTATCATAACGGACAACAGAACCTCATTCAATAACCAAGATGTTCATGAGATTTGTTCAATTTTTCTATCCAACACCGATTCTCAATGCCCTACAATCCCCAAGGAAATGGTCAAGCTGAAGCGTCCAATAAAATAATTTTGAAAATACTAAAAAGGACTATTAATGACGTCGGCCATGATTGGTGTTTACAATTAAACCCAACCTTATGGGCTTACCAAACTAGCATTCACACACTACGGGTGCCACACCTTTTTCCTTGGTTTATGGATCTAAAGCAATCTTCCCTATTGAAGTCAAAATCTCCTCATTGTGAGTATCCCTAAAAGGCATGATCAACAATGAGGAATATCAAGTGTCTAAATTGAATGAGTTGTAACTGCTAGATGAAAGGAATTTGAGCACATTAAACCATCTCTAGGTTTATCAGAAGCGACTCAAAAGAAGCTACAACAAAAAGATAAAAAAAAAAAATCTTTCAAGTTGGTGACCTCGTACTAAAAGATAATCAAAAGATCCAACTGAATCAAGATGGGAAGGGGAAGTTTGAACCAAACTAGTTAGGTCCTTTCATCATCACAACAAGCTATGGCTCTGGAGCTTATCAGTTGGATGCTCCTAAAGTAGAACCTTTAGCTGAACCTCTGAATAGAAGCCATCTCAAAAGGGTTTTTAATTGAGCCCATCAAAGTATCCCAGGAAAAAATTCTAAAAAAGAAAAAAATATCAAAAAGCAAGAAAATAGTAAAGAGAAATAAAACATTCTTTAAGTGAAAACCACTTTGTGGCACTTCTAGGATAGGTACCATAGTGAAAACCACTTTGTGGCACTTCTAGGATAGGTACCGTAGTGAAAAATTAGCAAACATGTACTACATTTGAATAATACCTGCATCTTTATCCATCAACACTATCTAAAGCATCCACTCCATCCATCCATAATAAAATGTGTACCCAACCATGGCTTGATAACTGATCAAGTGTTGAGCATTGTTGCACCATCAAAATCCCTTTCCCCTAATGAGGGTAATCTTGTCTTGAATTAGGGGAAACTTATCAAAATTGGTAGTCGATTGGATCCTTATAAATCCCATCATAGTCAAAACCATTAGAAAATCAAAAACATCCAAAAACAAACAAAATCAAAACAAAGTCAAAAACATCAAAATCTCAAAAACATTTTATGCTTTGAGTCAACACCAATTGAACTATGTGGTTTCTACATGTATAACATAGGAAAGGATAATCTTTGATCATCCCTTGAGGCCCTAGATTAGTCCCCTTATGTGTCCATCATAATCTTTAAACTTAGTCAAAAATCCAAAACAACATTCAAAAACTTAGAAAAGTCAAAAAACTTACTTCTATCAAATAAGTGAGCTATGACCCTCTGTGTGGATAACATAGATAAGGCCATCATCGATGAGCCCCCAAGGCCCTAGGTTAGTTTCCCAAAATAAAACAAAACATTCAAATACTTTATCAAAATCTAAAAACATTCATAAAATATAGAAAACTCCAAAAAACAATGTCAGTCAATATAGCTGAACTATGATGTCTCTGCATTCATCACATAGGCAAGGCTAATATTTGATCAACCCCTTAGGCACTAGGTCAGTCCCTTTAGGTCCCCCTATTTGTTTCTAAATTTCCCAAAAAAAATAAAAGAAACATCAAATAATTAGAAAATTACAAAAGGTCCTATCACCATTGTCACTTATCCACAATAAACTTAATTCCCATTCACAATAAACAATCATCAAAATAAAAAATTCCAAAGTGAAGATCAAAACGATTAGATCACTATCAAGTGAAAACAATGCCTAACTATAGACTACCATACCTATTTGAAAAATCATTATCAACAATCCTAAAACATGAGTCTTAATGGATACAACGTTCCTACAATAGAAATCATAAATGGATTTCATCATGAAACATCAACACAACTATGACAAGTGCTACTGCAACATTGTTTATCTTTTTATATTCTTAATCTTTTTTATTTATCTTAATACCACATTCCTAAGATCTCTCAAGGATGTCCATAAGGATTTAGAGAAGAAGGAATGGGAGCATTAACTATAAATTTCTGATTATTCTATTTGTTAGATGTTTTTGTGATACCAACACGACGAATACTTGCCTTGTTTTATGTATGGAAGTTGTTTTGAGGCAATTTGTGTAGCAATTGCATGTTAGGTACTTCATACCTCTTTGTGTAACTAGTCTAAAAGTTTTTGACACAAATCAACCATACACTTTAACAAGGTTTCTGTATGTCTGGTATGAACAAGAATATTCTTTGTGTCGAGTCAAATCCCATACAATGGATACAAAGCCACCTTGGTTATTAATACCCTAGTGCATCGTATTTGTTTGCTACATCAAAAAGGATTGCTAAAAGATATGAAGCCTCTATAAAATAAAAAGAAAAACTCATCAGTAACTAGCAACATCAAATTTCTATCCATCTTAAATCATCAAACATTTCTTCTAACTAACAACTTCATCCTACATCACAATATCATTAGTACCACATACTTCCTACATCCACAAAATTCATCAATACATATCATGACAATAATAAATTGATAAAACATCATCCATAATGTATCATCATCCATCACATACATAATATATCATCATCCATCATATATTATCATTCATCGCATAGATATATAAATCATACATCCATCCATATCATATGCATACATTAGAAAAAGAAAAAAATCCATGAGAAAATATAAATATCCGTGATCATCCATAAACATCTCATAACACATCATAAAGCTGAATTGAAACATGGTATATCATATATCATCAAAAATGGATAATGTCATCATCAAATTTCATGTGTGATACAACATCAAAGGGAGATCAAAATAAATACATATATACAAGGCCTCAAATGGGCTGATGAATATATATACAAAAATATGTCTACATAAGTCTCTGATAAAATACATATAAAAAATCATAAATAAAGTCATTCCTGTTGGTCATCCAAATGGAGATCTAGGTTGATGTTGGCAATGATGTGGAGAGGGTTGTGGAACAACTAGAGGCTACTTAGGCTACTTGACACAGGGACCACTAGACTTGACACCTGTCTAGTTACGTATCTCTCCAAATTGTGGACATCTATGAGCTCTAGGAGTAAATGCCTCGTAGAGTGTATGATAATAGGTACATCTTTGTAATAAATGATCTCTCTCAGCCTGGTACTGAGCGAGGGGAATAGAAGAGGCTATGGATATCTCGGTTGTAAGTCTATGCTACCTCTCGATGGCCAACTCCTATCTCAATGAGTCTCTTTTTTGACGGAGTGTATCTTACTCTACTCTGAATGTATCTCTCTCTCCAGTCACGATCAATAAATGTGCCTCAATGACTTGTTGCCACATAATCTCAGCATCTCGCCTTGCTCTAAGTTTATCCCTCTCTGTTGTCATCTAAGCTAGCTGAGCTACCATATAGCCTTGTGGCGGAGGACCTTGAGGGGCCTGTCATCCCTGCTACTACTACTACCCATCTTGCTGCCCATCTTGTTGCTACCCATCATGGTGTTGATTGTGTACATGTTGCAGTTGCTCATGATCAATCCCAAGTCATTGTCAATCCTATTGGTGCCCAACATGACTATTACCTAATTTTTACTTATAGCTCAATCAGGTAGAGCTAGAGTAAATATTTGTAGCTAAAAATGAAAAGGTACATACAAATTTCTGCTAAAGTTTTGTCATTGCACAAAATATGTTTTCAAATGAAGTTCAACTTTATTATGCAAATGTTCTTTACAATAGAAAATTACACAAATTTGCATAGTATTGATGTCTTTATTTATTTTACGAAGAAATATGCTCAAATGTCCCACACAAGCCATGAAAATGACTGATCTAATACAACATAAATGAAAGCTATACATATAAAGATAAATAAATGGAAAAACATAGGAAAAGAGGTTGGATCCGTCATTACCTGAATAAAAAATCCTTGTCTTGATTTTCTCTATCTTTAGCTCCCCTTGTTGTTGATCTTCAAATGTACCTATAGATGATGAAAGGGATGTGGTTAGAGCTCAGGATACAAACTCTCATCATATGTTTCATCAATAGAAATATAACCTACATCTATGATGCATTAAATCAATTGGGAATTTATCACATGTATACAAGAGAGCTAGAAATTCAAGTCATCACATGAGCACTAAGCTTCATATATTTTTTATTTAACATGTTTGTTCACTGTGCAGGTATAGGTTCAATTGTCATTGCAAGATCATCTTATTCAAAATTACAGTATGTGGAGAAAATGTGGCTCCCACAAGGGTTAAGCCCAACAACTGTAAAAGAGGTAAATGTGAGACAACAAGATCCAAATTCAAGGACTTGTCAAAATGTCTTCGTGGCACGAAGGTATGGTTTATAAAGGAGCTACTGTGGTTTTTAAGCCTCCAAAAGAAAAACTTAAACTTTTTGAGAAACTGCTTAGTGGACAAATTAAGAAGGGATAAAGCCACCTATTGCAGATAATGGGAAAAGCCTAGATTTTGAAAATATTTCTCATGATGCTTTATGGGATAATCTTGTTGTTTTAAAATGCTTTGTATAGTGTCAATATAGAATATTCAAAAGGAATAGATAATTCAAAGGTTGAAAAATTGTCACAGGAAACATGGATGATGTACATAAAGTTGCAGATATACGTAGGGATTATGCAAAAATTGTTTGTGCATTGTTTGAGGTGTTAATGATTTGTTAGATGATCAAGTTCTAACTAATGCATTTTTTTCCATTTCTCATCGAAGTTGAGGTCCTATGAGTTGACTCTTGCCAGACGATATCCAAGTATTTATATTATTTTGTTCCTTTGGAAAATGAATCCCGATCAATTAGTTTTCGCTTGTTGAGTATCTTGGGAAGTTAAGGAGTGCTTTGATTTGAAGCCAATACAACCTTTATTGAACTAGTGCAGTTAGTGAAGATAGTACACAAGGATTTTCACATGCAATTGATTGTCTCAAGCTATTATTCAAAGTTCTAGGATGTAAGCTCTGGCTGAAAACAACATTTTCACTTTTATCATACAAAACACTCTTTTAGAGTAGTGCTTCCACTTATGCATGGAAAAGTATCATAAAGTAATTTTTGACCTATCACAACCATTTCTATAGTCACGTGAGACTCTGCAAGATGGAGAATTCGACAAAGGCACTTAGTTCAATATCTTCAACATATTATGATAAGTTGGTTTCTTATATGCATCATTTTTTTTCCTCATAGTAAAGGTTGTCAAAACAGATTAGGAGTCTATTGCTCTCTGAGAATTTGAGTCTTGAAATTTCATTTGTGATGAAGAAATTGATGTACAAATAATGGTGCGAACGGAGGTCTCAAACAGAGGATGAGATATTCTAGATAGATCACATTGCAGATAATATAAAAAATGGAAGATAAAATTTTTCTACTACTTGCTATTTTCAAAGCCAAGATGAGACAAGTGTCATGAAAAGTTGTAGACGGACTTTGAATGTTTCTTTCTTTCAAATGATCAAATAAATACTCAAATTTGGAAGCAGGCACATTTCCAAGCATCCATGGTGACAATTAATGTCATTTTTTTGTTTGAGCATGTACAATCTCAACTGAAGCAAAGGAATGCAAGACAAGGTAAAACCTATAAAGGGACATAAGTAGGGAGTTAAATTTTCAAACCCTACCAGACAGGGTATGTGCTTAAGCAGTGAACACTCACCATGAACCTGTTATAAGGCAAGTAGCAACGCCATAATAAGAAAATGATTTTATAATCACTTTTTGAAGACAACAAAGAACACATGAATGACAATCTAGTGTGCATTGAAAACAAAGTTGTGCACCATGCTTTCCTCAAGCTAGTGTCTTCAGCATAAAGAGAAAATACCAATAAGTGAAAGCACAAACATTAGCAATGTTTTCTTTCATTAAAATAATAGATTTCCTTTATCATTTTTTGCTATTTGCTCAAGCATCTACAATATTTCTTTCACAGACATAAATAAATTCTCAGCATTTTGTTTCAATAAAGCAACTTACCAGAGAAAGTGCCAGTCCATCCTATGCAGAGGTTACCCAAATTGAAGAAACTCCAAACCCTAGCATTGGCGGCACAACAACATGATTTCACAGTGAAATGAAATACAATGTAGGATGAATGCCCACGGCTAGGATTAGCTTTCTTTTGCCTTTTCCAAGAAAGCCCTAAGTTTGGCCAACCTAAGTGATTTTCATCACTTAATTTATTAAAATGCATTTGTATTAATAACTTGGATTTGTTTAGATTCTTTCTTGCCAAATACCTAGTGAGAATTGAGTCCAGAGATCAAAATCAATTATTCCCCTTATATTTTTTCATAAATTTGAAGCAAAGATAGAAATGTAAACAATTATTAAAGTAATTCTTTATAAATTACTTTAATAAATGTCATAAAAATGCAAAGGGTTGGAAATCTGTAACACCTATTAAAGTTGGTCTTAACTTATCACTTTAATATTTGTTTAATTTGTTTACCTTAATCCCAAAGTCATGCAAAAATCTAAAGGGGAGTTAAACTAAAGAGTTTGGTCCTGATTTTCAGTTATCTCATGTGGTTTCAAAGTCAACTTTGGCCAAACTAATTATAAGGGGGAGTTTCAAGCTATTTTTGCTCAATTTACATCAATTTTGACTCCTCTTTTTGGAGTTTTTCTCATGGGAGAGTTTCTTGGAGATAATTTTAGATGCAGTGAATTGCAAGTGCCACCTCTTGGCACCTTTGGAGTCATCTTTTGTATATATGAGAAAAGACTTAGGTTTTTTTCTCAATTTTGGCTTTCTACTCATGTTCATTGCTGAGAGTTTGAGAATTTTTGTAACTTAAATTGATCCACTTGTAGCAGAAAATTCCTTTATTTTCTTAATAAAGGAAGCAGAGTTATCCTTCTTGATACTTCATGTGTAGTAATAAGTGAATGATTGATGATATTTCTATGATTCATGCTTAAGAATCCTTTAATTTTGTCTCTTTCAAGCAATAATAATGTAAGAAGATGCATGGTTGATGCAGATCATAGTTTGTGCTAACTATTTTAGTTGTTTGAAGTTATAAAATTAGGTTGTTTTTCTTCAGCAAACTTTGATTTTAGTCCTTACATACGAAATACTTATGTGTTACATGCTCAGTTGAGTCGTGTAAAGACTAAAGGCCTATTTATTGGAATAGATTGTGAATTTGAACAACAAGTAGATCTAGAACGTTTGGTGCATCACCTCCTAGGATAGGTTTCAATTCCAAGTTTCTTTTTATCCCCTTTCCTTTCAAAGAAGGTAGTTTGCAAGAGGTATCACAGGGAACCAACCCTTTATATGGAGATTCATCTTCACTATAAGCAACCCACATGCTCGAAGTTGTTTCCATGTTTCAATAGGATTAGATGAGTAGGCTTAGCTAGGGTACAATCCGAGTTGATAACAGTTTTTGGCATGCCTGGTGGGACTCTTTGAACTCTCCTAGTTCAAAGAATTCCTACCGTTTGTTGGTTTTTTATCTGTACATCAAAATATTTCTACCTTTTGAGGAAAATCATTCACACATCTGGAAAGTCCATTATCCATTCTACTGATTACAAGCAGACAAAGTGTTGGTTTTCATGAAAAAAGCATGTTTCCACCTCCACTTCATGAAAATCCTACTTATACATAACCTTATCATCCATATCAGGCCAATCATGCTACTAATTTTAGTTCAAATTCCATGGCTATTCAAGAAAACCAGCATGTTCAAGATGTATGCCACCCACCCACCCCTACTCAATCCTATTGGAAGCTTACCCATTCTTTCAATCAGCCTTAAGAAACATCTCTAATGACAAATCAGTTCAAACACTTTCCTAATCACCTCCAAAATTTGGAGGTTAGGAATATGAAGAATAGCCTAAATGATATCAAGGACACATTGTTAGACTTCACAAAGCAGATAGAAGAGATCAAGAGGTAGCAAGAGTATGATCAGTAACAGGAAGAGATGGCTTATCAAGCCTATCTCTATGAGAAAGACTTGATGCCAAGGAGACAATATGAAGAATATTTTGCAAGAGAGCTAGCTACAAAAGAGGAGCAGATGAGGCTTTTGCTCACTCAAACACATATGCATCAAGTTCAAACAACTCCTTTCATTCCAGATCAACCCTTTCAAGATGAGGTTAGTAGGTATGAAATTCCAAGTTTTAAGAAAAATGAGCCTTTTAACCCTCTTAAGCTTGAAATTCCAAGTTTCACAAGCCTTCATCCTTTGCAAGTTAAGGAAAGTAATCAGGTACAACCTAGTATAGTTATAGAGCAACCCATTGATCAAGATAGCTCACTCAACATGGAAAAGATGAGAAATATAAATCCATTGCATTTAGCTATAGAGTATTACCAATTAGAGCAGCAAAATATTGAACAAGGGAAGACCTTTCAAGAGGAATTTTTCAATGTTTTAGCTAATGATCTTCATGGTTTTGTTGAAAATGGTCAAGTTGTTTCAATAAGTCAACCAGGGAAGCAAGGTGAAGAAATAAAAGAGGTTGATCAAGAAGATCATTTGACAACTTGGATTGATGAATTACCTTCTATTCTTGAAAATTATGAAGAAGGTGTGATTTTGATTTCACCAACAACAATATGAAGAGTTTTTGATTAAAGCTAAGCAATCTGACAATGGAGTCTTGGATCAAGTAGAAGGAAAACCTTTCATGGAACTTACATAGCTAGCTGAGAGTAGTTATGAGGTAAAAAACTATCCTCTTTTACCAAAAATCCAAGAGGAATGTGATGAAGATTCATTTTGGAATGATCTTAATGATTTTGTTGCAAATTTAAACAATGTGAAAAAGGTTTCAATTAGTCTATTTGATGAACTTTCTAGCTTTGAAGATGAAAATGAAAATAGCATGTCTATGCCAAGTCTTGACCATCAGAGTATTGAAGATCATTCAAACAAGGTGTTGATTTGTGAACAAATATATCAAAGAAACCTTGATTTGAATGATCAAGAGCTTCAAGAGGATATGTTTCAACATGAGACTGTGATTTTATGCTCATGCTTGAATGTTATGCCAACACCTTTGGAGGAGGAAAGTATTGATCAACAGGAGCAACCTGTAGAGGAGGATTAAATTGGGTAGCAAGATCAAAAGGTGGGAGTGTCAATATTTTTAGATAAGACACTACAAATGGAGCAGCCTAATCAGTAGGGTGAAGAGACAATAGAACATGAGCAAGAAACCAATAGTAAAAGTTTAAGTTTCATCCTTTCAAGAGGATGCACGATCAAAGATCTAGCTGATAGAGAGCTAAACAAGGATACACATGTTACTATTGCACCCAATGAGGAGGTTGCAGCCTTAGAATAATAGAATCAAATCAGTTATTCACCCCATAACAATAGTATCTATGATCAGGTTCAAATGGTGAGTGAGTTTGTTTTTGTTCTTTAGAAATTTTTGCAACATTCTATAGGGTATGTTCTTATGGGTCCTATCTTATCAGTACTAAATCACCTACAAGAGCAACCTTTCTTAATTAGAAAGGGAAGTTATTTCTCACAGCCAATGAATAGTCATGTTTGAGCACTACCACTGCTGGTTAGTGTAGAGTAGGGCAAAGGTTTTTAGTTAATAAGTGCTCTAGACACATTTCTTTTCAGTTTAGTTTTGTTTTCCAATAGGTGCAAATGCACTGTTTGTTGGCCCTGTCTTAAACAGTTCCATTATAGTTGTTTTCTATTTTGTTTTGTTCCTATTCATGTTTCAAACAACTAAGTTACTAAGGTTTTCTGGGTCAAGAGGACAAAGAATGACTCCTATGCCCAATGGATATGCAAGGCTATTGATCTTATTTATTTAGCAAGCAAACACCCTTGAGATGTCGCCTGAATGTTACCTATTTTTTGCTTACAACTCAATCAGGTAGAGCTGGAGTAAGTATTTGCAACTAAAAAGGAAAAGGTACATATAATTTTTTGCTCAAGTTTTGTCATTGCACAAAAGATGCTTTCAAATGAAGTTCAGTTTTATTATGCAAATGTTCTTTACAATAGAAAATTACACAAATTTGCATAGTATTGTTGTATTTAATTATTTTAAGAAGAAATATGCTCAAATGTCCCACACAAGCCATGGGAATGACTAATCAAATACAACATAAATGAAATTTATACATTTGAAGATAAATAAATGGAAAAAACATAAGAAAAGAGGTTGGATCCGTCATTACCTGAATGACAAATCCTTGTCTTGATTTTCTCTATCTTCAACTCCCCTTGTTGTTGATCTTCAAATGTACCTGCAAATGATGAAAGGGATGTGGTTAGAGCTTAGGATGCAAACTCTCATCATATATTTCATCAACAGAAATATAACCTACATCTATGATGCATTAAATCAATTGGGCATTTATCACATGTATACAAGAGAGCCAAAAATTCAAGTCATCACATGAACACTAAGCGAGATCCAAATGTAGGGACTTATCAAAATGTCTTTGTGGTACGAAGGTATGGTTTATAAAGGAGCTATTGTGGTTTTTAAGCCTCTAAAAGAAAAACTTAAACTTTTTTAGAAATTGCTTAGTGGACAAATAGAGAAGGGATAAATCCACCTTTTACAAATATTGGTAAAAGCCTAGATTCTGAAAAATATTTCTCATGATGCTTTATGGGATAATCTTGTTTTAAAATTCTTTTCACAATGTCAATACAAAATATTCAAAGGGAATGGATAACTCAAAGGTTGAAAATGTGTCACAGGAAACATGGATGATGTACATAAAGTTGCAAATATACATAGGTATTATGCAAAAATTGTTAGTGCATTGTTTGAAGTGTTAATGATTTGTTAGATGATCAAGTTCTAACTGATGCATTTGTTCCATTTCTCATCGAAGTTGAGGTCGTATGAGTTGAATCTTGTTGGAAATCAACAATATTTAAGTATTTATATTCTTTTGTTCCTTTGGAAAATGAATCCCGATCAATTAGTTTTGGCTTGCTAAGTATCTTGGGAAGTTGAGGAGTGCTTTGATTTGAAGCCAATGCAAACTTTATTGAACTAGTGTAGTTAGTGAAGATAGTACACAAGGATTTTCACATGCAATTGATTGTCTCAAGCTATTATTCAAAGTTCTAGGATGTAAGCTCTGGCTGAAAACAACATTTTCCCTTTTGTCATACAAAACACTCTTTTAGAGAAATGCTTCCACTTATGCATGGAAAAGTATCATAAAGTAATTTTTGGCATGTCCCAACCATTTCTACAGTCACTTGAGACTCTGGAAGATGGAGATTCGGCAAAGGCACTTAGTTCAAATATCTTCAACATATTATGATAAGTTGGTTTCTTATATGCATCATATTTTTTCTGTCATAGTAAAGGTTGTCAAAATGGATTAGGAGCCTATTGCTCTCTAAGAATTTGAGTCCTGAAATTTCATTTGTGATGAAAAAATTGATGTACAAAGAATGGTGTGAACAGAGGTTTGATAGAGGAAGGCAAGATATTCTAGCTAGATCACATTGCAAATAATATAAAAATGGAAGATAAAAAGTTTCTACTATTTGTTATTTTCAAAGCCAAGATGAGACAAGTGTCGTGAAAAGTTGCAAATAGACCTTGAATGTTTCTTTCTTTCAACTGATCAAATAAATACTCAAATTTGAAGGCATCCACATTTCTAATCATCCATGGTGACAATGACTGTCATTTTTTTGTTTGAGCATGTACAATCTTTATTGAATCAAAGGAATGCAAGATAGGGTAAAACCTGTAAAGGGCCGCAAGAGTAGGGAGTTGAATTTTCAAAGAGTAGGGAGTTGAATTTTCAAACCCTAGCAGACAGGGTATGTGCTTAAGCAGTGAACACTCACCATGAACCTCTTATAAGGCAAGTAGCAACACCAAAAGAATCAAATGATTTTATAATAACTTTTTCAAGACAATAGAGAACACATGAATGACAATATAGTGTGCATTAAAAATAGAGTTGTGCACCATGCTTTCCTCAAGCTAGCATCTTCAGCATAAAGAGAAAATACTAAGGAGTGAAAGCCCAAACATTAGCAATGTTTTCTTCCATTAAAATAACATATTTCCTTTATTAGTTTTTGTTATTTTCCCGAACATCTACAATATTTCTTTCATAGACATAAAGAAATTCTTAGCATTTTGTTTCAAGAAAGCAACTTACTAGAGAAAGTGCCAGTCCAGCTTGTGCAAAGGTTACCCAGATCGAAGAAACTCCAAACCCAAGCATTGGCGACGTGGTAGCATGATTTCACGATGAAATGAAATACAATGCAAGATGAATTCTCATGGCTAGGATTAGCTTTCTTTGGCCTTTTCCAAGAAAGCCCTAAGTTTGGCTAACCTAAGTGATTTTCATCACTTAATTTATTAAAATGCATTTGTATTAATACCTTGGATTTGTTTAGATTCTTTCTTTCCAAATACCTAGTGAGAAGTGAGTCTAAAGATCAAAATCAATTATTCCCATTATATTTTTTCATAAATTTGAAGCAAAGATAGAGATGTAGACAATTATTAAAGTAATGCTTTATAAATTACTTTAATAAATGTCATAAAAATGCAAAGGGCCAACAATCTATAACACCTATTAATGTTGGTCTTAACTAATCACTTTAATATTTGTTTAATTTGTTTACCTTTATCCCAAAGTAATGCAAAAATATGAAGGGGAGTTAAACTGGAGAGTTTGGTCCTAATTTTCAACTATCTCAGGTGGTTTTGAATTCAACTTTGGCCAAACTGATTGTAAGGGGGAGTTTCAAGCTATTTTTGCTCAATTTACATAAGTTTTGACTCCTCTTTTTGGGGTTTTTCTCTTTTGCTTGTGGGAGAGTTTCTTGGAGATATTTTTAGATGTAGTTAACTGCAAGTGCCACCTCTGGGCACCTTTGGAGTCATCTTTTGTATATATGAGAAAAGACTTAGGTTTTTTTCTCAGTTTTGGCTTTCTACTCTCATGTTCATTGCTAAGAGTCAAAAGTTTTGTAACTCAAATTGATCCACTTGTAGCAGCAAATTCCTTTACTTTCTCAATAAAGGAAGAAGATTTATCCTTCTTGATACTTCATGTGTAGTAATGAGTGAATGATTGATGATATTTCTATGATTCATGCTTAAGAATCCTTTGATTTTGTCTCTTTCAACCAATAATAATGCAAGAAGATGCATGGTTGATGCAAATCATAGTTTGTGCTAACTATTTTAGTTGTTTGAAGTTGTGAAAATAAGTTATTTTCCTTCAACAAACTCTGATTTCAATCCTTACATATGAAATACTTATGTGTTACATGCTTAGTTGAGTTGTGTAAAGACTAAAGGCCTATTTGTTGGAATAGATTGTGAATTTTACCAACAAGTAGATCCAAAATGTTTGGTGCATCACCTCCTAAGATAGGTTTCAATTCCAAGTTTCTTTCTATCCCATTTCCTTTCAAAGAAGGTAGTTTGCAGGAGGTATCATAGGCAACCAACCCTTTATGTAGAGATTCATCTTCACTATGAGCAACCCACATGCTCAAAGATGTTTCCATGTTTCAACAAGATTAGTTGAGTCTAGGCTTAGCTAGGGTGCAATCCTAGTCGATAACAATGACCTCCCCTACAAACTCCTAGAACTAGACCTCCAAGATGCATAGTCAATCTCAGAGGCCTACAACAGGCCCACCAACCATCAAAATAATGTGTCATCCCTTTTCCATGTTTGCAGGAGGTATCACAGGCAACCAAGCCTTTATGTAGAGATTCATCTTCACTATGAGCAACCCACAAGCTCAAAGATGTTTCCATGTTTCAACAAGATTAGCTGAGTCTAGGCTTAGCTAGGGTGCAATCCTAGTCGATAACAATGACCTCCCCTACAAACTCCTATAACTAGATCTCCAAGAGGCATAGTCAATCTTAGAGGCCTACAACAGGCCCACCAACCATCAAAATAATGTGTCATCCCAGGATTTATAAGACCAACTTCCCAACCCCATGGAAATGCTCCCAATGCTCTAAATTCTACCAATGCTATGCCAGAATCTATATGAGCCCCCCAAGCAGACTCCTCTCATGTAGTACATCCAAAAATAGTAATATAATTATCGACAAGCTGAGTTTGGCGCTCATCAAACTCTCTCAATACTCTATCAGGTAGATATCTCGCAAGCAAGAGATCAGAGTGACCAATCAAGAAATGGGTCTACCTACAATAGACCAACTGCTCTTGGTCATCTGGCCATGCCTCACAATCCCTATATGGGCACCATATAAAGTTTTTCACATCATCAAAAAATTCCCTCCAGTAAGACATTCTACCAGGCTGAGTATAATGGAGATAGTCATGATATTGATAAGCATAGGGATCATGAGCATCCCTATCTCATATACCTTCTAGTTGAGTAATCCCTATCCTATCCTAGGCCCAAAAAAGCAATAAACTAGCTCCAGCAGATATACTGCTACCAACTCTATAAACGACCTCGTGCATATCTCTGTAAAGATGGGCCAACACACATTGACCCCAAGCATACACTGTGGCCTCCTCCATCATCTACTTGATAATGATACCCCAACCAATAGGGAACCTCTTAGCCCTCCTATCAGGCATCAGAGGTCCAATGATAATACCTTCCAAGGCGAGAACCATAGGATCAACACCATCACAAAGAGACCCCAAATTGATCTTGAAATCAATGACCTGCAACTCCTCTACACCCAATAGTCTCTGCATGGCTAAGTTACCCTGCCAAAAATTGTATGTAACAAGCTCACCATGAATGGGGATCCTGAGAATCCTCCAAATGTCCTCCAAGGTCATGATGCACTCTCTAGTGGAAAAATGAAATGAAGAGGTGTCAGAATGCCACCTCTCCAACAAAGCGATCATCATGGCTCGATGAGCCCTAAACAACGGTAAGTGAGTGATATAATGAAAACCCATGGCATCAAGAAAGTCTCTTTGTGTATCATCAAAATTAGTCAACCCATCCATCAACTGAGGACACTACTCTCACATAGACATAGGTTTAAGGATAGCCTGCAACCATTCAACGCACATCATCAAGATTTTTGAGAACTTCAAACTAAAACTAAACATTGCAAATTAGTGGTTTTGAAGCAAAAGAAAACTTTTTCTAGACAATGACAAGCATATTTTTCAATAGCACTCACATTTTGGCAATAGCACCAATATTTAGCAAAAGCGCTAATAATTTTCAATAGTGCCAATATTTGGCAACAACACCAATATTTGGCAACATCGCCAATATTTTGCAATAGCACCAATATTTTGCAATAGCACCA
This sequence comes from Sequoia sempervirens, assembly GCA_007258455.2. Classification (NCBI taxonomy): domain Eukaryota; kingdom Viridiplantae; phylum Streptophyta; class Pinopsida; order Cupressales; family Cupressaceae; genus Sequoia; species Sequoia sempervirens. The sequence goes on from VDFB02000008.1 coordinate 288,374,549, forward strand.
ATATTTGACAATAACACCCAAATTTGGCAATAGCACACCTTTTTTGGAAATAATGCTAATGTTTTTCAATAGCGCCAAAATTTTGCAATAGCAGCCTTCCAAAAGGTGCAATAGCATCAAAATTGGGCCAATAGAAAAAAAAATCTTAAATGTTTACTATTGCCTAGAAAAGAGTTAGAGCATTAATTGTAAGTGCAAAAAATGACGAAAGCGAAAATTAAAGACATACGTATCGAAGCCCCTATGCTAGCTGGCTATTGGTATACTCTGACTACCTCCACCCTATGTGGAACTCCTAGAACTTGAGGCATCGTGAACCATTGTTTGCAAAAGAAAATATCACAAAACGTCTAGAGGAAAGAAAATTTCAAATCAAGAAGTGCAAATGAGAGGTAATTTCAACCTAATTTACCATTTAAACACCCCCAAACCCTATTTTTTACCTTGGAAATCCTCCTAGGTTAAAATTAGAAGCACCCTGGAACATCTAACCCATAAACGAAGGCTCTATATCCTAAATTTTTGTACTCTACACATCTAAACTATAATGAAAACTTGTCGTGAGCCTTACCCAAAAAAAAAAAAATTTGGCCAACCTCTCGAGGGGGTAGCCAAGCATCCTATTATCATTCCACTAACGGCCAGGGCACAATGGGGCATATAATTTTTTTCAATTATGATCATAAAACATCAAAAAATTTGAAACAAAGCAACCAACACTTTGTCTCAAAGAGGGGAAAAATGTAGACATGTAAAAATGACCTAACACATATCACACATCTTGAATGACATTTTTTCATTATCGTCATCATTATCATTAATATCACTACATTTCACATCATTTATATCAAAAACCTTATTTTCCTCTATTAATTGAATAATATTTTAGTTATTTAATTAATTCACTATTTCATCCTTAATCTAACTTTTTCCTCCTGATTAATTAAATAACATCAATTATTTAATTATGTTGCTAATATACCTTATTCTCCTGAATCAATTAAATTGTTGTCACTTAATAGTTTAATTAAATTACTTTCCCCTTTCTAGACTTGAATAATTAAATTAATTATTCAACATCATTCAACATAGTCAACAAACAAATATAACTTTATTTGTTAAAGTCGAACATGACTTGCATGTTCAACTCAAAATACTAATTAATTAATTCAATTAATTAATTATCTTCACCCCTTTTATGATTGAGCAAATTATGACCACTGATTTCTCACTCTAAACAGTTGACTAACTCATCTATTCTGCAATCCCACTAGCCTCTCAATCTATTATTCAATCCCACTAACTTCTCAACTTGATTTCTTCAATCGCATAGATTATGCAATTTGAATCCACTAATATTTCCATTCTAATTCCTCTCAACGGTTCTCAACCGTTGATCAAAATCTTTTACTATGAAATCTTGATTGTTCATCTCAAAATAGGAAATCTATAAAACAATCTTCTATCTTCTCACAAATCGTCTAGAATTTACATAGCGAAGCATTACACAACCGATTCTTGAGCATATTAAGAATTATTGGCATCATATTCTAGTTCACCATTATCAACGCACTTTGAAGCTTTTGCAACATCAACAATGGAGGCTTTGTATTGAATCGAGAAATCTAGCATCCAAACATCAATACAAATACAACTTTGACATGGTATGGTAAGATTTGTTTATTTTGGATTCATTTAAGTTCCTTAATTACTTATTTGGTTGAGTTCATGGCTTTCATTTCATATTTCATGAGTATGGATGGAATTTAATCTTGTTTCAATTAAGTTATTTTGATTCATTTGCTTTGTTTTCCTGTTTCTTTATTCCCCATTACAACAATAAGTTCCCATACTTGTTGCAAAATGTAATTGATTCATTAGTTCTAAACACACATGGACTTGCAAGAATTTATAATTAGTAATGAATTACCTTCAATGTGGATGGGAGATAAACCTTTTTCTCTACATAATAAGACCCTGAAGTAGGGCTTGAGCTTCAGTCTCATTGTTGGTACCATCCCTTAATTTGAATGAAGTTGCACTTAGAATTTTACCAATGTGATCTCTAACTATGTAGCCTACCCCTAATTTGTCTAGGTTGCACTTTGATGCACCATCAAAATTCAATTTATAATAGCCCTTTGATGGAGGAGTCCACTTTATTTTACACCTATCAACTTTCAAGCTTGAAGATTGAAATAAGTAACATTGAAATGGAAATGACAGAGATTCCCAACTCTTCATAATTGATGCATCCCAATCTATGAATGCAAAGCCTTTTTTTTTTACTTCAATACATGTACATTAGTTGTTTCTGCAATGACTTGCTAAAGTTTTAAAAGGATTTAACCCATTTGTGAAGAGACTTTCCTGAATATTCTCCTATTATGCTCCCACCAAATATGCGGCAAGATCCACCATATACTAGCAAATAATGAGTTCACATGGAGGATCAGACAACTAGTGAAGATATCTCATAGAGTGTTTGGCAAGGGTGCAAACCAACTTAGTTTATTCTTTACAAATTTCCAACAAGACTATGCAAAGGAACACTGAACAAACAAATGATCAATATCTTCTAAACAATCACCACAAATAACACATTTTAACTATTCTGCAATTTTCAACTTAGCCAACCTCTCGCTTGTAAGGATTTTCTTTTTGAGGGAAAGCCATGATAATCAACTCACTTTAGGAAGGATCATGTCATCCCAACAAAAGGAATAGGCTCTTTTTTTTTCTATTTGACTCCCTAGTTTCTACAATGACTTGTACCCTTGCTTGACTATGTAACCTCCAAACTTAGAAGGAGCCCATATTAAACAATCGGATTTAGAAGAAATATAAATCACCTACCTCTCTAAAAATTTTAATGACATAATTTGTTGATCAGTAGGTATTTGATATTTTCATAAGTATTTCCACTTTATTATGCCCGCTTTCACATTATTGAAATCCAAACAATCTTTTTCCTTTGTGCCCCATGTTGCTGATAGGATTTCCTTCGCATTTTAAAGAGTTTGTAGATTGCTTAATGGGGGATGGCCATTCCATGAATCCACACATAATTCAACTTGAGAACCATTATATATCTGCCAAGTGAGATCTATATTATGATATAACTTCCCTACACTTTACTAGAAAGTTCCACATTGTAGAACCTACAGGTGGATTAGCAATGGTGAAGATTCTAGATGGGGAGCTATCATCCAAATAAATTTTCTACACTAATTTGCACCATTTTGTTGTGGGATTTGTGTATAGCTGCCAAACTAATTTTTCCCCCAAAACCAAATTTCTTGCAATTAATTTTTGTAGGTCCTAACCCCCCTAAGAATTTATCTTTACAAATTGTTTGAAGGGAAATAAGGTAGGTCTTTTTCTTCTGATCTATGTTCCCCTTCCATAAGAACTGCCATATAATCTTTTTTATTTCTTGAATAATAGTTTTTGGTGCTTGTAAAACTGCCATGAAATAGTTGGGAATTGATAATAATTACTAATTTGATCAATAATATTCTACTTGCTAATGAAATCCACCTACATTTCCAAGATGCTATCCTACTCTGAATACTTAAAATCACTTTGTCCCAGTAACTTTTTTTATTACCACCTATGAGGAATAGAACACCCAGATACTTACAAGGTAGTTTGGCTAATTGGAAGCCTAAAGATCAAACTAACATACCTTTTAAGCTTGGATTTGTATTAAAAACATGAATCTTAGATTTTGCTACATTTATTTTCTGACTTGATGTTGAAGAGTATTTGTCCAAGATGATTTGAACTTGCTTTTCTTCTAAAAGTGAATCTTGTCCAAACATAATAGTATCTTCAGCATATAAAGAATGAGTAATTGCTAGATTAGTGCTTGGACACATAATACCTTTCCAAATCCCTTGGATATTTGTTGATTTGATAGACCTACTTAGAGCTTCTACTAGAAATACAAAGGAATGGGGTTAAGGGATCCCCCTTCTATACACCTTGAGATGAACTAAAAAGCCCTGCAGATGAGCCATTAACCAACACTAAAAACTTTGCACCTAAGAGACAGGAATGAATCCACTTACACCATTTTTGGTGAAAAAAAAAATTCTTTATAATTTACAATAAGAAATTCCAATCCACTTTTTCATAAGCTTTCATCATATCAAGTTTAATGATGAAAATTTAAAATAAAATTAATTAAAATTATTAAATACTTTCATATTCTAATGAAATAATGTTAGTTCTAATTCTAATTGCAACCAATTAAAATATAATTTCCTAGAGCAATTAACTTAATGATATTTTCCTTTTATGAAACTCACAAAAGTATTTAACCAATCATAAAGCACTAATTAATTCATCAAAACATCTTTTATGCAAAACCAAGAATTAAACTAGTAAATTAAAACATCTAATTTTGGGTAACCCACAAGGTTAATGAACTCCAAAATCACCTCCAATTTGGATTTGATTTCACATAGGATCACACACAACATACCTCGTACTCAATTTGAACAAAGTTAAAGAATAATAAATAAAAATTCCTGATGTGATATCTTCAAAACAACCACATTGGGGAATAACTCACGCCTACAAAATTAGGTGGATAAATACCATGTATTTGCATCCTTAGAACAAACATCAAACATACCTGCTCAATGTAAAATAGTTAAAAAAATACACACACCCAACAAAGTACAATATCACATACATCATAAAGGAATGGAATCATGATCATTAATCCATTATCTAATATCTCAAAATACACAAAATATAATGTTGAATATAAGCATCTCAGAGCAATGAATAGGTGGGAATTATACAAGGTTCCCTAAATCCAAAGGGCAGGAGCATATGGATTGAAAAGATATGAAGCAATGAGAATCCAAATCATAATTAATGTGGAACAATAAAACATAAGGGTGGATCCAAACCCTATTATTAAAATTTTAATGGAGAAAGAATAACTTCAAGGATAAAACCCTAGAAAGTGTAAGAGAGTCAAGCTCACCATTTTATTTAATCAAAATGAAATGATTTCACTATAGTTTATTTAGAGAAAACAAATAAATAATTGTAAAACCTAAGATTTTAGAGTTGGGAATGGTAACAAATATTGAAATAAATATTATAAATAATGTAGAAATTAAATTGAATAATAAATAATGTACTTGGTTTTACTTTCAACGATTGAATATGCTACATAAGATGCTCCAAATTAGTTTACTTATATAATAGAAATTAGGGCGTCATTAGATGAACACCTCAAAATTCATAAAATGACTATTATTCACTATGGTTTAGATTTACACATGCTAAACTAATCAAATGCATGAAATTGAACTTAGACCCACAAAAATGAACTTAAAGGGATTTGACAATTGTTGTAGATGCACCTTCACTCATTATACTTGAGTTTGAAGAGGGATGATATATAGATACATCATTTGGTAACATGTTAGGCAAGGAGTTATTCTACTTTGGTCAAGCCTTTGTGAGAGTTAATTCAATGATGACGAACCGAGATTGAATAACATGCAAACATTTAATATGCCTAAGATGATTATGCAATTAGGATTCTCTATGTTGTTTCTATGATGCTCTTATATAAATGCTCCCATCATAATCCTAGATTATCAAAAGGAATTAGGGTTAGCCCTTAAATACAACTTCCTAGTATGTAATTTGAAATAATTTGTATTTCAGTTGACTCATTACAATTAACATAAAAAGAACAATAAGATCTAAATTTTGAAATTTGAATGTGAATATTAGTACATATTTACTGACATAGAAATAACCTTGGTCGATTTTACACTTATAGATCTAAACTAAGATGACAAACAACTAGACAAGACATATTAAAAAAATTGTTTACTAACTTTCACATAAAATATATCACCTATACATCAATCAATACATAGTACACAACAAATTCACCACAAATCTAAATCATAAAAGAGAATAAGTGAGGAATATACAATTTTCACCATGAAAAAGTTTAATGTCATAACTATATGACAAACTTCCTACATAGGCTTCCTTATTCTCAAGCCTACAACATGATGGAATCTTGACACATTATATAGTCAAAGTCCATGCACCACAACTCTACCATTAAAGTCTCATTTGACCATAAAGGCAATTATGTTATTATTTTAAAGTTCTACAACCATTACTATGGAACTTAAACTATTTTGGATTAAAAAAATATAAAAGATAAATCAGTACACTTATTGGATTACCACAAGAATTCGCTAGAGACAAAAAGTACATGGAAATGATATTATTGATGGGCTAAGAGAATAATAACTAACACTTAATTAACATAACCTTCAAATGTCATTATCTATGGTTTTTATCATGCCAAATAGCTTTCATTGTAACTTTTGTAAAAGTAAAACAAATATGTGGGGATATCAATGCCTCATCTTTGTTCGTAAAGAGACTTTTTTTAATTCTAGGTATTTGTAGGTTTTGTATCATATTTCTAAGCTTTTAAACTTGTTCACACTTGGAGAGAGGATTGGTCGTGGATTACAATTTTATATTTTCAAAGTTTTTAAATGATAAAGTTTGTTTTTATGATAAATTTAGTATAATTTTAAAGGTGAGTTAAGAGTTTAAAGATATTGTTTACAGTTTTGAGTATCAATAATAGTCACATTAATGGGGCAGAGGGTCTCGTTCGATTGACTAAAGCTTCATGTTATAGGTAAGAGGTCACAAGATCTAGTCTCCCTTTCGTCCTGGTGGTATCAGAGGGCATGTCATGCCAACATCACCAGTCACATGAAAAAAAATTACCAAACGCAGTACAATTTGTAGGGGGGCTACCCGATTCCTACTGTCTAAAAAAATAAAATAAAAATTACACTAATTACATTTTCTTTAATTGTTCACATAAAAACATCTCCAAAAAAGTTAGACAAAAACATTTGTATCAAGGTTTGTATTATTGACCATCCTGTGTCTCATTATGTAATTGTTTCTTTCTTTGAAATGACTTGTGAAAATGGATACTTCTTATCTAGTTTTTAGATACAAACATAATGACTACCAATGCTTAAATTTTCAAGTAATAAATGAAAGTAACAAAAAGTTCTTACTATATAATATTATAACAACTATTTATGTGTGGATGACTATTGAATTTTTTCTTCTACTTATAATCTATAATATTTAGAAATATATTTTAATAAATAAATTGAATAAATTGATTTAATTAATAAAATATATTATTAATAAATTGTTTATAAAATTATTTGATTTATGAGAAATTTAATACATAATAAATTGTAAATGAATGATAATTGTTTAAACATAATGAAAGATAATTGAGTAAAATAAGATTGATCATTTGTGTAGTGATATTAAAATGATTTTAAAAATTTAATAAAAAATGGGATGATAATTATTAAAAAGTTTCTATTTATGAGTAAATTAGATGAGTTTATGTTAGTTTTTTTGGATTTAATGTTTTTAAAGATGAATAGTTGTCATTCAAGAGATTAATTTTAATAAGAATAAGGGGAATGTATATTATGCATGAAATTTTTTATATATCAAAGAATGTTTCAAGTGATTTTGGATCAAAGTGGGACATTGAAATCAACATTTTTAATCAAATTTTCACCTTATGTTACTCATAGCAACTAAATCATTAAGTATTCAAAGATGATATGAATTAGTAATTTTTGAGATTTCATGTGTAGATTCTAAATATGTATTTTAAAGTATTAAAAATAATTTATGATTTTGTTTACATTAGTTTTAATAACTTGTTTCTTATAGTTAACAATATTTAAAAAAGTGACATCTATTGCATATTGTATAACTTTGTTTTACTAAAAAAAGATAAAATTATAATTTTTTAAATATAAATATATTTTTTTACCTTGATCACAAATATTTTTTATTACATATTTTCTTTTTTCTTAATTTTTGAAGTGAGATTAGTTATAATCTAGACATAGATGTGTTCCATATCACAAATATTGTATATATCCATATTAACCTTTTTTGGTTGAAATAGAGACATCAATACTCAATATGCAAATATTTTTAAGAATTTTTTTCTTTATACTCTATATTCTCACATGTGCGAAACAGAGACCTTGATGTTTAGTAAAAAAATTATATTAACTAAAAAATAAATATAATAATCAAATTAAATATATTCAAAATTGTCCTTTTTAGAAAGCTTACTTTAAGGGCTATGATCATGTAACAACATACTATCATGTTGATTCTATTTTTTGTCCAACCCAAGGCTTGAAATAGAAAGTTTTACAAAAAAAAACTAAGCACTAGAGCATAAAGGCCCATCTAGAGGCCTTCATTTGAAGGAGCTTTGAACAAAGGTCCCTTCCATGAGTTAAAAAATTCTTAAAATATTGAAAATATTAAAATGAAGGTTTACCCTTGTTCAAAGGTGATTGTGTAGTCACCTTTGAACAAAGATACCTTCTTTTGAATAAAAACCTTTGAATCAAGGTTTTTGCTAAAAAAAATCTCCCTAGCCATGCAATTTTTTTATGTCCCACAAGTGAGACATGTTATTGTGGGTCTACCCTTAATCCCTAATGAAGAAATAAATGTCTAGGATATAAAATGATCCTAAAATTCACAAAGATGAGATACTTTTGCATCTCATAGTTTACACTTCTATCTCACCCACATATAAATTGGCCTCTTTCCTTGCCAAGAAAATCAAACCTCTTTTGAGATAAATGAGTTTGTATATTAAGGATTCTACATATTTTATGGATTTTAGTAAGGATACAAAGTTGAATGATGTTGTTTCCTTGTCCATAAAAGTATTAGTTGATATTATTATTGAATGGTTAATAGACATGTTGATGTAATCATGGGAAAATGATCCAATCAAGGATTACCTAACCATGTAAAAAATTAAATATCACACAATGTAACCTAATAAATAAGAAAAATAATAATATGATTTGTATCCATTTATTATCACAATGGAATTATAATGTATTACAATGGGCTTCCAACATGCTATGCTACAAAAATTTAATTACAAATGTATGAGATTAAAAAATTCAAATTATAATGATATCTACAATGATTCTAAGCTAAAACACAAATTTAACTACCTTTCCTTGATCATGAACAATGTTTATATAGTAGCTTCTAACCTTGGGAGTGATCTAAGTTGGTTGTAAGGAGGTACAAAGCTCAATGCCAAGTGTAATGTGTAGTCAACCAAATATGTGAAAGAATCTTCTAGAATGAATGTGGTGATTATGGATAAATAGATATTGATGTGTTTTATACCATAGACACTCTTAGGTCTATTGTATATAGATAAGTGTTCCTTTAAATTGTTACATGCTTTAGAAAGCTACTACAAACTATGAATGGTGAAATTGGATGTCTTCTTATTATGTTAAATAGTAAGTATATAAATAAATTATGTCTTTTTAATAATATTAATCTCCTATAATTTGAATGTGATGTTGAAGGATCAATGTGGAACATGTATTCCAAACTACAAGGTGAAATAAAGAACAATTAAATATGGTAGGATTTATAGTGATTTGTTGATAACTCTAATGTGAATAAAAAAATTAAACAAGTAAAATAAAAAATTGGTTGATGCAAGATTGTTCTTGTACCTTGGGATGTTCCTACACTAGCACTTCGGGTAATATAAAAAGTGAGTCCCTCGTTGGTGGGTAGAGGGAAGCCAAAATGGTCTACCTCAACCTTTTAAATCTAAGATGAATATTTTTTAGTCTTGCCTCTCCACTACACCAAACACTCATATTATTTATTCCTAGTGATTATTCCAATCCCACCATTAAAATATCATCAATCTCCTCTTTTTATTGTTGTGGTAATTTATTCTCCCATTCTATTTCCAAACCACTATCTCATGATTGTCTATGATACTAATTTAAAAATCTACAACATTGAATATTAGTGATATGTCTAAACCTTCTAATAACTCCACTTCATATGCATTTCTTGATTCAAACCATTTGAAAATTCTTCATCTTCAAATTACTATATGTTTCAACTAGAAATTTGTATGTTATAAGACACACATCACGTCACTTCATCTCCAACAAAAAGCTTCTTATGTCTTCTTTTCTCATCAACTTTCTCTTTATACCTACAATTCATCATTTGCAAGCAACTTCTTACTTTTCTATGCACTTCATGTGGTCTACAAATTGTTATACTTTTACACATATTCTCTTTATTACTAATATCTCTTAATTATAACATATTTCTTGAACTATATTCATATGCAACTACAAATGGTAATTTTCCTATGCTTTTATTTACTAAATTATTATATATAAATTCTACCTCTAAAATCAAATCCCAATTTTTTGTCTTCTCTCCAGCCACACACCTCAACAAATTACCCAAACTTCTATTCACAAATTCCATTTTTTCATCAATTTATGGGTGATATATGCAATTGAATTTTAAATATATCTTCATCTTCTTCCATAATATCTTCCAAAAATAACCCAAACTTAGTATCTTCATTTGAAACTTTACTCCTTGGAAACCCATGCAATTTCACAATCTCTTTGAAAATAAGTATTTTATATGTACTACATCATTTGTTTTCTTACATGAAATAAAACATGTCATATTAGAAAATCTATCCATAAATATAAATATAGAATCTCTATGTTCTAGGCAACCCTAATACAAAATCAATAGTTATATCCTCCCAAGGTTTATTGGGGACTATTGATAGCTAATACAACCAAACATTTTAACTACTTCTCTTTGTAACTTGATATTCTACAACTTTGAACACATTTCCTCTTATCCTTATAGATCTATAGACAAAAATAGTTCTTAATCAGAAATAACACTAGCTTATCTACTCTAACATGTCCTACTAAACTATCACTAGATAATTTTCCTTAATCACCTTTTTCCTTGTTAAGCTTATTAGAATATACAATTGATTACCTTTAAATGATATATTATTTTGAATCATGTAACAAAGCCACTCATTTCTATCCACACTTAATAGTCATTTAAATTCTCTCCATGCTTCTATAGAAATAAATATTTTAACTTGTCAAATCTAACTATCTATATCCTCATTGATGTCAAAAAATTGTGTCACCTACTCAATACATAATCAACCTTGAACTTTATTTCCCACTCCTATGATTCAACACAAATATATAACTCTACATAAATTTTATCCATCTCATATGTCCTAATTCAATTTACCTTGAACTTTCAAATACTACAATGCTTAATAATCAATGTACAACACAAATTCTTTTGGAAAAAAGTAATGTATATATTTCTTTAATGATTAAATTATGGTGTAAAACTATTGATCATAGAGTGAATACCTCTTCCTTGTATCATTTGACTTATCATTGAAATATTCTACCAAGGTCTTCCTTCTTAACTCAAAACTACTCATATTGCACTTCCACTTGCATTAAGATCAACCTAAAAATACCTTGTTAAATTTTGGTTATGCTAATATTGGCTATTTTTTCAACTTCTTTCTCATCAACTCAAAAAATTACTTTCTCTTGATATTTCCTTAAACTCTTTGTTTCCTCTCATTCTCTTAGTTAATGATGCACAAATGCTAATAAAACTTATAATGGATTTCCTATATAAAATTTCCAAACCATGAAAATATCTTCTCCAACATTCACTAGCATAGCCCACTCAACAATTATTTTATTTTTCTTTGGATCCATCTTCAATCCCTTAAGATCACAAATCCCAAGTATACCAAATTTGTCTTCATGAAACGACACTTGTTCATGTTGATCAACAACTTTTCTTCCCTCAAACTCTATAATACTCATTTGATATGTTCAAGATGCTCTTAGTTTTATTGAAAATCAAAATATCATCAAAGTAAAAGATCACAAGTTACTTACCCAAAAAATTCTTCAAACCCTCATAAAATATACTCGGTGCATTTTTCAATCCAAAAAATTCATAACCAACCATTTGTACAATCCTTCTTTTTATCTTAAATGTCATATTTCATTCATCTCCTTTTCTAATTCTAATCTAATGACAATCACTCTTCAAATCAATATTGGTAATACTCCACTTCACTCAAATATTCTATTATGTCATCCATCCTTGGAAATAGGAATCTATGCTTGATTGTGATATTATTGATTACATTGATTCTATCAACATTATCCACTCTCCATCCTTCTTAAATTCTAGAATTGTTTCCACCACACATGGGCTCAAAATTTCTCCAATTGGTGCTTTCTTCAACAACTCCTTCACTTGTCAACTCATTTCATTATTCTATGTTAGTGTCATCCTATGTGCCACTTTATTTGGTAAAATTTATCTTGGTATTAGATCCATGTGATGATTGATCCTTCTCACAAGTTGTAATCCATATGGTATATTATCTAATAGGATATCTTCATATTCTAACAATAGTTCTAAAAATTTCTTCTATAGTACCTTCTATTCATTTACAATGGTGTGTATTGTGCCTGTAGTGGCACATATCAATGGAATCAATGTAAAAAAAAATTCATGCCTCAAACCATCTAGGAACTTCCTTCCATATATTAAACAAATTTTGGCATTATCCCATAATTGGCTATCCTTCTTATTTAATGGTATTAAAGTATGTTTCTTGACATCCTTTGTTATGGTGTAAGTATTATTTCTTCAATCATGTACAACTTTCCTATCATATTATCATGGTCTACCCAACAACATATGACTCACATTTGTTAGTATTATATCACAAAAAACTTTATTATGGTATGTTTGTATCAAAATTTCACCAAACATTATTCACTTACAATACTTTGTATTTATCTTGCAACAAAACAATTTTGTATGTAATAAGGTGTTCTAATCTCTCTAAATTCAACTTGTTGGCTAGTTTTTATAAAATTAAATTATTTGTACTACCACTATCAATGATAATTTTGCAACACTTATATCTAGATTTACATACTATTTTAAATAAAGTTTTCTTTTGTATTGTTCCTCTTCATCCATTGTATATGTCATTAGTAAGGCTCTCCTCATGATTAATGACTCACCCTTCTTTAGGTTGTCGATTGAAGTTTGCTACCTCTAGATTCTTCTTCAACATATGCAGTTTCAATATGCCTTCATATCTCTTATTAGTGCTCCCTTAGCCTTGATAATATTCAAATTTTTTATGTCCTTATCTTGCACATTTAAAATAGGTTACATTGAATAATATTCTATCATTTTTCTATATCTTCCTCTACCTCTTTGATATCCATATGTTCTATCATCAAGGTATGTATTACTACCTTCTTAGCTATTATAGTAACAATCAATAATTCATACTTTATTACAGTGTGTGTTGTTATCATTGTGGTACATTTTATTGCTCATCATAGCTTCCACATAGATTGATTACAAGATCTTTTATGATCATAATAAGATATACTTCTTTGGAATCTTCCTCCTTTTCTTCTTTTCTAGTTCTATCTTCTTTCAAATCTCATATTTAGTTTCTCTTCTTCCTTATTACAAATTAGAATGCTTATTCTATTGTTGTCAATCTTACCAATCTTAGTTCCTCCTAAATACTTCCTCTTAGTCCATTGATATATCTCACAACATTTCCTTTTATTGCTCACTATGTCTAGCCTTATGATTATTTTATAGAATTCTTTGCTATACTTCTTCATTGTCATATCTTTATACTTTAGACTTTGTAACCTTTTTAACAATTCTAACTCATAATCAACAGGTATAATTTTTTTCAACTTTACAACTATCCTATCCCATTTTATTATCTTATCATTTCATATCCTATTTCTTCTTTCCACAAAACAACATGTCCTTTCAATTTAGTTTTAACAATTCTAACCCTTTCAACATATACAATTTCCCCATATTCAAAATATTCAAAATCTACTAGAATTTGGACATGGCATTGCATATGTCCAATAGTTAGTCTAGAATAAATTATTCCTTTGCAATAATCAAAATCTCCTAGAATTTGGTTGTGACATTGTAGGATTAATGTGGAACATGTGTTCTCAAAAACAAGGTGAAATAAGTAATGATGAAATATAGTAGGATCTATGGTAACTAGGTGTTTATTGAAATGTAAATTAAAACTTGCAAACAAAAAAGTAGAAGAAAATATATTTGGTTGATGCAAGATTATTTTTACATCCTTGGATGCTCCTACATCACTGTAATGGCATGAATTTGCACCCCTAGGAAAATTCCACATTTATAGTACCTCCTACCTTAGAGAATTAAATCCAATAATGCAATCCTTATTTCCAACATCTTTCCTTGTCCACTTGGCAACTATTTTGCGTATCAGTGGGAGATATTTTTTCTAGGATGCTAGCGCGATGCACAAATATATGTAAGATGCGTTGTCATCCTAACAAGATTCTCGCAATACATAGAGGTGTTACACTCCTCCATTCGAAGTGTAATGCTTCTTGTCCCTCAAACCGATTTTAAACAACCCTTTTGCCTCCATTCTTCTCTTCAAATAATTCTATTTTCTTCATTCATTCTCTCTTTGGAAACTCTCTTGATCACTCTTTCTCTCAAACACACCTCTACATTCACTTCAAGCAACACCATCTCCATTGAATATGCAAGTTTTGATTTTGGTGGCTCATCCTCTTCATTGTTGCGGCAATGTTGGCTTTGGAAAGCTTGCAAACTTGCTCCTTCCTCCATTTACCTTGAGATCACGTGGTTCAGAAGGTGATAGCCTTCCATTTCCACTCACTTTGCATTATCATAATTATATTGTAGCATATTATGTTTGCTTATCACTTGGTATTTCTATTTTTGCATACTCTCCTTAATCATATTTCTACAATCACTTCTATCTAGCTATCCATGGAGGTGGAAACACCAAAGTGGGGGATTGATTGAGGTAGTCCTCTAAACACAACCCCAACATTTTCTCGTTCTTCTATTTGCAAGTTGTTCGTCAAGTGAAGTTCTTGAAGACCTCAACTTGCGAGTTTGAAGGTCCATTTCTACCACCTTTCTCTTGTCAAATTCTAGCTTAGTATTGTTAAAGTATTCTTCTTGTTGTTTTGTTATTCTGCATTTTCCATCTCTATCATAGCATAAAACCTCATTGTTCAATTTCTTAGTTAATTTCCAAGCATTTTTGTCTACACTTTACTCTTTCTATCCATACGAATGCCAATGCCCCACTAAGATGCCAACACCCCACTAAGACGCCAACATGCCATGCTAGAGTCGGTGTCTTATGTTGTCGTCTTCAGGTAGTGAGCTACTTAAGTTATAGACTGAACCCTGGGATTTGGCTCGTTTGACGCCCTAAGAAATTTGGGTTAGTAGAAGGACAGTGACAGATCAGTTGTCTTGCCTTTTTCAACAACTTAAACCTTAAACATTTTTTATTCATTCATCTAACTTGAGGTAGATTAGGGAAACCTATTGTTCAGGGCCCTCCCATGACCTGGAGTCTTGAGAAGCCAATCCCCCTCCTCTACATTTTGATGAACTTGACGTGAACTATTTTAATTATGTTTCATAGTGTTGAAGGTACCTTCTCTTGTGTTCTAGGCATGTTATAGGTTTGCGTGTTGTAGGGCATGTAGCCTTGCAACCTAATCTATGACCCCTAGCATCGTAGCTAGAAGGATCCCTAGACATTGGGGAGCGAAGTCTAGAAAGGTCACCATCCTATTTTTGAACCCTTGGAGTGTTCTGAGAAAGTCCTCTCATTGTACGCAAATATGGTCTCTTTTATGCACCTACATGTTGCTCAGCCTGTGCCTACTTCACCGAATATAACTTTCATGGTGTGATACTTACCTATGAACACCATGAATAAAGAACCATCTCCTATGTACATTCTTGCACGTCTCAATGGAAATATTGTAACTAGTGTTTTGGTTGATCCCGTGTGTTGTGTGAACATTGTAACAAAGGAGATCCTATTGATAAACTTCTTGTATAAGGATGGGTATGATGAATCAAAGAGTACCATATGTACGCATGATGGGATTTTCATCCCTCCCATTGGTTACATCCCTCTCTCAATCTTGGTAGGACCCAGGACTATGAATGCCCTTTTTGACATCATCCCAAAATCAGACTTGTTCAGAGTGAAGTTAGGCATTCCATGGCTAGTTTCCATGAACGCAATCCCTTAGGTGATCTATAAATTTTTGAATTTCTCTTATGAGGGCTCTATGCATGTTGTGCACGACACCAGGTATAAGTCGCTAGTGTCGCGTGGGGGCTACTCTCTAGATCATTTTTGGCTTGCCCTAGTCAATTTGCTCCCTCCAAGGATGAACTTGTTGTACTATGCTTATGTTAAATACAAGACTAGGGGCATAGTGTCGAAAGTGACCCCTCCTTCCCCCTACACTATTTCAGTTAAAGGCTCTATGATCGTGCAATAGTAGGCTGTCTCTTCCTCACAAAAGGGGAAGGGGAAGTTTGCTCGTGTCAATGAGCCTTCTTCTCCCTCTATATTTGTTGTTCCATCTGCTTCCACCTCTCACTCTGTTGTGGTGCCTTTGGCTTCCATCTCCATGTGTCTCATGGGGAGTTTGATGGTGTGCGCTTGGTGGAAGGCCAAGCGTCAAGTTTTTGACCTTCCTATCTTACCCATGGTGCCTTGGCCCATTATCTATGGTAAGGGGAATGGCCCCTATGGAATTGCCTCTATGTCTTGGCCTATATGGAATTGCCTCTATGTCTTGGCCTATGCAACCTCCTACTACTATTGCCTCTTTGGTGGAAAATGGGAAGAGGCTCACCACCAAGGCGCTTGAGTTTTCTTCTCCACCTATCATTGCTTTTGCATCTCTTCCTCCTATTTTTATCTAGGAGTTAATACCTCTACTAGAAATAGCTGTGATGTTCACTCCCATGATAGAATAGAAACCTTTTGCTCCTCCTCAAGCCACAACTTCCAGCTCTTAGAGCCAAAGAAATCGCCATGCACGTGAGCGTAAGTGTTGGAGAAAGGCTTTGGCTGCTGAGCAGGCTACCTTGCAAAAGGTAGAAGGAGAGTCGACAACCCTTGTTTCAACATGTTCTGCTACGCCTCCCCCTTTTGTTCCTTCTGCTTTAGTTCCCCTCACCTTGATTCTCCTTTTGGCTCCTCCAACGAACACAGATGACCCTCACCCTAAAAGGGTGCAAGTGTTCATCGCTCCCTCGGTTGAGCCTCCTCTCCTAATGTCCCTTCTGGACATCTCGCCTTTTCTTAATCTTGTGGATATGTTGAATACCTCGGTAGTATCCATTGCAGTTTTTTCCTCTACCTCTTCGCCTTTCTCTTTTTCTATGGGGATCTCGCATTCCATGATTAAGCATAAGTTGGAGGATGACCTTGCTTCTAATGGGGGTTAGAAGAAGGGATCACCTTCAAGAGTGAGGGTTCTACTTTGGCTTGCACTGTTTTAGTGATGGAGGCAACCCCAACATCCCTCGAGCTTGTCACTACCCTCGAGTCTTTTGGCGAGGTTGGCAATGGATCTCGAGTGCCTCCTTTGCCTGCTTGATTGACACATGACATTCCTATCAAGTGCATGTTCAACTCGGTGGATGATGTCTCAGCTCTATCAATGATCTTTGCAAGATCGATGACCTTCACCTCATAGGGGCTGAGTGAAGAAGACCTTGAGAGGCCTTCTTCCTTAGCTCTTATCACAGGAGAGTTAGAGGGTGCACCTCTTTCTATCCCTCCCTTGTAGGGCCATTCGCCTTCCCCTTTGATCTAGATTGGGAGAACAACAACCTCCTAGTTGATGAGGACTAGGGGAGCACCTCTTTTTTACCTATAGATTAGATTTGTGTGTGTACTGTGTTTACCCCATGCTTGTTTTTATGTGTTCTTGGAGGACCCTTGTCACCCTTGTAGGTGCTTAGATATAGGAGTGTATTATGTCATAAAATTATTCTATATGTTCCATCATTCTTCTATTTGTTGTGCCTTGAATTTTGACAATTAGGGATGATGCAAAGTGTTGGGGGCATTTAGGCTTCCCTTCCATGTTGACCCAATTTTTTATTTTTGTTTTATTTTCACATACCCTTCTTCATGATCTGATATAGTAGGGGATTGATGAAAGCTCATTTATATATTATATTATATCTATCTATCTATATCTATGAGTAGTGCTAACCCTAAATTATCAGATTCCCCCTATCTCTTTATTTCTTCATATTTGCGTTATCTTTCTTTCTTCTTTGCTTGTTTCATGGTGTTGTGGTGCCTAGGTGTTGTACCTCGCATGTGTGACAACATTTCCATGTTTACATCCTGTCATGTATTGTGGGCCATAAAATCACTCTCTTATCTCTCCTTAAGATGTCACGTGCCTTTGTGTTTAACACACACCATCCTAAGGGGGGGTTACCATGCTTCTCTGATTTTCAACAAGGGGTATTCAATGGCCAACAAATCTCTTGCTAAAAATCCCTCATTTTTCAAAAATTGCATTCTTCAACAAGAACCCCTAGAGAAATTTCCTTCATGAAAAAATGAGTTCATGACAAAAAGAATCTAAAAATTTTCCTTCAAGAAGCAAGCACTTTTTTCTGATGAAGAAGTCTGAAAACTTTCCCTTGTGAGGGAGCATTCTTTCCTTTGGATTCCTTGATGAAAGAAACCTTTCAAAAGGATTCCTTGATGCTAGAGTCATTTGTAAAAAATGTTGCACTCTTCAAATAGAGCGTCTCTTGAGCGGACCCTTTTTTCTTTTGAAGGGTTCCTAAGAGACTCCTTTGAAATCTTCTCCTTCAATTGCTTGTTTCGTGATGTGACTGTTTGTCTATCTGTGTGACGTTTGCTATCTAACATGTTTTTTCTATGGATTAACATGTTGCTTTGCAGGACCAAGCACCTATGAAGCTACTTTTTTCAAATTTCAACTAGGCTTGGAGGACCAAGCACTTCCTCAAGCTTTCCTTGCAAGATCGAGCACCTATAAGGGCCAATCAAACTCTACTGAGCCTTTCACATCTGGCCTCCCTCAGGATGGAGCACCTATGGTGCCTCCTTTATAGGACCGAGCACTTGTAAAGCATTTTTCATTCTACATGACTGAGCACCAATAGAACCTTTGTTCATCTTCAGTGGGACCGAGCACCCGTGAAATCAACTCTATAGGACCAAGCACTTGCAAAGTCTTTTTTTCACCTTCTATAGGACTAAGCACCTGCAACACTTTTGTTCAAATTTCCTCAGGGTCGAGGACCTATGGAGAAATCTCTCTCATTCTCTTGTACTCAAGTATGTCATATTACGGTCTTCTTCCTCAATGGTTTAGGTATACATTCCTAGGCTTTCTCTCTACTTTATCGTGCATTCGCTGACACTTATGCTTGCTAAAGTGGGGGAAAAATGTAATGGCATGAATTTGCACCCCTAGGAAAATTCCACATTTACACTACCTCCTACCTTAGAGAATTAAATCTAATAATGAAATCCTTATTTCTGACATCTTTCCCTATCCACTTGCCAACTATTTTGTTTGTCGGTGGGGGATATTTTGTCTAGGACACTAGCATAGTGCACAGACATTTCGTGGCACACGCCATCCTAACAAGATTCTCTCCTCTAGAATCCACAAAGGCATTGCACTCCTCCATTGGATGCAAAGTGTAACCCGTCCTGCCCCTCTAACCGACTTCAAATGACCCTTTTTCCTCCATTCTTCTCTTCAAATTATCCATTTTCTTCATTCATTATCTCTTCGGGAACTCTCTTGATCACTCTTGCTCTCAGACACATGTCTACATTCACTTCAAGTATCACCACCTCCATTGAAGCTGCAAGTTATGCTTTTGGTGGCTCAGCCTCTTTGTTGTTGCGACAACGTTGGATTTGGAAAGCTTGCAAGCTCATTCCTTCCTCCATTTTCCTTGAGAGCATGTGGTTGAGAAGGTGATATCCTTCTATTTCCACTCACTTTGCCTTATCATATTGTTATTGTAGCATATTGTGTTTGCTTATTGCTTGGTATTTCTATTTCTATATACTCTCCTTTATCATATTTCTACAATCATTGCTATCTAGTTGTCCATGGAGGTGGAAACTCAAAAGCAAGGGACTAACTGAGGTAGTCCTCTAAACATAGCCCCAACATTTTCTCGTCCTTCTGTGTGCAGGTTGTTCATCAAGTGAATTTCTTGAAGACCTCAACTCGCGAGTTTGAAGGTCTGTTTCTACCACCTTTCTCTTGTCAAATTCTAGCTTAGTATTGTTAAAGTATTCTTCTTGTTGTGTTGTTATTTTTGCATTTTCTATCTCTGTCATAGCATAAAACCTTGTTGGTCAATCTATTAGTTAATTTTTGAGCATTTTTGTCTACACTTTACTCTTTCTATTCGTACAGACAATAGTGCCCCACTGAGATGCCAACATGCCACATTGGACTTTGTGTCCTACATTGTCATCCTCAAGCAATGAGCTACTTAGGTTACAGATTAAACCCTATGATTTGACTCATTTGATCCCTTGAGACATTCAGGTTAGTAGAAGGACAATGACAGACTAGTTGTCCTACCTTTTCAGCCCTTTAAACCTAAAACATTTCTAATTCATTCATCTAGCTTGAGGTAGATCAGGGTAGCCTATTGTTTAGGGCCCTCTCGTGACCTAGGGTCTTGAGCAGCTGGTCCCCCTCTACAATGACATAGATAATCATATGGCTTTCTTAATTGAACTCTCCCAAAAAATTATTTTTTTCAAATTTAAAGTAAAGGTTGCTTTGGGTCACATCTTTCTCTTGCCATGTGGTCAACCTTTTCATGGAATACTTTGAAGAGAAAGCCCTCATCTCTTTATGTCTTAAACCAAAATGAAGGAAATAATCTACATTGATGTCACAAATCCTTACTAACATCACAACCTTAAAAAACTAGAAGAATTTCACTCTCATTTGAACAACATGATAGATGTCATTAATTTCACTAAGAAGTTTAAACATGGTGGAAAAAATTCATTTCCTAGATATATTTCTCTATAGAAATCTAATAGCTCCATTTTGCATCAAGTTTATAATTCTACCTGCACTGAATTTTACTTTCATTGGTCTTATCATCATTTCTTGAATCACAAAGTAGATGTGTTAAGGATCTGATGGATTTTCATCATATTTTCTCCTTTTTTTCCTTCTACTTCTTTGTTCTCTTCCTTCTAGTTACTAATTCATCCCATCTTTTAATCTCACTATCTTATGATTCTTTTATTTTTTTCTCACCCTTTTGTTGGAATATGAAGTCAATTGTATTGTTATTCTAGCAGTGATAATAGTCGACATTGATATCTAGCTAGTGCTTCAAGTATGCTCTTGACACAACTGAAGGCCTACTATTCAATAGAAGGTTGACATGATGGGGGGTCCTAGGGGGGTTGTTGTAGGCCCCCTAGATGCCGAAGGCATTTTTGGCAAAGTCATTTTTTTTTAAATTTGGGACCCCCTATTTTTGGCAATTTTAACAAATGTTTGACATGTAGTTGCATGAGTCACACTTTCTATTTTTGGAAAGTTTTGTTTGAGAAAGACTCTATAACTCGGATTTCTTATACTTTCAAAGTCATATTTTTTTGAAACTTTTGAAGGTTATTGTAATTGTGAATTTCTTGAGAAATAAAATATGAAAGATCTTCGCCCATGGTTTTTTCCTAGTATAATTTTACCAAGTTTTCCATGTAAATAATGTGTATAATTTGTGCTTATTATTTTTCTCTATTTATTTTGCACTATAAATTTTCTTACCCCTTTCGCCTTTTAGTTTATTATATTCTCATACTATTTTATTTCTTCTTTCATCTTCAGGTTATTTTAAAAATATTTAGCCATTTGTTTTACCTCTTCTTTTTATATCCATGTGCTCTCTTTTCATCTTCAAGTTATTTTTAAAACATTTTCCCATTTTTTTTACCTTTTTTCTTTTTATATTCATGTGCTCTCACTTAATTGGTTATCATCTCTTTGCTTTGGTTTCCATGAACCCCCTACATTTGACATCTTGTCTTTATACGTGGCTTATTTACAACCTTCTTATATCTTGTCTCTTCATTTTGAATGTATCATGGAGTTTGATGTAGAATGTTGATGGTAAAATTGTAAGAACATATTTTTTCAAAGAAGCTTTTCCACTATATGATAAGTAACTGAAAGACATCCACTTAAATATTTTTATACACCCCATTCAATACATATCAAATTTATGTGTATGGAAAGTAAATGCATCCTTTGAATTTATTTTAGGATCTAATAATTTTAATAAACAATCACAAGTTATTATTTTTAAATTACATAAAGAGTTGAAATAATAAATGTAAAAGAGAGCTAGAATATGATTAGCTCTATGTCAATTTATGGTTATCAATGATGTATATTTTTTTGTATATTACATTTAACAATTAGAATCAAGATTAAATAATTGGATCAATATTTGTCAAATTATGACAAATCTATACTATGAATCTTCACTTACTTATACTAGGTTGCACTAGTAATATAGTCTTTAAACACTTTTGCTCCATGTAGACTATCATCTACAAAATGGTCTTCAACTCCTATTTGCCTTCACCTATTCCTATGCTTAGGAAAAATGTACATTGAAAATCACATTAGGGGTTTGTTGCTTGTAAGGGAAAACAAAAAAAATATCCTTGATAATGAATCAAATCCTTTGCCAACTTACAATGATTGAAAATAGACTAGACACAATTCAAATTACCTATATGAAAGTGTAGTATCTAATGTAGTGATATAATGTTGATGCAAAAGTGTTGATAACACTTTTCAATATGATTTAGCAATCCTTGAATCACTGATAGTATCCTAGGGCTTATTTGTCAAATACATGATTATGACCACTTAATTTGAGATATTTATTGAGCTGGCCAATAGAAAACATTCAAAATATCTAAAAAGGTCATTAGGAAGGAGTGAATATATGTTTAAATTAGGAGGGAAGGGATACAAATACATTATTGTCCAAAGGAAATCCACACTTGCAATCTAGTCTAGAATGCAAGAACAACAATAAATAAGGTTAATCCCCATTGTAAATCGAAGTAAGTTAATTGCATTGAGAGACACAATCCTACAATAGCAGCACATTGTCTATAGGAGGTCAACACAATCTGTTACAAAAAAACTATAAGAGTTGGTATAGAATAACTCTACACCATGCAAGATTTGGCTGAAGATTATAGCCACACAAGATCTAGGCACTTCATGAAATCACAAGAGAGATTAATATGCAATGTTCAAAAGTGCAATAGAATTGAATATCCAAGAATATGTATGACAATATATAGCCAAGGTGACACATAGGATTATGACAAGTGTCTTAATCCTATGTCATGTGACAACTTATCACAACTATGTGTTATAAGTCAAAAGATAAGATCTAATGACAACTAACACCTTTTAGAAAGATTCCCTCCTAGGACCTAAGTAAACTTAATATGTAAATAAGTCCCTTAAGTCCCTTAGTAATGAATTAATTAGGTACAAGACTTTATTTACACCAACAAAAACAACACATTTTAGAAAAAAAACAAAAACTCTAAACATTTTA
Organism: Sequoia sempervirens; assembly: GCA_007258455.2. NCBI lineage: Eukaryota > Viridiplantae > Streptophyta > Pinopsida > Cupressales > Cupressaceae > Sequoia > Sequoia sempervirens. Next base: position 288,398,114 of record VDFB02000008.1, read on the forward strand.
GAAAAAAACAAAAATAAAGTATAATGTCTACAGAAGACTAGCACAATCCATCACAAAAAAAAAACACAAAAACAACACATTTTAGAAAAAAAACAAAAAACACTAAGCGTTAATAATTTAGCTACACTTCAAAAATAAGACTCTACTAAAAAACAATAATCAAAGGACAAATAAAACCGTGTATAAAAAGACAATAATAATAATAGGATATTCTCGATGTATTTTATATAGATTATATTTAAGATATATATGCTAATAGACTTCAATAATATGCTTATATATACACAAATAAAACAAATTAAATATCAGACAATATATTTATGGCAAGACCAAAATAAATGTGAAACAAAAAGTAAAAGAAAAAAGGCAAACCTTTTTCTCCTCTACATTGTCTTTAATGTCTTTAGAATTTATATATTATTAAAAGTTTATACCAATACCTTCCACCACGCATCAAATAAATATCTCCTATTTTTATGTGGTTCAAATTGAGATTCCGCACCCTTAAATTTTGTTTTTTTAGAAAGCTTAAAAATAAAATGCATCTTATCTATACAGCATATAAAACTAATGGTGCTACTGACTTTAACTGACATTTTTGTTTTTTTAATATAAAGTTACCCTGTTGGAGAAGGGCGAAATAGTATTGAACTTGGAAATAATTTTGAAGACTGTGTAACATCCTTTCCATTAATAGGTGATGGGCACAATTTCTACAACGGTTAATTGACTCAAATGATTCCCATCTCCCAATGAGGATCATCATACCCTGTTACTGTTCACAGGAACAATTTTCACAATCCAATGCTCAACAATAAACACAATTTTCTAACCTACTAATACTACTGTCTTAAGACTAAGACACATTAAATACTAATACATCTCTGAACCATGTCTTCGTGTTTCTCATTGATTGATAGTTTCAACGCATCGTAGTATTTTTCGGGGAGAACCCATTTTCATTTTTTGGCGTCCCGTTGCAGAAACCACTTTCACTGTGTGTAGACTGTAAGTACAAGTCTTGCCCCACACAAGCAGTTTTGCTGGGTGTCTGTATTTGGAGATCTGAGGGCCGGAACTTACTGTTGCTGGACCATTAGGTTTGACGTAATGTACTGTCATTAACTATAGTCAATCATAGCATTTGGGTCCCAGTTGATTTTCAGTAGCAAACACAATCGTTCATTGATGGTGCTTGATGATTCTTCGTCAATAAGCTTCTACATAAGTGCGTGTAAAATTCCTCGAGTATCCACATGGATATATAAAATTGTCGCTGAGGAATGACAGATCTTGTTTCATGCAATGCAATTCGGAGCTTCAAAGACAAGAGCAGGAAACATGAAACGGGTTCAGCCTCTGAGGCCTGTTCAATGCCTGTATTTTGTTACAGCTTTCCTCTGTTTCAGTAGACATTCCACTGCTCTGACACCAGAAGGTAAGTTATACAGCTGAACCCTTTTAAGGTTTAAAATTGTACAAAAGTAATGTAGGAGTGCAGCTGAATCCTTCAGTCATAATGTCTATATATACAAGCCTTAGGTAGCAATGACCATCAATGCCAAGAGTCAAGACTGTAATATTGTTCTTGTTGTTTGAAGTTCTACAGTGAGATGGCAGTTCTTACCATTAACCATACAGGGTTTAAAGTTCTGTAAGACTGAGATAGCAGTCAGTCTAATGTTTTTAATTTTCTATTGAAGGTTTATAATTTGATCATAGGGTCCTAATGTACAGTCATTGGGTAGCAAGAGGCATCAATATCAGAACTCTGTGAAGTTGTAGTTGTTGATTTGTATTGATAAGGCAAAAATGATAGTTTACTTTCATATTTTTGCATAAAAATAGGATTTTTTGCCATGGAATTTGTTAATTTATTCAAGTTTTGGGGATACTTATGATTTTTTCATTGGGATGACAGGTTTAGCATTGCTGGAATTCAAGGCAGAACTCAATGACACAAAGAATGTTTTGAGAAACTGGAATGCATCAGACGCAGACCCATGTGGCTGGAGTGGGGTAACATGCAATCATTTCAGCAAAAGAGTTACTGCATTGTATGTGTAGACGCCCTTTTTCTCTTCAAACACCCATTTTTATGTACAGTCCTAAAATATCCAAAAGAGAAGGTTTTTCTTATTGTTACAAAATCACATAATTTGACTGGAAAGAAAACTGTATTTGATTTTTGTAAGATGTTTCCACTTTGTTGATTTATTAATGGACCTTTATGATGTCCTCTGTTCTATCACTAGAAACCTACCTTATCTACTCCTTGGTGGAACCATTTCTCCCAGCGTTGGCAAATTGAAGAAGCTGCACAGATTGTATGTCTGATTCCTGCCTCTGCATTGGGATTTATGGTTTTGCAAATTAAAAACTTCCCTATATTTTCTGTATCAGTGACAGAAGATTATTGTGTGCTTGCAGAGCTCTTCATGAAAACAGGCTGCATGGATTTATCCCTCCGGAGATTGGCAATTGCAAAGAGTTGCGAGCATTGTAAGTGAATTATCTGTTCTCTATTCTCTTTTTTAATAACTAAGCTCAAGGCAAAAACCTGATGGAAGCAGGGCAAAATTTGTGCTTTCCCATTTTAAAATGGAGCATTTTCCGTTTCTGATATCAGTCACATTGTTTAATTATCGTGACAGACACTTTACTGGGTAGTTGGATCATTGTCACAGCAGACCAAAACTTCATATTTATCCTGGTTCCAATCTAAAACTGGGTTAAAGTTGTAAAATAATGAATATTGTTTTGTTACGTTATTTGTCAAATTATGTGTAATGCTGTTAGCAATTAATCTTTTAGGTGTTGGGCTACTCAGTAGTTGCCTTTATCCTATAATCTGACCTATCATAATTTTTTGAAATGAAGTAAAAAGAAAATTGTTTTATATTTTTTATTAAGAAAATTGTTTTATGTTATATCAACCAGTAACTAACATTTTTTAGTTCCACAGCTTCAGTTTAGGATCCAGACATTTTATGGTAACTGCATGGTCTGAATCTAATAGTCTCTGTCCGTATTGACCTCTCACAGGTACTTGCGAGACAATTATCTAGAAGGTGAAGTTCCTGCAGAGTTGGGTAACCTGACCCATCTTATGATTTTGTAAGTGGCAATTTATTGCTTGGAAGGTCCTTCGTTTTCCTGTAAAAAATATGCATTTCAGAATGTATTTCCTTGTTGAAAGCATGACATGAATGAATGCAACTTAGGTTTGTTATTTTTTGCAGGGATCTATCAAGCAATACGTTGAAAGGGACAATTCCTCCCTCTATTGGCAAGCTAGGCATGCTAAGATTTTTGTACGTAGGATTCTAATCCTGTATTTCTATTTTTACATTGGAAACTTGTAATTTATAACTGAGATTTGGAAATTGTCAGAAACGTTAAATCTATGGACTATTCTCAAAATCAGAATTAGATTTCTACACATCCAACAACCACACGAGAGAGTTTGCTGTCATGAATTTGAAGAATTAAACCTGTGTTAGTAATAGTGCTAGCAATAGGAGTCTTAGAGGTGTCCAAGTTAGATAGTTAAGTGTCAATAAATCACAGTTTGCTGTCATGTTTATTTCCTTGATTATAGGAGTATTGTGCGTTTGTTGTGCTTCTTTGAAACCATATATTGTAATCAACTTCAATGAGTAGATATATACTATTTCTTCTCTTGAATAATATGTTCTGCTGTTTATTTTTATAGCTTTATCATGGTATCAGAGCTAGAGTCGGTGTAATTCTGTAATGCGAATACCTAGGTAGATGTGAGCATTTTGAGAGCTGATCCTCCTAAGATACAAGTAGTGTTGAATAGATAAAGTTTGCTGTAGAGAGAGTAGTGTAAGTGTGGTTTGTGGATGTGTTTGCCTTTATCCTTGAGTGCATGTGCAGCAGCATGAGAAGGAGAAAACACCATAGTTTTTGCAAGGAAACGCTTCTGTTTGAAAGTGCTGTTGCTGTGATTGGGTGGACTGGCTATATGAAGAAGAAGATGAAATCATCCAACTATTTGAATGACTATAAGATGTGTTGGGATCATCAAAACACATTTGAAAAGGTTGTTAATAAGAAATATAGGTTTTTTGACATGCCTCTATTTAGATGTTGAGGAGGAGAGGTGCTTGAGGTTTCAAAGGACAGTGGTGTGCTCATTTGATAGTAGTTTAGTGGATGTTTGCTGTAGGGAGGGTGTTGGAGATAACTCCACAGCTAACATCCAAATGTGAGTGTGCTGTCATGAATTTGGAGTGAAACATGTGTTGGTTTCAGTTCTGGCAGTTTGTTGAATTAGGACTCCAATAGGTGTCAACTGTCAAGTAACTTGGTTTGTTGTCATAATTAAATCCATATTTATAGGAGTCTTGTGAGTTTGCTGTGCTTCTTTGAAACTCTATATTGCAATCAACTTCAATGAATAAAAATACAGTAATCTCTTCTCTTGAATAATATATAAGCTGTTGTATATATTCTGCTGTTTGTTTTTATAGTTTTATCATCTATGAGGTGAGAACATTTATAATACCAATTAGAATTTGTGAACCTCTAATATTACATAGAAAATGAATGCAAGTATGTGAAGAAGGAATCAGAGTGGACATTTGCAACTTTGTACAAGTATCAGGAGCCTAAAACATCATATAACATGCTAACATATTGTTGATTCTTGTATTTCAGAAACCTATCCACAAATTTCTTTGCAGGAGAGATCCCTAAAACTGGAGTGATGGGAGGTTTTACTAATATGTCGTAAGTTCATTCGTTGTGCTTGTAGAAATTGTTGAGTAAAATTTGAAGCATATATTGCTTAGTTTTACATACAGGCTTTTAACTCTCATATTCTCCCTTGCAATTCAAAGTACTCCATCCCCCATGAAGGATGAGTGATTATCAACAAAATATGGAAAAAGCAATGTTGTTAAATATTCATAGAGGTAATTATTATTGTCCTTTTTTTCTTACCTGAGATGTCATCTTGACATTGGTGCATTCAGATTTACTGGAAACCTGGACTTGTGTGGTCTGCAAGTTCAAAAGCTTTGTAAGGACACACTGGATTTCCCAGCTATAGCTCCTGATAATAGTAGTGGTATTGTTGATGGTGGCGGTGGTGTTGTTAAACGAGGCATATTCTCAAAACCCTATTCTTCTGATGCAAGGACCGCATAAATAGGAAAGTGTTGCAAAAATGCATTATGGCTACTAGCATAATCTAAGTTCGCTTATGTGGGACATCTTTTATTTGAACAGGGTCTACGAGGAAATTGGCACGGTATGTGAATGGGCTCCTTATTGGAGCAATGGTTGCGATGGGTGTGATTCTCACTGTGATCCTTGTATTTTTGTGGGTCTGCTTTTTACATAAGAAAGGAATCAGTGAGGAATACACTAAGATAGAACAGCTACCCAAGCCCCAACCAGGCATGAACTTTTCCAACCTGAAGTTTAATAATTTAGCAGTAGTCAAGATTGTTTCAATGCACTGTATGTCTTCACTATTTCCTGAAACTGCATTTGCTAACTCTTGCAATTTTGCCAATCTGTTCAAGGTCAAATTGCTCATTTTACTAGAGTGTCTTCTACTTTGTCAAACACTTGCTCTTATAAATTGAAAAGATTCACCAAAAAATGTTCATAAAGTTCTGGTGGGTTTTGTTGCAGATAGAAAACTTGTTACATTCCATGGAGATTTACCGTATACATCCCAGGAAATTATTAAAAAGATTGAAATGCTTGATGAGAGTAATATTATTGGCTCCGGAGGCTTTGGGACTGTATATAAATTGGTGATGGGCGAGAACAGTGCATTTGCTGTAAAGAAAATTGACAAGTGTGGTGTGGCATCCAATCGCCAATTTGAAAGGGAGCTGGAGATCTTGGGAAGCATTAAACATAGAAACCTTGTTAATTTGCGGGGTTATTGTGTATTTCCATCAGCCAAAATGCTCATCTATGATTACTTGCTTCTGGGCAGTTTAGATGAGTTTCTACATGGTTAGTTCATCAGGAATTATATATTTTTTCTCATTTGACTTACTCTTTAACTTCTCTTTTCCAATATACAGGACATCTGTAACTTTAATGTCTAGCTGTTAAGAGGTATTATGTTTTTGCCAGATAGCGAACAACCTGCATCATCTCTAAACTGGAACACTAGATTGAAGATAGCACTTGGAGCAGGTCGGGGGCTGGCTTATCTGCATCATGACTGCTATCCTAGAATTGTCCATCGTGATATAAAGGCAAGCAATATATTAATTGATGAGAAGCTGGAGGCACATGTGTCAGACTTTGGGCTTGCAAAACTCTTGGAAGATGAGGAAACTCATGTCACAACTGTTGTTGCAGGCACTTTTGGCTACTTAGCTCCAGGTATATCTACTTTACAAATTCATCTTTTATTGTACTTATTGGGATACTGGTGAATTCACCTCCAATGCAAATTGGGATACTGATGAATTCACCTCCAATGCAAATTCCAAAACAGAGTACTTGCAAAGTGGACGGGCAACGGAGAAATCAGACGTGTACAGTTTTGGAGTGGTATTACTAGAGTTGCTCAGTGGAAAAAGGCCAACAGATCCTTCTTTTGTCAAAGATGGATTGAATTTGGTAGGATGGGTGAGTTAAATCTGATCCTGCTATTGTCAATTCTTCGAATTTTTTTGTGCTAGGAAAAAAAGCCTGTTAACTATCCAGGAGTCAGATACCCTACAACTATACATTATAAACATCATACTACATGTAGGATTCCATGAAGGGCAACTCCTCTGTCACATCTTGCCAGGCTGCTTAACGTTGATACTACTCTAACATTAAACTGCCTTCTGCCGAGTTTCTAAGCAGTATCATCAATAAAATAAGGTGCCATCTTACCACTAGATCACAACCCAACGGACTCTAAATAGTTAATTCTTGTTTCCAAAGGAACTAATCACATTTCCACCATGAACAAGAATGTTTTCCAATTCACATATTTTCTTCAGGCCATGCTTCCTCGAAATTGACATTTAGTTTGTCCTAGTTCTGAACCGCGACTTCTAGAAAGATTCAAAATATCTGCTCTACTTTGGCCTTATATAAGTTTGAAATTCTTACTGAATCTTGTTTTTTGGAAAATTCAGGTAAATACACTCATGGCGGACAATAGATTGGAAGAGATAGTTGATCCAAAATGTGAGTGCATCTCCTTGGATACCATTGAATCATTTCTAGAGATCGCAACAATGTGTGTAGCACCAAGCCCTGAAGAACGTCCAACAATGAACAGAGTAGTGCAAATGCTAGAAGAAGAAACTATGCCTCCCGGCTCCAGGGGTTCAATCCCAACTATGAGTAGAGTAGTCCAAATACTAGAAGAAACTATGGCCAGTGAGTTCTATGACTTGTTATCTGATTGAGAAATGAATTCAGTTCAACTGAAGATGCTTTACTGCGATAATGCTTAATATATTTTATTGATTGGTTTTGTCTAGCCTGTAAATTGGGCTTTCAAGAAGCCCAATCATTTTTTGTTCAACCTTTCATGTATATATGCCCCTGTGAGGCACGGTGATTATTTATCCTCTTCTATGGCAAACCAGATCATCTGTGCCAGTAATAGGGTTTAATTTTACTTGAAGCATATTTATTTGTATGAACGTATCAAGGATTGCAGGAGTTTGCCATTGTAATCAAGCAAAGAAGCATATTAATATATAGTTATTGGATTCTTTTTTCATGTGGTAAATCTTGGTGACCTTATGGACAGCCATTAATGCAGTGATGCCCATTGGAATTATGGGCCACTTATTGTGCTGGGTAATTCAAATCTCGATCATGTTCTTACCAGTTCCCCATTATTGCTATTAAAAGCTTTTTCTTACAATAAGTTTTGCTACCAAGCAAACTGAAAGTAGACAATATTGAAGTGAATGGTAGCCTTGATAACAGAAATGCTACATGCTTATATTTACTACTGTAGATTGGCAATGATGGTTCAGTAAGGAGTGGCATTACTTATTCACAGCACTCCATTGCCTTGTTTAACAAGATATCGTATTATGCTAAAAGCTGTGCAAGCCACTTTTTTATTGTAAATATTACAGAACCTGAAATCTTGTATTATCTTATAAGGGAACTAAACATTATACTAAATTGAAGTACATAGTAAAACTGGTCGATAGTAAATTGATATACGAGTCCCACTTAAGCAATGCTTGCAATCATAACTTAGTTAATGGAGTCTCAATCTAGTAGTCCAGTTTAAATCTAATTAGTGATACAAACAATCATTTCAGCAAGTAAATACACTTTTGAGAGGTCTGAAGACCCAAATTCAAGATATTTTACAAAAGACGTTAAAGCTATCTAGTCTCATCTATAAAAGATTTTATAATGATTACCATTAATTTGCATTATGAGTTATTATTGCATACTTGAATTTACCAACCAAGCCTCATTTAGCCTTATAGTTTGGGATGGATTAATCCTTGTAGCAACATAGGTATACCAATCAAATATCAACGTTGTTTCTCACATGCTATTCATTTTTTTGTGTCAATTGATTTTAATGATGTAATCCTTGGGCATCTCTACTTGCATTATGGACAAGATGTTAATACAACTAATCCTTAGAGCATCATCATAATAGTGGATAATAAGAGATATTGGATTCATTAAGTGATTCTAGGAGTCAAACATGTTGCAACATCTCCACATTAGATTGCACGATTATCTTTTAGCACGTTTTGGACAAGTGTATTTCAAGAAGGAAAGAATTAGTTGTGTGCTATTGCATAAGCATGTGTGCTAGCCTCATACATTTACCCAATAGTGCATAATCTTGCACATAACTCCTTGCAATGCGTGCCATCCATGCAGTGCTTGGAATCATGTCATGCAACTCAAAAGTCACTCTCTTGCTCATATGCTATACATCCTTGTGCATTAGTATTGTACAATCTAGAAATCAACACATAGCAATACACATCTTAGAGCACTGCACAACGATTTGATGTACTTTATGGAGCCATTTCGAGACATGCCACTTGTCAACACAATATGTATCTAGATTCATAACTGTTTTGAAAAGTGTCATGCATGGAAGGCCAGCTTGTTCAACTTCTATAATGGCTTTTGTCCCCATGATCACGTAATGAGTAATTGATAAGTGTACATGTATAACATAAACATTTAAGTATACATTAAATAGGATAGAATGAGAAATATGCATACATTCCTCTAGGTTATGCCATGTATGGAATGTGTAGATTAATAAAATAGTTTGTTCAAGTTCTCATATTCTTCCCTATGTAACCCTATTGTCTCCATGTTGGTTTTGCATATTTACAACACATCTAAGTCCTCATCTAGATCATTGTCTCTCAAAACACCTATGTTTCATATCAGTTAGGCTTTGTGGATATAGAGAATGTATGGAGAATGCTCTTAATGAAGTGGATCCTAGGAAGAGAGAAGAATTAGTTCATGTGAATGTTATGATGATCCATGTAGGACTATAAGAGCAATGGACATTTCTCATGCATAGGAGATGTGTTGTATAATGGATGAAGTAGATGCACAAGACCTAGAGGTTGATACCTAGATGCTTAAAGGATATGAATTTTAAGAATTTCGGAGCTTCCCATTTGGTAGAAAAGGAGAGCATAGAGTAGATTAATAAGGAACTATGGATCCACTACTTTGTAGGGCCTTGTTATGTTTGAGGATGTGTTCAAAACCCATTTAAAAAATTTTAATGATTAAATCATATATATTTGTGTATTGTAGGTATTATCATGATGATGCCATATTTGAAATGTTATTAAAATGTGGATTAAATAACCTTAATTGATTTTACTATGTGTTTTAGCTATCAATACATATTGGGTAGGTGCACATAATATTTGACTTGAGTGTGCAAGTAAAGGTAAAATCCCAATGGTGGTTAATTTGAATGCAAACACATGGTTTGATCGGTATTGTGAATTGGTCATACTTATTAGAAAGAAGGTGCTTGATTGTAATTACCTATGGTTGCTAATCTCCTCATGATTCATTATGCCTTAGTATAGTGGCAATGTTGCCTTAAGATCTTGGGGAAAATACTCAATCTCCTATCAAAAGGATATAATAAAGTTGAGTTTTATACCCACTAGCAGACATAATCTTGAATAAACCTAAAGGTCTAGACATTAAAGTAAACAATAAAAAAGCATTGAAAGGGAAATTTTGTAGAAACTCAACTCCTAACCAAATTGGATCTAAGTTGCTCTTTTATATCCAATCATCTTGTTGCTTCCCGCAAGGTATTTGATAGCAAGAGGAGTCAACTTTATGAAACTTTTATGTGAAAAGGGATGCTACATGTGGAATTTTCAAACATCTTATATCCATATCCATATCCATATCCGATTCCAAACTCCAAAAACTATCGCAAAAGAATTTTAGAAAGCTTCTCACCTAAGTATTAATGACATCTACCTACCACCTTACAAAAATAATGGTGGCATGAATTAAACTTTTGGAGGTATGAAAGGGATTTCATTGAAATACTTATGCATTCTATATTCTAAACAAATGAGTTATGAGCCCTTGCAACTTTATCGATTGACAAAGTGAAGAACTAGTGAATTCAACAAACATTTCTACAAGAAGGAAACATTGTGAAGCAAGGATGAGCTAGCAAAAGAGAAAGTGTAAAGCAGTAATCTACAAAGAGGTCTTAAGGAGTTATTTATCAAAATTTCAAAGCAAATCAATAAGTAGGCACAATAAGTATTTCAAGGAGAGGTGAGTAGTTAGCTTCCAATCAATGAAAAACAAATAGATGTATTTGATGTTGAAGAAGAGAATTAAGATAATGCCACTTTAAATTGATGACTCCACATTATTATTTGATTCTCAAGTGATGACATATGATTTAAATAAAGATGATATATTCTTTTGACTGAACACATAATTGGTAAACATGGCTAATAAGGAGTTAGATCTTGTTCTAGAGGAGATCCAAATAAATGTGTCTACATAGGATGTCTCCAACCTCTAGACCTTAGAACCTCAAGAAAATTTTGCACAAGTGGAGGTAAATGAATCAAGTGTACAAGTATAGGAAGATACACCAAGAATTGATGTTCATGGAGAACAACAAAATGAAGATAATGTCGTACTATAAGAGATTCAACAAAATAATCCATCCACAATAAGGACTAAACTAAATTTAACTATGGAACATAGAAATTAAAAATGGGGAAGACACACAAATTGATAAAAATACAAAATAGCTAGTACTAGAAAAAGTAGTTGACCAAGCAAAAACAAACACAATTTATCAAGTTCAATTGGAAGTAGCTCCCACAATACATTGATCAAGTGATCTCTATTATTTATCAACAAGTAGTACAACTACTAGTAGTTGAGAAAGTTTCTCAAGAAAATGTTGATTCCCAATAGGAACATGAATAAAAAATAATTGATGCATCATCCCAAATACCATTGTGGTTGGATGTTAAGATCCAAAAGGAAAAACTATAGTAAGAACTACCACAATTTATTTATAAGAGGTTAAGAAAAAATGACATACGTAAGACCTAGGAAGAAGGACAAACTATTGTCTTCAATCAGAACATATACCTTAGGGTTTTATATTGTTGAAGTAGCCACCCTTATGGTGGACAAGGATGATAGAGAGTTAGTGCCAAAAGATTATTAGATTACAATTTTCAATTTAGGACAACCTACTAGGGACCAAGAGATAGCAACAATGTAGTCCTCTAAATCTGTAGTTGTGGTAATGATGCATAATGATGAGAAGACAAAGAAAGTGTTAAAGGAGCAAATTTTTTGAACTTCAAATTATATCAAACAATTAACTACTCTATAATTTGTAGATGGTACCTTTTCTACTTTCGACATCTTTTCACAACAAAAGGATTTTGCTCTAGATATTAAGATTAAAAAAATGTCCAAGGTAACTGAAGATTGGATAATGAAACTAGGTGATCAAGGCAATAAGATGATTGAACAAGCTTTCGATTCATGGTCAAATTTCAAAAGCTTGAAAGAAAAAATGATGAATTAAAAGAAGCATGTAAGGAAGGGAAAGAGAAGGATGAGAAATACCTTCCTAGACTCACAATAATTAACAAAATAGATGTGCAACTATTGGAGAAAGAAAACATATTATATTGGTAATCCATCACGAAGTGACGAAAGTAAATTAAAGCTATTTGGTTCAAAAAAATCAACTAGATGAATCTATGGATGAAATGAATAAGATTGAAAATCAAGTATAAGATATACAATATGAAGAATTGGCATTATTTGAGAATTTGACAAGTTGATTTTACAATGATGAAGGAATTTAGAAGAGGTTGCAAAAAAGTAGGATCTCTTCCACAAGATTATGTAATCTTGAATCAAGAACCATACAATTTTAAACTAGATATTATGAGTAAGATGGTTAATATTAGCCATATACTCAACAAGTCTGAGAAAGATATGCAAAAGAAGATGTCGTATGCAAGAAAAATATCATCTTTTGATAGCCATAGTTCCAAATGTAAATATATACAAATACTAGATAAGGATACAATGCACAAAATACTTATTGCACACATGAAATACAAGTAAAGAGAAGTTGAGTGGGACAAGGTGATCATTGAGGACGATCAAAGCTTAAATGAAGATCAAGTTGCATGAACATAATGCAAAAGTTAGTAGTATTCTAATATCCTAATCCTAACTTCATTCATACATCCAGATATTTAGTACATTATAAAGTTTTGTATATGATATCTTGATTGTAGATTGCATGTTTGTTATAGTTGTACAACGTTTATTTTGTTGATACTACTTATTCCACCTTTGTAAACCTTGATCATTGGTGATGAATGATTCCTAATCATTGGATTATAGCAAAATTTTAGTGCATTAATCTATAAAAGGGCCATTAGTTATACTTTTTAGAGACAAAATTCATTGATATTGGTGGGATTTTTCAGTAAGAGTTATTATTTCAAATCTCCTTCATGGTTTCTTCTTTGTAGTGGATTTTTGCTATGAAACAATATATAAGAATATGATGGATGTCTAGTTTAGGCCATCGATAATTACTAATTGTAAGTTGCGATGTGTGATGATTTGAATTGCCTATTTTCTTGTTAAGAAATGTATCATTGGATTGCACCATTTCTAGGTATTTGATGGTTATTTTGTAATTTGAAAATCTATTGAAGCTTTCACTCCCTTTATAATGTTGTGATAATGTTTGGTTAAATAAAGGATAGTTTTGATTAAGATAAAGTGGGCCCAAACCTTAAACAAAAACGGTTGTCGAGGCAAATAGGACAAGTCTCACAGGAGGTGAGACTAAAAAGAACCAATCAAAGACAAGCTATGCTTTTGATCAGAGCATAGAATTAGAGAGGAAAAATAAACACGGATCTTGACCCTATACAAAAGACTTATCCAACAAGTCTTGAGAAAGATGAATGGAAGAGGTAGAGGAGAGACCCTTATTCCTTCGACAAACGACTATCCAAGTGATACTATCAACCAGACTCCCACCTTAAGAGGGAGAAAGAGACACCCCTAAGGGAAGATCATCAACACTTGAAGGGGGAATAGGACTACAAAGTGAAAGGAAAACTTTGTAGAAGAAACCAAGGGCAAAGTAGGAACAAGCGTAGGAGAAACACTCAGAGGAGAAACACCAACAAGGCCCATAAGACAACCCAAGTTCGAGGTAGGCGTAGGATGCTCAACAAAAAAAGCATCCTCAAAAGAGGAAAAATCCAAAATAGTTAGGAGATCATCGTTATCATTATTCCACCAAGTAGCAATACCATTACAACACTAAAAGGAACAAGCCAAAGCTAAGTTACCAACAATGAAAAATGATAACACCTAAATAGAAGTCCCTCAAAATCAAGTAGTTGGGACCATGGTCAATCCCCAACCAACAAAACCACATCCTTGTGAAGTGGCAAAGAGATGCCAATATCCACCAAAATACGAGGCTAATCCCACAATAGTGGGTTACACTTTTTGGCCAAACTTGACATTGAAATGAACATTTTGAACTAAATCTTCACTTTCTAGCACCTATAGCTGCTAAACTGTGAGGAATTTGAAGATGATGCAAACTAGTGATTTTTGACATTTTCTCTGTAGATTCTAATTATATATTTTAAAAAAAAATTGGAATCAAATTGCATTTCTTTATCCATCTCCTTTGATAACTAGTTTTTAACAGTAAACAACATTTTTAAAGAGTGATGTGTACTATAAAGCACATAACTTTTTTCTATGAAGGATAAATTCTTTTTTTTTCGAATTTAGATTTGTAACTATGGTATCTAGAGCATGCATTTGGTTTCATAGTGTTCTATTGAATATTTTTTTCTTAATAAGTTTTGAAGTCAAACCAATTAGAATTTAGACATAGGTGTACTATAAAGCACATAATTTTTTTTGTATGTATCAAAATTATTATTTTTTGTTCAATCACGGACACTAATACCAAGAGCATAGATTTTTTTAAAACTTTTTTTGGTAATCTACTATTTTTCCACATGTGCAAAACAAAGAGCTTGATTTTTGGTGAAAGACCTATGTTTAATTAAACTAAAATATATATGTATAATAAAACCAAAATATATTAAAAATATACTTGATGGAGAGCTCATTTTGAGGACTATAGTCCCCTAGATGGGATTGTCAAGTTGATTCCATTTTGCTCCTCAACTTGAGCCTTGAAACCCTAAAATATGCATAAAATTGTAGATGGGGGGGCAAGGGAAAAATAAGGAGGTTTGAATGAACACCCCTTCAAACAAAGGGGGGTTTGAATGAAGGGGTGTTCATTCAAACCCCCTAAAAATAACATTAAATAAATCAAACCCATTATTTTATTGACAAAATACCAGCCGCCATGGGTTCAAACAAACCCTTGAGGAAAATGATGGTTCGCTCAAAGGTGGGTGTTCAAGTGAACACATAAAGGTGGTTCACTCAAAGGTGGGTGTTCAAGCGAACACATAAAGGTGGTTTTCTCAAAGGTGGGTCTTCAAGAAAACACATAAAGGTGTTCGCTCAAACACCCCCCTTTGAGTGAACTCGTCCAAAAAAAAATTCATGCTCCGATAATTTTTGTTCGTCAAATGAATTGTAACCCACTATTGTGGGATTACCCACGAGAAAAGTCGAATGCCCTATGAAGGAAGTGGAATCATCAAGCTTCAAAAATTGACCAATAGAGTAACCAATGGCCTCCAAGCAAGTTTCTTCCCAAAACTAGAGAGGAAGATTCGAGAGTCTAATCCATACCAGATGCACATTGAGTAGTTTAGTGAGGGCGTTGAAGGAAGATGTACAGGGTTGAGCAAGAGAGATTTCTCTCCCTAAGACCACATTTAATTAGGCATTTTCCTACTTATTCATCCAATAATTCTAATAAACTTTCAAATTTAAGATATATTAACTTCTTTATAAACCTTTCTTTTTTTAATTTCATTTGTATTCAAAATTTAAATTTAGAAAAACGTCATTAAAATAGAATATCAAATATTTAAGTGTTTTAATAAGACTAGATATAACTAGGTTTTAGACCATGGAATACTCATTTAGGGTTTGAATACATAAATATTGTTATCTTTATAATCTAACCCTTATTTCCAAATTCTAGCATGTAAGTCCCTTTGTGTAAGCAACTTCATAATGAACAATTGAGGTATCCACACATCAAGACCTAATATTTGAAGCCTTGCATTGGCTAAATTTTATTTCAAAATTTAGTTTCCTTTCAAGAGAGATTCAAGTTCAACATAATTTGCATCTATGTTGAGGTGTCAAATTCACACATCAATAGATTGACACTATAAGGAGGGTAGCCAAACCGAAATCCAAAATAATTCTCACCCAATCTAGATCTAGTAGTTCAGACTCAACATTATTATAATTAGATCAACATTAGAGAGTGGGATGTGATAGGGAACAAGCAAGAAGTCCACAAAGAAGTTTTTTAGGGGATATTTCCAAGAATGATATAATTAATTATGGATTTCTTTGGGCTAGTAAATTTAGCCATGATCCTTCTTTTATACCATGATTTAGTAAATAATTTGGATAGATTATGTCCTAAGTATGTAACTTTCATAAAATTTCTAAAGATCACTTGCAAGTGTTTAAGGATACCTATTTTAGAGTAATGATCTAGTATGAGGATGTGATGTGTAGGTTGTTTTCATACATGTTGGGAGAGAATTCCTATGATTGGTATATTATTGTATCCTCAAAATCCATCAATACTTGGGATCAACTAGAGAATTCCTTCTTATCTAGGTTTAATATCCCAATTGATGCTACAATTTTGTACCACTAGTTCATTGAAATCAAAATAGAAAAAGGAAATTTTATTAGTAATTTCAATGATAGTTTCTATAAATAATTTTTCCACCTACATGATCCATATGTTGTAAATAAAGTACATCTCTTATCGTCCACTATGTTGCTTTGGATCCCTTGACATTAATGTTTGCTTGAAGAACTCATCTAGTAGTCAACAACTTATTAGAGAATATGGGGATGTGACAACCAAGTCATATACCTTTGATGAATGTAGGTATTCTTGGTATTCCCAACCATATGCATAGGATCAATGATGCATTAGTACACCACACTCCTATATTGCACCGAATGCCTCTATCCACTCATCAAGGAGTGAATCAGTCCATGGTTTTACATCTATGACTTGAAATATATGAAGTACCTACAAATAGATATCATTTTTTCCCACCTTATCAAGATAATGTGATAGCTTACACACAATAAAATAAAGAGGAAATCAAGGATTTGGATGCATAATTGAAGAGATTAACAATTGAAGTCATTCATCTATCAAACTAGAATATATATCTCCTAAATGTATAAAATAGGAACTAGAATGTTCCAACTCCCAATTGTACCTAGAATACGAGAACAAACAATGGTGGAGCTCCTTCACCATAGGGTGGACACACTTCTAATGATAACTAAGTTATAGCAAGAGTAAGTTTGGTCGATGTAGTTATTAGGAATCAGTATCAATTGGAAAATAAAAATTCTCATCTAAGCCCAACCATCTATAGTTCAAAATTACTTCTAACATTTTCCAAAATGAAGTCCAAAAACATTGAATCCACTCTAGAACCCAATCCTTTATTTGGAAGGGAAAATATACCAACAAGTTACAATTCTTCTGTGGTGGTGGAGAGTTATACTTTCCCTTATCAATCAGATAATGAGACAAAGGAGGTGGATAAGGTGCAAGCATTTCAACAATATCATAAGGAACACAACTACTCCTCAAGGAGAAATAGGGAAAAAGGACCACAAACTACATCCATTCCTCCAAAAAACTTCCATATGCATCTAGACCCCAATGCTAGCAATAAACCAAAGCCACACAAAGTGACTACGTGTTTATATTTTATTTTGAATGCTTGACCTATGAAAGGTAAGGTCACAACTCCAATCAATACCAATAATACAAATAGGCTTGGCTCTTATATTGCTATATATATTAGCCTCTCATTGGTAGAATTGGTGAAAATGCCTCAAGTAAAACAAGCCTTTCTTCAATCTCTAAATGAACCATTTCACAAAGAAACCACCATTTTGGAGGATATTCTAGTGAAAGATAACCTTAGTAAAGTAAAAGAGAAAATACCAGTTCAAAATTTTGATTTACACTTAGCCATATATAAAGAGAAGAATGAATCTTCATTCTTATTGATTTGTAGTGTCGTAAATTGTCACCCTTGACAATTTCACACTATGTTTTTGCTCCCCTTTAATTTAATGGACCTAATTAAGCTCCTAATTTCCAAAATTATTCATTCCATAGCTTATTTTAAATAATTTTTTGATATTTTACAAGCATAAAACAAATGTTCTCATTTAATACTTTGTCCTCGACACTTTAAATCCTCAAAAATAGGGTTGGGACACTGACGCCTAGGCACCTATGTCCCCCTATTTTGGCTCCAAATTCAAATATGTTTGTGTTGGCATTTTATTATTTAAAATTAAAATATTTAAAGTTAGTTGTCAGGATTTAATTTTTGGGAAATTAGAATAAATTCCTATAAATACCTAGTTATTTCTTCATTTCAAATCCATCTAGCACTAGCAAGCATTCATGAGCAAAAGTTATTGTCAATATCATTTAAGAGAATTCAAGAGAAAGTCAAGAGCAACCATTAGAGGATTTATGGCAACAATTCAAGATCCAACATTATGTAAAAGTGTATGTGATCTCATGTGTTATCATTGTTTTGTGAAGGCTAACCTTTGTTGTAGGTCTCCAAAGCATTCAAGAATTCAAGCAAATCAAGCAAGAAAGATCCAAGATCCTTGAGGTGATTTGCTTGACTTTAGTCCTTCAAGGAAGTCATTGAAGGGCGGTGAGTTGCATCACTTTGTGATTTCATCATTCCTTCCTTTTATTTAGCCATTTATCATTAACATTGCCATTGTAGAAGAGGAAACAATAACACAGGGTTTGACTAAGGAAATGTTAGAATTGTGAAAAACACGAGCCGCATGATCAAACAACGAACAAAGACACCTTCCATGCAAGAGATCTACAAAAAAGGAATTGCTATATTCCTCAACAAGAAAAAGCTACAAAATGAACCTCAAGAATCTTCAAGGAAAACAAGAGTCCTCAAAGGTTGAGATTTTGAGAGAACAAAAGAGTCTCCAGAGATAATACAATGAGGGTTGAGTGTTATATAGGAGCAACCCTAAATGATAAAGGAATTAGATCAAGACAAGTGTCAATATCACATGCGATGAGACAAAATGATCTAATAATAACTCACTTCAATTAACATAGAAAAGCACTTAGTTAATTGAATAAAAAACTCCTAAGTTTAGCTTAAGTGCATGAGAATAAATTAGACTAACGATTAATTAAGTATTAATTAATCATGAGCTAATGCATGATCACTCTAACACCTCCCTTAAGATGAACTTAGGAAGTAGCTAAAAACCTAAAAATGAAAATGCATGATGGGTCCTAACAAACAAGGCTTGGTGAGGTACCCGTGTACAAACAAAAGATCTCTCAAAAGTGGAGAAAAGGATTAAACCATAGCAGGAGAAAAATCCTCTCCAAAAGAGAGAAAGGTGAATGAAGGACTAAAAAATCCTTCAAATCAAGGTGTGAAGAACTGAGAAGCCTCCAACCAAATAATATCCCAAAAAAGAGGAACATGTAGAACATCGTTGAAGCACGAATAAGCTATAAAATGATGTCGAATGATGACTAATATAGTGCTGAAATGAAGAACCTCCATAAACAAGAATGCAAGAGTGTCCATATGGTAAATGATCCATCTCATTGAAATGCATGTAACCAATTGTTGATGTATGTTGCATCTGAAAGTACACAAGAACAAGAACTAGATACGTAGATCACTCAAAAATGTGAAACCAAGGAAGCATTAACACCAACTATAGAAACCCCCCCATAATGCTAACAAGGGAGAGCCATGATAGGAACACTAAAACTGTGTGAAGCCAAGAAGTGCATGTAGGAGAAATAACCTGCAAATAAAAGGGTGTGAAAACTAAGGCACACACGCATGAGGAAAGAATCACTAAGATTCACTATTATCATGGAAGGGACACTCACTTGACAAAGGCGTGATGGAAAACCAAAAGAAAACATCAACCCCATGGAACTTTATATCATAGTGCAAATACAAAAGGCACAATAGGATGTGCAAAACCCCTAAAAAGTATACACCATAATGGCACTTTATCCCAATGCATCTACAAAAGAGAATGTGAATTAGAAAGATGTCTACAATGCTTAAATAGGGTATAATACTAGAAATACATATAGAATAGCCAAAAATAAGTCATCCCACGTAAACAAAAAGCTTCCAAGAGCTAAGATATCCAAGTAATTCATCAAAGTGTGAAAACACAAAAAAACTAAATAAAATGTACCTAGAGAGAAATCTAGAAAAAATCATGGATGGATGTGAAGAGCTTTGAAAGACGGTTCCAACACAGCTGGAATTGCAAAAAACAAAGAAAATGATCAAAAGTTATGAGCTCGGGACTGAAAACAAAACATCTACCTTCAATAGGTTGTAGAATGCACTATCAAGGGGGCGACTCTTTGGTGAAATGGTGGGGCTTCTTTCCTGTAGTGCCAACAACCAAGGTTCAAACCTCATGGGGTCAATCTCTACCATGTCAAAAAATTGAGATTGTGGGAGACCCTATGGTGAAATGGTGGGGCTTCTTGCCTGTAGTGCCAACAACCAAGGTTCAACCACATAGGATCGCTCTCTACCATGTCAACAATTGAGATTTCTTACCCCAATTTTTATGTGTTTTACTTTGGATGGCGTTCGATGGTTCTGTGTGTCGAGCTAGGGCATCCATGCCCTAGTTCGATCCCTGCATCTTCTTGATTTTGCGCTGGGTGGGGGGTCTTTGTATGCATTTGGGGGCATGGGGTGGCATTTTCTTTCCTTTTCTCTTTCCTCGGTTGCTTCTTTCTATTCTGCCTGCGTGTGGGGATTACCTCTTGGCGTTGCGCGACGAGTTGAGTGTTGTTGGAAGCCATGGGTGTGGTGTGGAATGAGCCTTTGTGCCTAGTTTTTTTCCTTCTTGCACAACCTCTTATCGAAGGTGCCTCCTTAGTGCTTTACCAGTGTTTTGTGGTGAGTGTTGGGTGGGGTTTTTGAAACCCTTGTTTTGGTTTTTATAGCTCGGGGGCTTGCATGCTCACTATGGGTTGGGTATAATGTTGTCCAGGGAGACCTTGGGCGCTAGCCCCAAAATGGATTTTTCGTTTTGCGATTGGTGCAAAGTCTCCTCCACATGCTTCAAATGTTTTCAATAATAATTTGTATTTGTCGGAACCTAGGCTAGATGGAGTGAGTCTGTCTAGTGGGGCTCGGATCACGAAAAATCAATGGATGTTTGGAACGTTGCAAGGAGAGGCCGAAACTCGTCATCTTATTGGAGATGGTCGTGGAGGATATCGAATATTACTCGAGGAACTCTTTTTATTGCAAGTTTTTGGGTATGTGGATATCAATGCAATTTTTGGAGTCTTGGGCCTGACGGACTTGGATGTCGAGGGTGAGATGGATATAAAGCTCTTGGAAAATAATTATTTCATGGTTACCTTTGATTGCATTGCAGTTCACAATAAGGTTTTTGAAGGGGGGCACTATTTTTATAACCAGGTTGGTCTGTGTATTAAACTGTGGCATGCTAGTTTAAACCCTACTGAGGAGCTTCCGACTCGAGTCCTTGTGTGGGTTCGGCTTCCGCGGTTTCTAGTGGAATGTTGGCGGGATGACGTTTTGCATTTGTTGGGGTCGATGCTTGGGAAGCCAGTTGGTTCTTCG
This sequence comes from Sequoia sempervirens, assembly GCA_007258455.2. Lineage (NCBI taxonomy): Eukaryota > Viridiplantae > Streptophyta > Pinopsida > Cupressales > Cupressaceae > Sequoia > Sequoia sempervirens. The sequence continues at coordinate 288,419,524 of VDFB02000008.1, forward strand.
CAATAGAATCAGTTTAAAAAAGTGATAACTTTTGCTTGTATTTGTGTGGAAATTGACTTAAGTAATCCATTACCAGATTCTTTGGATATGTCTGTGGGTCCTCACTCTTGGGTGCAGTCGCTAGACTATGAAACTCTTCCATTTTGATGTTGTCTCTTCCATGACAATGGTCACTTACAACGAAGATGTCCAAGGGCTAGGCCCGTGGAGCCTCTGATTTCCCAAATTGGTCACAACCCACCTAGGGAGGATAAGGGAAAGGATCCCATTCCAGGGGATGGGGTTGGTCCAGATGGCTTCGCCCCTGTAAGGAATCGTAACAAAAATCGGGGTCAAAAGAGGACCTTGAAGGAAAGACAAGATGAATACTCTTTTAACAGATTCGAGGCTTTGGATGATCTTGGCCCGCAGGAAGTGAATCCGGGCTTGGTGAATTTGGATCAGGGTATTGTGTGTTCAGGATAGACAGATCCTCTTTTTGGGGCTTCTCTAGATACACAAGTTACGAGAGCTTTGCAAATGATGATCGACCTTCAAATGGATGGCTAGGTGGAGTCGGTTCCTGCTGTGGAAATGAAGAAGAATGGGGGAGTTGGTTCTATTTTGGATTTGCATGCAGGAATAGATGCTGGGAAGAATATTAAGTCTTCTCCTTCTCCTTTGGGTCTCCATCAAAAGGATATCAAGAAAGGGTTGGGGGAAAAATCTTCAAGGCTTGGTAAGAAAAAGGATATGGAAAAGATTATGTTAGTTGGGGAAACTTTGGTGGAGTTAGGGTTGGTTAAGACTCTGGATTCACACTTCTCGAGCTCTTTGAAATGATTGTATTATCATGGAATGCAAGGGACTTGAACAACGGCCCTCGACAAAAGGTTGTTCGTGAGTTGGTTAGAAGTCAATCTCCTGATGTTCTATTCCTGCAGGAGACTAAGTTATCTATGGAATGTATGCTTGGTTTATCTCCTAAGTTGTGGGGAAGCGGTGAATGCCAATGCATTGGTTCTCAAGGGTCCACGGGTGGAGTGGCTTTCCTTTGGAATCCTCAAAAGATCCGCCCTCTTTGGTGGATGTCTAGCAAGTCTTCTATCTCGATGATCTCTCCTTGTTCTGAGACTGGGGATTGTATTCTCCTCTCCAATATCTATGCGCCTATTGAGTTTCAGGGTAAGCAAATTTTTTGGGCTCATATTAGATTTGTCCGGAGTATGGTTCCTTTTCATCCATGGATTATGGCTAGTGATTTTAATGCTATTTCTGAGTTGGCTGAGAAGCGGGGTGGTATTGCAAGGTTGGAGCCTTTTGCGCTGCTTCTTCAGGATAACATTTCTACTTTGAATCGTGTTGATGTAAAGCCTACTAATGGTCATTTTACCTGGAACAATCGAAGGATTGGGGATAATTGCATCTCTGAAAGACTTGACCGGTTTCTGGTGTCCTACTCTTGGGTTGGTGGAGTATGGTCTTCTAGCTCAGAAATTTTGGATTGGGGGGGATCCGACCATTGGCCTATCAAGCTTGTTGTCTCTTCAATTCGTGTGCCTTGGTCACTCCCTTTCAAGTTCTAGATTATGTGGCTTCATGAGCCCTCTCTTCATAACTATGTGGCCGAATGGTGGAGACATGGTAGACCCGCTTATGGCATGACAATGTATGTTTTTTCTAAGCTTCTCCAATTTGTCAAATATCAGCTTAAGTGTTGTAACCGACAATGCTTTGGGAACATTTTCCATGCAAAGGTTGTTGCCCAGGCTGAGTTGGATAGTATTACGAGGGTGATCAGGGAGGATGGTGTGATTGCTAATTTACTTCAAGAGGAGGCCAGGGCATTGAAAGTGTTGAAGGAGTGTCAATTGCAGGAGGAAATCTATTACAGATAGAAGGCACAGATTGAATGGCTTCAGGAGGGAGATAAAAATACGGCCTTCTTCTTCAATTCGGTCAAAGCCAGGCGACATGGGAATTCAATTTCTATTCTAGTAAATGACACTAGTGAGCATCTTTCCTCTTTTAAGGATATTTCGTGTGAAGCTGTGCAGTATTTTATTTCCTTATTCAGGGAGGATTCTCAGGGGGTTGTTGATGAGGAGGCCCAAGTTCTGTCTTGCATCACTTCTTTGGTTACTATGGAGATGAACGAGCATCTTATGGGTGATTTATTGATCGAAGAGCTCGAGAGCACAGTGTCCCTGATGAAGAAAGGGAAAAATCTTGGCCCTGATGAATTTTTGGTGGAGTTCTTTCAAGAATTATGGGATATTATCAAGCTGGACTTATTGGCGGTTGTCCATGAATCTCAGACGAATAAGCAGATGTTACAGGCTTTGAATTATACCTTCCTAGCTCTCATCCCCAAATGTGATGGGGCAGATAGGATAAGCCAATTTAGACCCATTTCTCTTTGTAATGTGATTTGCAAAATTATCTCTTAAATTATTGCGGATAGGATAAAAAAAGGGCTTAAAGTGTTGATTTCCGAGGAGCAGAGTGGTTTTGTGGCGGGAAGACAAATCTTGGATAGGGTGGTTATAGCCACAGAGACCATTCATTCTATGGCCATTTCCAATGATAAGGCAATGTTCATCAAGTTGGACATGGCAAAGGCGTATGACAGAGTTCAATGGTCCTTCATTTGGAAGATTCTTGGTGCTTTTGGTTTTGGGGATGAGTGGATTCAATGGGTCATGAGTTGTGTTACTTCAGTATCCTTCTCTATTTTAATTAATGGTGATCCCTCGAAACTTTTTGGTGCCTCTAGGGGACTGCGTCAGGGTGACTCATTATCTATGTATCTATTTTTGCTTCTTGTTGAAGGTTTGGGCAGATTGTTGAGAAGGAATGTTGAGAGGGGTCTCATTCAGGGGTGGCGATGGGGAGGTAATATTTCTCCACAGTCTCATTTGCAATTTGTGGATGATACTGCATTGATGGGCATGGCTACAATTAGGGAGGATACTAGCTTGCGTGCGGTGTTGGATGTTTATTTGATTGCCTCAGGTCAATTGATTAATGAAGATAAGTCCTCCATCTTCTTCTTCAATACTCCTGGTCCTATCCAGAGGAGGATATCCAATATCTTGAGGTTTCAGGTTGGGTCCCTTCCTTTGACCTATCTCAGTATTCCTATCTCTGTCAAAAGGATGCCTAGAGAATCGTGGAAGAATATTCTGGATAAGTTCCAGACAAAGGTTAACCATTGGACCCATAGATGGTTGTCCTTTGCTGGTCGGGTTCAGCTAATCAAATCTGTGGTTCAGGCTCTCCCCATTTATAGATGTATGCTCCAAGTGGCCCCAGTTGGTTTTGTTCAGGAACTGGATGCTTTAGCTAGACAGTTTTTATGGGCAAGTAATTTATTGTCCTCCAAATGGAGTTTGGTTAGATGGGAGCTTGTGTGTCGCCCGAGGAAATATGGCGGTCTTGGATTAAGGAAGTCATCTTTGTACGGGATTGCACTTGTTGCTAAGTTGTACTTCAGGTGGTGTGTGGAGCAGGATCAGACCTGGGCCAGGATTTTATCACATAAATATTTCCCAAGGATCCCTTAGATGGATATTCCCCGCTATCCCCTGGTGGGGAAAGGATCGATGATTTGGGGTACGCTCAAGAATGGGGCTTCTCTCATCAAGGATGGCTTATTTTGGATTTGCAAAAGTGGGTTAGAGACTTGTTACCTATTTTTTTCACTCCCAGCTCAAAACAGCTAGAGCTGAATTGCATCCATCAAAGTAGGTACAGAAAGTTTTCATGTTTTGCAGATTAAGTGTTCATTAATCATCATTGAGATCATCTTTCATATGAATCATAGTTTATTGTGCAAACGTTTAAAACAGGAAATTGAGAAAATTTGCATAATAATGCTTTTATTCATTTTGTAAAAAATGTTGAATTCCACACAAGCCGTGGAAGTAACTTTTGGATTTTTACAATCAAATAAATAATGCATAAACAATGGTATGCTATACAACTGAAAATAACGAAAGCATGGGGTAGAAGATGGTTCATCATTGCCTAGAATGATGAATCGTTGACAGTTGAGGTTCAATTGTGACGTCATCTCTAGCTCCATTTCCAACTTCAGATCATTTTTCAGCTCCAAAAGCATCTGCAGGAAAGAAAAAATGACATTAGAGATGGTCTCTAACAAATGACGGATTAAATCCTATCATATGCCTACACTACTGTTAGGAATATAAGATACAGTCGATCAGGCATCCATCATATGATTGCAAGAATCGAGAGGAAAGACATAATTCAATGGAAGCTTTCAGCTTCTTTTATTTTGCTAACATGTTTGTTTCAGTGTGCAGGAACAGGTTCATCATGTTCGAGATCGTTTCATCAGATATGTGGAGTAAAACGGGCTCCCACAAGGGTTGAGCTCGGCATATCAAAAAGGATATACCCATGAGTTTCATATGTGAGTTCATTAATATTGATAACAGTCATTAAGAGAGCTGCTGAAATTAAAGGATAATCATATAAGCAGCCTTATTTCAAGGAAATTCAAAAGAATAGTGTGAAGAACTCATCAATTTCGATAATACTTTGTTCAGCTCTGCTTTATATTTTTACATTGCATCTAAATGAAGTGTAGAGCCTCTTTACATTGAAGAGAGACAGAGTATTTATGCATTTGAGTATTCATAGCTTCAAAAGCATGTAGTAGTCATGCATTCGAGTTCAAGAGATAGCAGGGAAAAACCTTTCATGTTCATCAACTCATAATACAATTAAGTGAAGGCAAAGTCGTTACTTTGAAAGGTACAGATTTGAGCAACAACTATCATTAAATAAACCGCACATCGCTATACATAAGAAGATACTCAAAAGATGTCACAAGATAGTGTACAAAATATTTCGTCTTCTCCAAGAATCATACGTTGAAGCACAATAACAGGCAAAGAGCAGAAATACGGCAGTGAACAAGGCCAATGAACAATTGGAAATACCTCATAAAATGCCTCATTTCTATTTTTCAGTCAAAGTGAGCTTTGAAGGATTAAGTAACAGACAGACATGTATGATGTTTTTAGGTTGCTGAATATAGTGATGAATACACATACAATGGAACAACAGTAAAGAGCAAATCCATTTTTTGTCACAACAAAAGATTAAGTAACAAATGCTACAGGTGTGCATTATAATCAGCAATGAAGGATTAATGAGAAATGATTGGAGGAGAAAAGAAATGTTTTGAGTTCTTAATCGTAAGACAGTTTTGGACGTCTCAGAATAGTAACACTGCCCATCAAGAGTATAATTCACAGACAAGTCATATAAATCTGTGTGCAACAGTTTGAGGAGAAGCATGTTTGCTACAGTGGAACAACATCATGGTACTTTTAAAGAAACAACAGTACGACGAGGTTATATTCAGTATTGATCAGCCAAATGACTATCATTGTCGTCAATGCCAATCATTTGCACAGATAAGCAAATTCAAGTTGACGGTCTATATCAAAAATGCAGTGCTGAATCTATCAAAAAGGGGTATTCCATTGAAGATGTAATAATTTGGATCAGTTACATAAATATGTACTACATAAATCACTGTGACAATACTATGAGTACTATCATGAAGAAGCAGTCATTTGGAAGGATAGCTATACTCCAATGAGGATAGTTAGATGCATCTAGTACAGTCAAAATGAAGGAAAATTCGGCCTTACGACAGTTTAGTATTTTCTTTGTGTGCTTTTTATATCATATACAGAAATAAGGAAGCTCACACTTGTACAAAGGAAAAACAAATATTACCCAGAATGCCTTAACCCATGGCCAGTAATGACAGTAACATACAGAAATCTCTGAACAAAGGCAAAGTAATGATGTCAGGGGTTGTGTAAATACCAAGTATGAAGAATACAAAGGAATTTATGTATTACATATTTATAATGAGAGAACCCAGATCATAATTATTTGCCACGGTCAGATTCAAATCATGACAAATGTATATGTTTAGGGATAGAAAGGAAAGTCTTGGGTAATCATCTTCTACAGTCAAATGATTAAAGCAACTTCAAAAGGTAAGATTTTCCATTTTTATGGCTTCAAAATAGAAAGAACAGCATGGGTTTCTGCTAAAGAATGCGAGTTACCTTGTGATATTGCTCAAATGATGAGTTCGAGCTCTTTCCAACTCCATAGTGGCCATGTTAAAACAGAATACCAAGAGAATACAAGAAGAACAGAGAGAAGACACAAAATGTATTAGATATCATCACAACCGCGCCTTAAGACTTCAGAAAAACACATTTTTTAATGCTTGGTAATATCCAAAGTTGTCAAAATACAAAAACGAGCTTCATTTTACCTGTTTTGTTCAAGAATATCTCGAGAGATTATAAAAAAAATCGACAAGAAATGGCCAAATTCGAGCTTCAAACCCTCCATGGCAGCGGCCGACTTCCTCCAAAAGCTTCTCCAAGTCAAATGCAAAAGAGTGATAATGACTTTTAGGGTTCGATGGTGTTTTGTTCATTCACCCTAATTCCTCTTTGCATTTTTGCGAATAATTTTCAATAATCATTGTGTTTTATTCTCCCCGTGGCCAAGACTTTTAAGTCAATGTGCCTAGCAAGGTGGTCGACATCATTAGTTGATAAATTTATGCCAAGTATTGTCAAATGGTGGTTTCTTAGTGAAAAGTGTGAAATACATTATTAAGCTTGAAGATCATGAGGTGTAATAAAGTAAATTAGCTTTATTCTTTTTATTCTTATTTGCATAATTAATGTAAATGGATTAAATAAATGATGAGATAAATCATTTAATTAATTTATCATCTAGAATGCAAATAAGAATATTATGTAAAGCTAAGTCATCTTTTACTTCAGTTCTACATCAAATTGTCAATTGAAGACTTAAATAAGAAAGATGGACTTTAAAGTGTGCATGGGCAGATTGATACAAACGAGGTGGTTTTTGCGTGCTTTAGCCCACTTTTTCAGGGATTTCAATCCAGTTCAAGTTGCAAATCGATTTCATGCTTTATGACTGCTAGTTCGAGTTTGTGTTCACTCATTTTTGCATGAGTTTGAGTCACTTTTTCAGGGATTTTCACTTGTGCTCAGATTTCGCATTGGAATTGTCATCCTTGCACTTTCAGATCACTTTCAGTTAATTATTCATGCACTTTGGAGTGCCTTCATTTTGTATGTATTGAAATTTTTTATCTTTTTCAATTCAGTTCTTGTTTTTCAGCCTTTGCACTCTGCAAAGCGAATCATCTTGTAACTCGGCATTTTTACAAATTAATACAACAATGTTTTTTACAAGTTCAAATCGTGTTATTGCAGAGAATTCCTTCAAGTTTCAGTATTTTAGAATTCGCCTTCAAGTTTCAAGCATCTTTGTCATGTGGGATTGATCGAAGTGATTATTGTGTTTGCAATTTATAAAACCTTTAAATATTTCTGTCTCCTTAATGAATTTTGTATGCATCCAAGTTTAAATCCACTAGTTAAACATTGTGCTAATCAATAATTGAATAGTCTAGTTGTGAGAATCATATTTTCCTTCTATGATTGTTTCTTTAAAAGCCTTTGTTTAAAACATTCAAGTGTTTAAGCTTCCATATCTAGTTGTGCGAATGAAAATAGTGAGTAATTGTTCTGTGAGTTAAGTCTGCATATTGAATTCTTCGGTGCATCACCATAGTTAAAGTTTCATAGTTTAGAATTTAGACTTAGTCTTGCTCCCTTTTCCAGTAAATCGCTCAGTTATTAACCAGAAGATTAAATAGGAACCAGCCTAGAATCTGGAGGTCTAATTCCTTATAGGATACCCACAGACTGGAATTAGTACCAATGTTTCAACAGATTGTTGAATTTCAATATTCAAGCGTTTCGGGTGCAATCTGAATTGACAACAAGACTCACTTCTGGTTTGATTCTTGGGATGGTTTTCCTCCCCTTGTTTCCCAGTTTCCTAACCTACTTCCCCTTTGTCAACAATTCATTGCGGCTGGTTGGGATAGGGTGTGAGACTTTAAGTCTGTGTCCTCTCATGGTCAGTTGATGGTGGCTAGGTGGAAGAATCTTGAGGAGTGGCCTGTGGTTGGTTTGGAGGAGGAGTGCGTGGAATTGCGGAGCATCCTTTCTAAGAAGAGTTGTAGCTCCCTCCTGGATGGAGATGTTTTGTCTTGGTCTCCCAACCCTAAGGGTGTTTTTACTGTTGCCTCTAGTTATTAGGTGCTTTTATCTCACAAGTTGGACGGGGTGGAGGTTCAACGGTGGAAGAGAGTTTGGAATAAGTTTTCTTGGCCAAAGTGCAATTGTTTCATTTGGACTTTGGCCTGGAACAAGTGCTTGACTTGGGACAATATCAAAAGAGGGGATTTCAAGGCCCATCCATGTGTGTTTTGTGTGGGACTAGGGAGGAGGATTCTGTTCATTTGTTTTTTCAATGCCCCTTTTCCTTAAGGTTGTGGCATTTTTGGTGGGAAGTTTGGAAAATTCCTTGTGTTCATGCCTCCTCCCTAGTGTATTTTTGGAGTAGTCTGGGCAGACCTCCCGCTATGGCCTCTTTCTTACAGGACTTGTGGCATGTTGGGCCTACTTTCATTCTCTAGCAAATTTGGCTGGAGCGGAATTGTAGAATCTTCCAAGGTGAAAAGATGGTTATTCAGCAGATCTGGCAGAGAATTATGGGTATGGTTTGGGAGAGGGTGGAAGCGAAGTGTGAGGTGGCATATCCCTTGGAGAAAGAGGATGTTGATAAGGTGGAGAGATTGGGTCTTCATGAGATGTCTTTGGCTTCATCTTGTGTCCGAAGGGGAAGGCAAGCGAAAGAAAAAGTCTTGAGAGTGGTTAAATGGCTTCCCCCTCCTATTGAATTTTTGAAGATTAATACTGATGGGTCCTCAAGGGGAAATCCTGAGCCTGCTGGAATTGGGGGAGTTGGTAGGGATTCTTTGGGAACAGTGGTTTTATTCTTCTCTATTTATGAAGGGATGCAGACTGTCAACCTTATGGAAGGTCTGGAAATATTATCTGCCCTTGAACAGGCCTATGCTTTGGGGTGGGGAAAGGTTATCTGTGAGTCTGACTCACAGGTTTTGGTTAATTTGCTTAATGCTTAGAAGGTGGTTGATGTGAGTTGGCAGTTGGCTAGGATGGTACAACAAATTATGTAGATTAGTTCCTTGATGGAGGTGGTTTCTTTTGTCCATATTCTGAGGGAGTGGAATAGGGTAGCGGATTGCTTGGTGAAATGGGCTTCAGAGCATATCGATGGCTGGAAGATTGAGGGGTGGGAGAAGATTTCCCAGGAGCTCCACCATGATTTGGAAAGGATTATTGTAGAGGATGGAGATGAGATTGGTGATGAATGATGTTGGTTCTTGCTTTATCTAATTGTATCTTTTGGTTTTTTGGGGCTTAGGCCCTTTGCTTTGTTGTAATGCTCTTTTCTGAATTTCAATAAAGTTTTTACCCCTTTTATTAAAAAAAAAGAAAAAAGAATGCACTATCAACAAAAACAAGTGATGAAACCCACAACACTAGAAAGTTGGAAAAACCAACTTTCTGATAATATCTCATTTGCCAAAATCTAGTGTACACCCAATTTATGACCAAAAGAAAAAAATTGCTCCTGAGGGCCAAAGAAGGTCTTGAAGGGGCCATGCAAGTCATCTGTATTGCTAATGTCAACATGATGTCATGCTAATGTTAGCGAAATATTTTGGGAATATTCCTTGGTTCTCAAAAAAATATCCAACCCTTGAGAAAAAGATTCTACCTAAATATGTTGTCAATTGCCTAGAATATACCCTAGAAGATTCCCTTATTGAGAAATTAGCAGCGATCGTCAAAAAAACTTGAAATCTGCCAAAAAAAATTGTAACCGTTAAATTTTTTTTGCTAGTGCTAAAAATAAGGAGTAGCCATAAAATGAAAAAAAGTGGCTTGTTTATGCCACCGCCAGCAGTTCCCACTGTCAGTTGACTTAAATGTCATCAGTTGTGGGGAGAAGACCCCACCAACAATGGGCTAACATGGGCCCGCAAGGCTTGACAATTAGCTACCCTACGGGTACCACAGTGAATATTCTACCCCCTAAAAAAATGTCTATAGCTTTTTTAAAAAAGCTTTTTAATATTTTCCTTTTTGATTTTTATAAAATTTCCAAAAAATAAGAAATTTTAAAAACCAAAAGAACATAGACTTGTTTTTAAATTTTTTGATCCACGTGCAAGAATCCATATAGGGTCGTACAGGTCCCCGTATCTAAAATTTCCTTAGAAGATCCTAACACTAAAATAGGGAAAATTATAATCAAAACTCATTAAATCGGCCTCCTAAACACAATGGCGAGCTCCTTTTCACGCCAAAATACATCAAAAACTCAGCTACCCTCTAGATTTGGAAAAAAAACTACTTCAAACCCTCACAGATTTGACCTCATGAATCCAAATCAGGCCATACAAAAGCCAATTTTGACTCTCTTGACATACCTGAATCTAACAGTGAGGTCTTTTTTGCACCAAAATGCACCTAAAAAATTCCCACCTCCAAAATTTGCAAAAAGAAGCAAATGGGATTCTAGATTTGAAACCTATAACCCTTGTTGAAGAAAATAACCTCATAAATCGAGAAGGGGTTCGATGAATCCAAGCTTTGATACCATGTTAGAATTGTGAAAACACAAGCCATAGGATCAAACAAAAAAGATACCTTCCACGCAAGAGATCTACAAAGAATTGTTATATTCCTCAACAAGAAAAAGCTACATAATGAACCTCAAGAATCTTCAAGGAAAACAAGAGTCCTCAAAGGTTGAGAGTTCGAGAGAACGTAAGAGTCTCCAAAGATAATACAATGAGGGTTGAGTGCTATGTAGGAGGAACCCTAAATGATAAAGGAATTAGATCAAGACAAGTGTCAACATCACATGCGATGAGATGAAATAATCTAATAATAGCTCACTTCAGTTAACATAGAAAATCACTTAGTTAACTAAATAAAGAACTCCTAAGTTTAGCTTAAGTCCATGATAATAAATTAGACTAATAATCAACTAAAGATTAATTAATCATTAGCTAATGCATGATTACTCTAACAGGAAAGCCCCTAAAATGGCCCAACATTTCCTCTCTTGGTGAATATGTAGGTTTCAGGTTGAAGAGGATTGAAAGGAAGCTTGAAGGCACTTTATTCTTTATTGCATTTGAGACCCTAGGCCTTGACAACTCATGAAAACTCAATTACAAAAATATTCTATAGTGATCCAACAATTTTGTAGATGGGAAACGAAAGTGCATATCTGACATTAAAGGATTGTAAAAACATATCTGAAAAATACCTAATAGGACAGTGACACCCCCGACATCAACATTTTGACAAATCAGGCCAAAATTTATATCACTGGTGCATAGTGTCCTCTCCTCTTTATTTTTGGTGTCTAATTTCCTTCGTGACATCTCAGATTTTTTGTATTTGCATCAAAACACTAATTTGCATCATTAAGTCAATTAGATCATTGCATTTCATTATTAGAACATTTCCAAATTTGGTTAAGGATAGGTTGACTCACCTTTCAAGTTGTAATTCAATCTCATACCTTGTCCAAATCCATCAGAACCCCATTTCATCTTTGCATTTCCATCTTTACACACAAGATCTACATATCCCCCATGAAATTAGGGAAAATTTTGGAACCCTAAGGTAAAAACTGAAAGGTTGCATTTCCCATAGATTTCATGAACTTAAGACTATTTTGTAAAAACCTTCATATTTTTCTAGTAGATTTAGGATATTCCAATATTGTAATGTCATTATCCATATGCAAAATGTTGGAGTTAACACCAATAGAAACCCCAATAAAGTGATACAATTGGATAAAATAGAGGTTAATGTTGTGGAAGAACTAAATCATATTCATATGTATCTTGTCTCTAATTCAAGGGTGTAATATTAAATGGAAATTTGGGTAGTAGATATTCCAAAAGTATATGGGATGCTACTTAGTAGATATTGATCTAAGACATTGAATGCTTACATGAATACTTCTCTCATTTTTTGTTGCCATGGAGAGGTGTATCAAATCAAACTAGAATTGATAGGTAACCTTATATGAACCATTTAATCATAGAGTATAACCCAAACAATGAAGTTTTATATGTAGAAGTTGAATCAGGTGTGTACAATCCAATTATATGGGAATCATATGAAGAAGTTATGTTGTGCAATATAAATATTAGATATTAAAATAGTAAATAGTACCATGATATCTCAAACACAACTTCAAGTATATAAATATTATTTGAGTTAAATTGAGGGTCTTATTCTGAAAAATGAAGAATAATTCATTGATTTTTTTTAGAAGTTTGTGTCCAGATTCACCAAAGATCATGTAAATATTGGGAAGAGTACTAGTTGAAGACCTATTTTTATTGAATTGGTACAAGATTCACAATATTTCACATTCTAAACTCACTTGTTCTTTATGTTTGAAAATAGTAAGAAAAGAGAAATATACTCACAAACCAATGGAACCTTAGATTACTATCACATCATTAGAATGACAACTCATGGTTACTCAATCAACTCAAGTCCCTATAACTCCTTCACCAATGTAGTTTCAAAACTGGACACTACCATAGATAAAGAAGTTGAAGGTTTCCAAAGAAAAGAGATCTCAACTTTGGACCCTTAGGTTTGTGGTTGTAAATCCAAACAAGGGGCTAGAATTGGGATCTAGTTAATTAACCCATAAGGGTAATTATTTTGTAGCATCTTATACATTAAAATTTCATTGTACTAATAGTATAGTAGAATATGAAGCCATTGTACATAGATTATTGTTAAAATAAAAATTATATTATATTAGAAAAGCATATATCAAATTGAGGATTAAACACCTACCTCATTATGGGGGCTTAGAATGTTGAAGAAATGTCGACATAAACTCAAAGGCTAGCTAGAGAAAATTGGGACAATTAGGGAAAATTTTCTTTAGAAAAAAGTTATTCAAGTGTAAAAAAGATGATGACTTGTGGTTTTTTATGTTTATATTTTAATGAGTTTTATTTGAAACTTTCTCTCAAAAAATATTGGGTGAAATATTCTTGGCCAAAACAATTTGTACCACATAGTTGACTCCTGGTTTTGGCCAAAACATATTTTACCAAAAACCTTTTGGGTGAAACCATTTTTCTTGAAAATAAATCATTGGAAAAGGGTGGGACACAACTATACCCCTAATCTCCCAACACATCATGTAAAGATGAAACTAAAGATCATTGAGCTATTGAAAACTCAAAGAAAAAAAATTGCATTTGATCCCTTGTTGAGAAGAAATGAAGAGTTCCATTTGAATGATTATGAAGAATATCATAATTACATAGATGACCAAATAAAAATGGACAATATCACTATTGGTGGAAGAGATGAGAATAGATCCTATAAGGTGCAAAATTTTGGCATGAGACATCAATATGTGGAAACATGTAATATTGGCCAATATCCCTTTCATCCTAGTTTTTCATACCAATAAGAAGTTGATTATGGGGAGGAATTGTTGTGTCCCCTTGAGAAAGAAAGGCTACAAATTATTGTAGAACTAGATTTGAATATATCTCAACCCGCCCCCCTAAGGAATTGAAATACCCTCTTAGTGAGTAGAGAGGATGAACTTCCCTATAAGGATGAATGTTCCCAATACTACAAGGATGATGATGATTAGTATGATCCATCAAGATGTGATTCCATGAAGAAAGAAGATGGGTATGGTGATTTTTATGTAGTTGATCCAAAGTTTCAAGATGAACATGGTATTAATACAAAAAATAATTTTATTTCTCACGATATAGAATATTCAAGGGAGCTCATCTGGGGAACCAATAATTCCAAGACACCATGAGAAGACATGACAACCCTTACATATGCAGTAGTAGTGTAGGCTAGAATTAGATATCAAATAAGGGATAAGAAAGTTCCTACATAGAGTAATAATTTTTATAGTTCAAAAGGAAACTCCATGGGAAATAATAAGAAGTCACAATTGATAGAGGATAAGATTAAGAGCATCGATGTTAAAAAAAAGTGAGAGAGAAATAATAATCTAGTGCAATAGTGGGTAGTGAGAAAGAAAGAGGTGCTACCAACTAATGAACATGAATTTAAAAAGGGAGTAAAGTTGATTGATGAAGCATAATTAGTTCAATCCCTAGCATTGGAAGAGCTATGTGTGTGCAATGAGATGGAGGAACCATATGGCCCTCCTTGTAGTCAAGTCATACCTTGCATCCCCAATGAAAATGAATTGATCTTCCCATAAAAGAAAATGGACCTATCTTGTGAGGAGGTCAATATATAAGGGAAATAGTAATGCCTACACAATGAGGTGGCCAACCACAACATCATACATGCAGCTCCATCTATTGATGATATTCCAAATAAAAGGTATCGTTAGGAAGTGAGGATATGCAAAGATACACCTCAAGGAATTAATAAATTAGGAGGTAGATGTGTGCTCAAGTGTTTAGTATGATGATTCGGTTCATACAATTGGTGATTAATCTAATAAGGAATCATATTTACATGTGAAGGAAAATACTTTTGTTGTGATTTTTTAAAGCATGGGCCAAAGATGCAAATTGTTGATGGTGTGATTGATGTTCAAATTATTTTCAAGTTACTCAATTGATTGTAATGATTTTGAATATGTTGATTCTAAGTATTTAGTTCTTTGTGTTGAGGAGGTAGAAGCATTTATGGTAGGAATGAACATAAAAAAAATCCTTTATGATGATCTTATGGATCCACCTAATATGAGAAATAATGGTACTTATAGGTGTAGGTATAATGTTACCTTTGCAAGTGACTATGAGTAAAAGAGTTTGAAGATGAATCAAACACTTGGAGTGGAGAGTTAATTGATGCATAAATGCAAATCAAGGAGACTTTTCAAGATGCATTAGTATTGGTAAGTTCTTTTTTTTTCTAAACCATTTTATGTTTGCCCCTCTATCACATCATATGTTGTTGTTGTGATAGAAAATGATGAAGATGAGAAGGAAAAACCTATTACATTAATCAATGGGTCTTCATATGATGAAAAGTGGATGTTTCCACCATGAGAAGACAAGATAACTTTCATGGAAAATATTGGTGTTGGTATGGATGAGGTAGAGATCAATGAGGAATATTTTAAATATGCATCCACATTTTGTTACTTACAAGATGATCTAGGGGACATGGATATTTTGTTTTTCTTGGATAACAAGAGTTGTCCCTTTGGATAGAGTGATGAATATTATGGATAACTTGAGTTGGATCTCCAAAATTATGTGTTAATATTTAGAAAAAAATAGGATGATCTACTACTTGAATGTTATAAATGAAGAATCATATGGCATGTTACATGGTCATCTAAATTTGTTGAGGGGAGTGGTGACAAGCGCACTACCTCAAGAGCTTGGTCAAAGAATTGGTAAAGTTGTTGATCCATGATACTTAGAATTAGTAGTGCCTCTATAAGTTTTTCTCCTTGCACACATTGTGCCTTATTTCTTGTTGTGTCTTCTATGTTGTGTTGTGTGTGTCTTTGTGAAATCTTGACACTTTTTAGTCAAGGAAAATAGTGCTTGTCTCAATCCAGTCTTTGCGTTTATGTGTTTGTGTGTTCTACACATTGGAGGTCTTCAAAGATATCACCATGTCCCACTTAAATGTACATCCCAAAATAAGAGACATTATTGGAGTGTTTAATTTTTTCTAAATAATCCTTAGGGTTTTAGCCTTTCTAGTTCACTAGGTTTTTTTCCCTTAAACTTATTTGATAAAATCCTAGTCTTTAAATTTCATGGTTTTTTATGTGTGTTGGTATCATAATATTTTATTTCATTGTTGACTAGTTACCTAGTTTATTTTACTTAAGTTTACATCTTGGTCCCCGTGTGTATCATCATTTCACTATCCCTAGCTCTTGCTTATTGATAATTCCCCTTGATTTATTCCTCAAGGTTGCCTAGTCATAGTCATTCTTTTACTTAAGGTCCCCACTAGCATTCAATAATTCAATTTATTATTACATTGTGAGGCCCCTTCACATCACTATTTTAGTTTAAAGCCTTTTACAAAGATAAAAATCCATCTTGTGTGTCTCGGAGTTAGGAATTTTACCCATTTTATATGATTGTATTATCCCTACACCGAAGTTGATATGATTAGGTCATTGTAATGTCAAAAATTGCATACCCTTGCAACATCACTCTATGTTTTGTGTCCACTTTGGTGTCCAATCTCTTAGTGTTTTTGTAGGCTCATTTAGCCTTTACATTATCCTTTCTCCTTCCCATGGTGCTTAGACCTTATTTCTTGTTGTCACTTTTTGATGTCACCTTTATGTTAGCTATATGTTTTTCTAGTGTCTCATCATTTTTACAATAATTTTTGGACACTAGTGCATTGCACAAAAGAAAGTTTGCATATCATGCTAGTGTCCTGTGACATTGAAAGTTGTCTTTGAGCATTTTCTACTTGTCACCTTCCTAGGTTAGTGAAAATGGTTCTAGATGATTCCAAACAACTCATCAACAACTTTGTCTTACCTCTTCTTATCATATTTGAATTGAAATTTATATTATGGACTCTCTTTGGTCTCTCACTTGGCACTCTCAATCTCATAACTACTCTCTCAAGCTCTATAGATTTCCACAACACTCTTACAATATTATTTTCAGCTCTTCTATCCTCTTGCCTTTCTCAAGATTTTGCAAGTGATTTTATTCTTGTTTCTTATTACTAATTCAAGTATTTCTTAAGTTATGTCCTTGATCACCTTAGGATTATCACATATGTTCTCTTTCATTCTAGTTCCACTATATCACATTCACAAATCTAACAATTCCCTAACACATTAGGGATAAGATCATTCACACACTATTTTTCTATATATGTATATATTAGTTGTTTGGGAGGTAGAAATATCAAAGAAAGGATTTGACTAAGACAAAATCCCAAATAGCCTCAAACATTTTTTTCTTTGTGTTTGTGGATATTTTGAGAGCACTCAATCACACAAAGGCTTGCAAGGTTTTTTTATTTTTATTGTTCATTTGTTTTTATTGAAAATCATGTGAATCTTTTTATTGAATTTATTTCTCTATATTTTTATTAGCTAGCGTATTTTCCATTTCTAGTTTTGTATACTTGGTGAACAAGGTTGTATTTTTATGCTTTTTGGAAGCTTTTCCATATTCTGTTTGTATAGGTGATAGTGCAACATGCAAGCATTCGTATGACATGCTAGCATGATGGACATTGACTTCCTCCTTTTGGCTCCAGGTTCCTCTTTTTGTTCTCTTTTTAACAATGTAACTTATTTTTGTAAATTATTATTTTATTTTCTAAAAAATAATCTATTATCATCTTTCTTCTATCATTTTAGTTAAATAAAATTATCTTTTAAAACACTTCTAGGATTGTAGAGTTATTATGTTAAATAGTAATAAACTAGTGCATTCCTAATGTGAAAGCAAGGAAACTCACTTGGCTAATATATTTTAGCTAAATCACATTTTTTCCTCTTATATAACCACATGTTAGCCACTCAACCACTTGTCTAACACACCAATAAATGGTGCATTCCTATTGACCAAAATGTACAACTTATCTTCTTGTTGATGCTAGTTGTAAACGTTGAAGCATAATTTGACACCTAGAACATATTTTGCATCACCATGGATCTTCACATCATAGTTTTTAAAGTGGTGTATTATGTTTGACATGACAATGCACAAAATCCATCCATCTAATTCACTTAATAAAATCAATAGAAAATGTTTACATATTTGAGGTCCTAATGAACCAAAGGAAATAGGTGTCCACCTTTTGGGAGTTGGAACTTTGGGACCTATTTCGTGTTTTAGTTCATTAGGAAACCAAGATCTCTCAACCAAGTGACTCAATTGAGGGATGGACTAGTGGTTTCCTTGGATGATAGGATGGGGGTTCACCATTAAATGAAGCTTCAAAGGAGAAATGCAAACTCTAATGCACTAAACCCTAGAAACTTGAAAGTATTAAATCAAATTGACAAACAACATGAAACTAAAAAGTACCTAGAAGAATGGAGAGGACAAAAAAAGGTCTAAAAATCTTGGAAATTGTTGTTTTAAGGTGCACTAGGACTGATACACCAAGTTGGGAAATTTAGTCCTACTACAGGAATCTGGGAAAAATTTGGAATCTTTTAGTGATTGTGTAGGATCTATAGAAAACTGGCAAAAGGGATGTATTGGGACTCATGCGCTCAAAGGGGAAATTTAGTCCCAATATTAGTGTTTGACTAATATTTATGTAGCCTCTAGAGATCTTTTGTAGCTTTCATCTTGTTCGATTCTCCAAGTCTGAAAGTCTAAATTCTGATTTGTAGGTGATCTTCTGTGAAGATGACAACTTCTTGACAAATTTGACAACTTTTGCAACTTTTTCTTCAAAGGATCTTCAAGCCTCAATTCACCTAGATTTGCAATCACACATCAAGAGGGAAAAATGTTGTTTTGTTAGGGAATAGGGGTTTGCCTTGGTCAAACCCCATTTTAGTAATTAAACCTTGAAATGAAATGAAATAGTATGAAGGAATGACGAATGAACAAATATTATGTTGCAACTCACCAATAATTATCATACCAATCATCTCTCGAGCTCCATACATGCATTCAATTAGAAATTCTTAGGGTTGTTTAACATACCCATAACCATTAATGGTTTGTAGGGATCTTGCAATGGTTGAATCAAATTTTCTCCTACATAAAATCAATCAATTCATCATGAAGTTGTGGATTCACATGCAAGGATGGAAAGGGAAAACAACTCATACCACCATTAATATAGATTTTGAAACAATAACTCTAGATGGCCTTCACATTCTCTTTTTGAGAAAATTCGATAGAATTGTCCTTGGCATTTTGTGAAAGGGGTTGGTAGTTTTCTAGTAGTTAATCTTGTGACATGTGTCACCCATCCATGGAGGACTTTTTTTATTTTCTCTTATAAAGGGGTGGATTTATAAGTTATAAATGGTTGGAAAGTGAGGGAAAGAACCTTTGTGTTGTATACCACACATGTTTTAGGAAATACTAATGTTTCAATATTGTCTATTCATTCTATTGTGATACTTATTTCTAGTTGTTTTATATGAATGAGGGTTTGATTACATAATTGTATCCTTTTTTGTATTGTTATTTCTTAAAGAGACATAACCTTTAAGGAGGGTGAAATATTTCCCTATATATTTTCTATAGGACTTGTTTCAATTAGTACATTTTCAAGGAGATAAATATTTCTATAAAACAAGTAGGGTTTGCAATATTTGAAGAGTGATTATCAAGTATAATTTTATAGTAAAATGGAATTTACAAGTTTAATTTAGTGTAAGGCAATAACAATCACTGAAGGGCAATGAAACATATTTTAAATCGTCAAAGGTGTTGTTGTCAATCCAAAGTGATGGCAATACTTGGTGACTTTGAGTTCCCTTGAATATGCATCAGTTAGTTTGTAAGAAACCTCCTAATCTACTCATTTATAAAGAAGAAAATCAGTTGATGTGTAGTTTATTTTTATTTTTTTATCATGTTCATGACTAAGCATTAAGGTACAAGGGGTGTATAGGAATGTGCTAGATTTCAAGATCCCTTGCCTTGTATGCATGAACAATTTATTTGCTAGTCATTGTGTTAAATGATTGTCATATTTGTAATCTAGTGAGTATAGGTAGAGCTACCCTGTAGTTTTTTTAGAGCCAATGTGTAGGAGAGATTTGATTATCTCTCATTCATCGACCCTTTCTCTCACTACTTTTGATCATAGTAATTTGCAACTAATTAGGAATTTCTAAAACAAGTTATAAAACCAACACTACTCATGTGGGACCTACCCTTTTCTCTTAATTGGCTTCACAATCTTCTTCATCCTTAATGACTCAACAAGATAAATTTATCATGATACATTCATTGTTTCATTTGATTATGTGGGAAATTTCCTTTTAAAGTTACTAATTTCATGGCAAGTCCCAACCCTTCTTTTTCATTTTCTCCTTTTAAAGATTTCTCCTAATTGTAGCCATGGTGGCATCCTCTTAGATGCACCAACAATTGATCTTTGTTAGCATCCAATGGTGTGGAATTCTCTGCATTACCTCCTCTATATCCTATCCAAAACTACCCTACATTTGTTTGTCTATTTTCCCTATTTTTTAGAAATTTTGAAGCTCCCACCATTCTAGTGTCTCTCTATTTGTACCATCCATTGATGAAAAATGATCCAACAAGCCAAAGCTTCTTGAGCTCCCATTTGTCAAATAAAGATATACCTGTTGGATGATCTTTGTTCTAAATGTATCTTCACTCTTAGTGGCATCAACTCTGCTCTTCCTTCCACCAAGTGTGTATTTCAACCCCTGGTCAAATGATACCAACCTAATGTGACACCTCCCCTCTCATATTCAATATAGGTCCCTACTACTCTAATGAATATTAACTACTAGGTGCCACCTAATATTTATTGTTTTCATGGGAACTATACAATAAAAGATACGAAGTAGCACATTTATTTGATTGAGTCCATTGTGGCTTTGATTATTTAAGGCTAAATTTTCTAACTACTCATGTGCCTCCTTTCAACTACCAATTTGGCATCATCTAAATGTCATTCAAAAATGTTGTAGCCCTCCCCCATCTATTCCTCTCTCTTTTTTCATTATTTACTCTTTATAAATTATATTAGGCTCCTTTAGTTGCAATTGCTTACAAATTCCCTATGGTTGCATATACATGGGCATAGCCCTCATGTAAATATCTTTTAGATTTCTAATATAGAATCAACTCCTAACATTTTTAACAAAGAGTTGGTCATGATCTATTAACTTGCAGCAAATGTGAATGTGTTTCAGGTCTTACATTGTTTATGCCTCATCTTAGAGAGATTCCACAAGTTTGATATTGTGAATGTTTGTTTGCTTATGCCTCCAATATGAAGGGAACTTTTTATATGCATTTAATTATCCACTAACCAAAAATTTTAATTAATATCATTGTGCATG